>JARHVA010002436.1:1795000-2395000 GCA_037957365.1 Torreya grandis | reverse complement strand
TCCCAGTCTAGTTCAACTTTTTACCCTATTTATTTTTCCTTAGAATCACATGAGGATGTGATATATCACTATGATATTGTATTAAATATTTATATCAATCATATCCATTTTTTAATCTTCCAAACTTGTATCTTACATGAGCTAAAACTAATCTATTACCTCAGTCAATCTGTAGGTGTTAACTAGGGAAATCAAAGGACCCATGTAGGTGTTGATACAGGTTTGAGAATTATATTTCATGATTTTGAGTTCCTATTTAGTTCATTAAGATAATTAAACACTTATTTTAACTCACTTATACCTTATGTATATGTTATCATCTCTCATTATCAACACTATGGATCTATAGTTAGACTGTAGATGTTTCATTTGGGGAATCATGATATTCTTTTACGTGGTCATATCATTGAACACTATACTCACATCCTTATTTCGATTCAATTCATTATATCCATAATAATTTAATATACTCATTTATGATTTGTGACCATGCATCATCCATATATCATTGATGCAATAGGTGTTGCTTGTAAGTTATAGGTCCATTTGGTCTCAATTGCATTATAGTTCACTAAATATCTTCAATCAAAGCTTGACTGGTTTAAAAACTCACTTAGCATCACCCTCTCTTGACCTAACCACTTCTTATCATGTTATAATGTGACTTATAGTCTTATTTTATAGTAAGGAATACATTTAGACTTTCACAAACCTCATATTCACTCACTAACAAATAACACTATATCATATAGAGACCTTCTTTGAAGAAAATAAGGTAAATGTTCCCACTTTGCAATATTTCTAACTATGCACTTCTAAAAGCATCAATGAAGGGTCTAAGTGTATTATTTGTTGTGTTAAAGTATTATATACCTTAAAAAAAATTAAAAAATTTCAAATATCTATCATGAACTTCACATCTCTTATCAACCATTATTTAAACACTTGTACACAGTCCTATAGGTGAATGTTTCAAGATTACTTTATTATGCTTGTATCTTAGACTTTGTACTCCAAAAATGATATTTTTGATACTAAAAATTTAGTGGATAATTGATAAGCATAACTTGAGTGGTTGAATACCAATGTATTTCCTTGAATTAAAGACATTCATAAGAAGTTATACTTTATAACTAATGAAGCATTGTTCTAGCACAAATTGTTCTAAAATTTTCATTGAAGCATAAATAGGTGGTTATACATATAAATTCATGTAAAAACATTCCAAATGAGTTTAAACCAACCTTTAAATTAATAAAATACTCTTCCAACTTGTATACATCACTCAATTCACACAGATCAATGCAAATAAATGAGGAAGTCAAAGCCATTAGAGTTATGTAGGTAGTTTTGAGATGTTAACATTATTAGAGATTGTTCATAGAGTATAGACCACTATTCTTGTAACTATGAAAATTAAATTTGAGTACATATATACTAATTTCATCCCCTAATATAATTCACCTTAACTCTATATCTTGTATCCATACCAATTGCAAATCGGTTGACCTCTTTGACCTACCCAAGAGAGTGATGAGAGAGAGAAAAAGCTTTTGACAAACTAGAGAATTTAAAATCTTTATAATCTTGGAGATGAATTGTGGGAATATTAATATACCTCCTTGAAGTAGTCACACATTCCAAAACTATTATACAATCCGTACAATAATTGAATCTCCCCTTATTTTTAGATAAACTCCTTTATATGTTAAACATGCATCATATCAATTTCAAAACTAACTCTAACACTTTATTTATATTAGACACATTATCAAAATATTTGACACACTTGTCCTTTCATTTATAATAAAATGGTATTAAGGATAATTAAACAAGTATGATAAAGAATTGAACACATTTTAAGTGACCTTTAAAGATGTCTTAACCTTACTAATGACCACATTTTCTAACCTAGGATACCCTATGAAAGTTTGAAATTATATGGGTATCAAATTAATTTTACTTAGGGTTAAAATTAGTGAACATTTTAGAAATTTATTAGGGGTAGCATGTCTATTATGCTAAGGACTAGTTACTGTCTCCTATTCTTAGGTTATGGAATCACCTGTACACTACTCTTGACATTGATAAGCCTCAGAAAGGACACCAAACTCACACCAAATATAAAATATGAAACAAACACACAAGACAAGAAATTAAGTCAAACACTTTTGATCTTAATAACACTTAGATAAAACACACACAAATCAAAGGAAAACTAGAATATATACAAACTAACCTGAACCAAACTTTATCCTCTTAGGTCTAAGGGAAAGCTTATACCATTTTTTTCTTAATGGGATGAAGGAGTGAATGAAGCATTTTTACTTTTTAATTTTTTCATTGATGTCTCTAATTATTTCATTATTTACACTCTCTTTGGCATGATATTCAATGCAAAAATAATAGGTGCAAACATATCACCTATGAAGGTGAATTATTCTTTTGACTCAACCATATTATCATGGTACTCTTCAATTGTAAATTGACCCATGTTGCTTCATCGAAGTATGGTTATTTAACCTCTATGGTACTTTTAATGATATAAAACTCCTTATCATCTACAAGTGCATTAGCTACCACTTTAATAAACTTAATACTTTAGGAGTTATCATATTGTAATTCAAAGGGTAAATCACCTTCAAAAATATTTTTAATTTGAAAATTATTAGGTATAGGCATTTTAAGGGCCTCAAATTCCCTACACATCTCATTTAATCTTTTCCACAAATCATCTTGTTCCTTGGAGTCGTCAGTATCTTCTTCTTCTATTTATTTCTAGGTTCAAATTCTTACTCATACACATGAATGTCAATTAATTCAGTTGATGTGATGTCCTTCTCAAACACCTCCTCTTTCATTATTTAATAAAAATATTCATTTGTAATTGCAATATGGTCTATATCTTCTATTTCTTCATTTAATAACGTTGACTTATGCTTATCTCCACCAAGAAGAGTCCTTATAGTGAGTTATTCATCATAGATGCTTTAATCATCTTCTTGATTAGTTCCAACTTAAGCTTTCTCTTATTTAATAATCTCCCATAGGGTAGGTTATCATTCAAGAAGGGATTATATGGGAGGGTGTTGAATAGGTTCATGGTTTGGAAGGGAAATAGGATGTGTGATGGATAGATCATGATTGGACATGGGGATAGAAGGAGAAGTTTTGAGATGGAGAGACTTATAAATGAGAGACTCTTAGAAGAAATTTTGGAAAGAGAGAAGGTTCACTTGGGTTATTATGAATTCATTCTTTTCATCAACCACCTCATCCTTTTCATATCCCTCTTGAGGATATTTAACAACTACAACCTCATCTCCCCTTTCTCAAATAAGTCCTCTTTCTCACATTGAAAATCTTCTTGGATATACTTCTATGAGGGATAAGTTATAGGCTCTTGATAAGAGGGTAATGGGGTTTGAAAAAACATAAGGTTTCCCTCTTTGTAATCAACCTATTGTTCCTCGTGCTCTTTATCTTTGTTTCCCCAAGACTTCACTACTTGATTCCAAATTGGAGTTTGAAATCTATTGAGCTCATTTGAGGATTAGATTCACTCCTCTTGAGGATAGTGAATGTTTTATAGTTCATGATGATAAGGAGCATGAGAAAATTGATATGGAAAATAAGAATATTCTTAAGGAGGGATAGGTAAATATTGAGTAGGACTACCTCTAAGAATCTACCTCTTAAGAGCTTAGATTTATTTCAAGAGTCCTAATCATATCTTATTGATATATTTATTTATAATCTTCTTCAAAATATTATTCATAGGATTATTTAAAAACATTATGTTTCATATGGAGAAGGAATAAGGTGATCATATGGCTACCATGACTCATAGGATTGATAAAAACCTTGATAGGGCTATTGAGGGATATAACATGGATCATAACAAGGTTGATAAGGAGGTGCATAGTAGGGGATATCAACATAACCATCCATATCAACTTCATTAGTCAAATTAAATATAAGACTTGATTAAAATATTCTATAATAGGTACCTAGGTTGCTCATAACCAATAAATTATATTCAGAGTTACCATTGGTGTTTGGTTGAATTCTTCCAAAAGATGATAGTAGGAAGAACACACCAACAATCCTTCCACTCTTTTGGACCTTAGTCCCACTAATCATGACAAAAATATTGTATCCAAATACTTAAATGTAGGAGATGTTTCTCATGCCTCTTCAAATTTGGATAAACATGGGATTACCTCTGGGCCTATGGGTCGCCTATAGGAGAGGTAAACCTCTAGGTTAAAGGGATAGCTACCTTGATCTATCTTTAAGATCACACACTAAAGTAGAATAATCACTATAAGGGGTGAAAATTGAAGAAATAAACATAAATAGATGTAAACTAATGAAGGTAATACACTAAAGATAAGTCCACAAAACACACTTGCATCTTCACTAAGAAATAAGATTAATAAAACTAACTTCAACCCTATGTCCTTTTAGCATAAGTGTTTCTCATAGAGTATAGAGTTATGAATATATATAGGTGGGTGAAAAGGAGGTTTGATACCATACAATTATAATCCCTCTCACACTTAAATATACACCTAAAAAACACACACACTTTATGAGACCTATTAGAAGAGATATCACTCACATAAAACATGTAAGAGAAGAATGGAAGCAAGGAGAACATATTCATCACTTAACATAAAATTAAACCATTTTAAACACTTATAAAATATATTTAAAATACAAAATAAAATTTATAAACTTTATTCAAGTGCAAATCAATATGTAAAACTATAAGGTCTTTGCCATACTAGGTGTGTACTAGATACAAATGCAAAATGCCCTACATATATAGAGCATAAGAGAGGAGAGAGAAGAAAATAAGTTGGAGGTTCAAAATTTCAAGTGTAAATATATTAAAACTATTTAAAATTAAGGAAAATTAAGTGGGAAATAGTTTAGGAAGTTTTCATGGACAAGTGTCCACCTAAATTTCATCATTTTCCTTTAAGTTGGCATAGATACTTTTCACTATCTTTCTTGAAATTGTCTTGATGATGAGTTCACTTGATTTTTAAAAAATTACATATGGAGTTTTTGACACATTTTATCTATCTTATTAATTTGGAAAAAATATTTAATAATCATGTATGCCTCTCCAATTGATAGCTACTCATGCACCAGTTATCATTCACTATTTGTAGTCACTCACTAGCCCTTATAGGCTTGTCTTCACACTTATCACTTAGGTGGCCTATAGTTGCTCAAGGAAACTTGGTTTAGGGATGTAATACACCTATTAAATACATATATTTCCTTTTTTATATAAAATATACCCCAATATATTTAATGTACCACTTTTCACTATCCAATTTTGACAGTCATACTCCTTCTCACTGTCTGTCTAAGACTATCTGTAGTGATCAAATCAACAAAGGTATTTGTATTAATCAATTGAGTTATATATGAGTATTATATTTATAAAAATTATTTAATCACCTTATAAAATTATTTTAATTTTTCCATTCCTTTCTATACTTGTAAAACACTTCAAATATTACAAAAGATGGAGAATTATGCATGTATGTACAAGTGATGGTATGAAAAAAGTGGATGGTGAGGATCCTAAGAGACTGATAATCATGTAAAAGTCACTTTTAGGCCATTTTTTAAAAAAATTATGATTTTTCATTCATTTATTATCCATCAAGGTTCAAATAAGGGTTTTAAGAGGGTTTTAGGAGGGTTAGCTTCTTAACAATGATTCATAAAATCTAGATGCTTGTCCTTTAAAAAAATACCATTAATATTAATCTAAGGGCCACCCTCAACTATAAATATATAATTTAGGCACCATTCACACCATCCTTATAGATATGAGCAAATGGAATTGGCTCTTGAGCTCTTTCTAGGCATTTTGGGTACCCCTATTAGGAATTTAAGTCAAAATAACCATTCCTAAATTGTCTCTATCAAATTGATGTTTCCAACAAACCTTATACTCTCCCATTAAATATATAAAATTGTTTTTAATTTCTCATGGTCATATGAATCAATTTAAATGCCATGAGGGTTTAAGCCTAGTTCTAGGCTTAATAGGCCCAATTGTGTATCTATATATATGACCAATTATGAGTGCTTCCCATGACTATAAGTGATCATATGCATCTTTTAAAATACAATTAAAATTTATAAATCATACTATAAATCCATTATTACTCTATCATTCATCTATTTCTCATTCATGTACAATGGTCTATAGGTTAGACTGTCTGTGGAGTGCCCTTTGTCTGAGATAAAATAGAGAGCATCTACCTTATTCATATCATTTTAAAGATATCATGGAAGTTTATTTTAGGTATTGTTGATTTTATTTACTGAGTTTCAAGTTTTTATTATGATCCAATATCCCTCTACACTACAAACCCTCAATACTAGCTTTTATGCATGAGTATTGTGGTAATTTGTAGATAGTTGAGTATGAGATTCAAAAGCCTAGTATATTTCAAATTTATACCCTATTTATTTTACCTTATAATCACATGAGGGTGTGATATATCACTATGATATTTTATTCAACATGGATATCCATCCTATCCCTCTACCAACCTTCTAAACTTTCATCTTACATGAGCTAAAACTAATCTATTACCTTAGTTAGTCTGTAGATGTTAATTAGGGAAATAAATAGACCCTTCTAGGTGTTTATATAGGTTTGAGTACTGTGTTTCATTATTTTTATTTCTTATTGAGGCAACTAAGATAATTACACACTTTTTTGAACTAAATTATACCTTATGGCTATGTTATCATCTCTCACTATCAACATATTGTGGATCTATAATCACACTATAGATGTTTCATTTGGGAAATCATGAGATTCTTTTAGGTGGTCATATGCTTGAACACTATACTCACATATTTGTTTACCTTCAAGTCATTAGATCAATAATACCTAAATAGACTCATTTATTCTATTTTACCATGCATCATCCCTATATCATTGATGTAATAGGTGTTGATTTCAAGTTAGAGGTCCATGTGGTCTCAATTGCATTATAGTCAAGTGAAAGATTTACTCATTTGAAAACTCACTTACCATCACTCTCTCTTGACCTGACCACTTCCTCTCATGTTAAAATATGAATTATAGTCTTAGGCTATAGGAATTAATAAATTTATAATTACATAAACCTCATATTCACTCACCAATAGATAACACTATATCAGACAAAAACCTTCTTTGGAAAAAATAAGGTAAATGTTCCCACTTTGTAATTTTTCTAGCTATGCACTTCTATAAGTGTCAATTAAGGGTATACATGTAGTATTGGTTTTATTAAATTATTATAGACCTTGAAACTAATTTAAAACATTGTAAATCGAGATCATTAAGTTCACATCTCTTATCAACCATTGTTTAAACATTCTTATGTAGTCCTATAGGTGACTATTTCAAGATTACCTGACTGTGATTGTATCTTAGACTTTATACTACAACAATGATCTTTTTGAGACTAAAAATTTAGTGGAGAAATAATCACCATGCCCTAAGGGGTTGAATACCAATGCATTTCTTTGACCTAAATACATTCACAGGAAGTTAGACTTTACAACTGATGAAGAACTATTTTAGAACAAATTGTTCTATAGACTTTATTGAAGCATAAGGAGGTGGTTATGCCTATCCATTCATATCCACACATGAAAAATGAGTTTAAAATAACATGTAAATGAATAAAATACTCTACCAACATTTATACAAAACTCAATTTAGCATGAAATAGGAGTACATAGAGACTAATTTCATCCCCCAAGTGCATTCACCTTAACTCTACTTCTCCTATCTCTATCAACTACAAACTGGTTGACCTCTTTGACGTACTCAAGAGAGAAATGACAAAGAGAGAGATATAAAAAAAATTTCAAACTTGTGCCTATCAAATATTTGTAAGCTTGGATATGACTTGTCCTTAAAGTAGTCACACATGTTAAAATTATTATTCAATTTATATAAAAACTTAAACTCCCTTTCTTTTCAAATAAACTCCTTTGTATATTAAACATATGTCATGTCAGTTTCAAAATTGACTCTAACACTTCCCTAACATTATACATGTTATCCAACTCTTTGACACACTTGTCCTTTCATGTAGAACTATAAAATTTCATTAAAGTGACCCAAAAAGACATAAAATGGAATTAATGACAATTAAACAAGTATTACAAAGGATTGAACACATTTTAAGGGATCTTAAAATATGCCTTGACCTTACTAATGACCATGATGAACATTTTCCAACCTAAGATACCTTATTAAATTTTGAACATGCAAGGGGGTTGACTTAATTTGACTGAGGGGTAAAATTAGTCAACAAGAATCATGATATTTGTCAAATAAAAGAATAAAATTATTTTTCTATGTAGGAATAAGTTCCTTAGAGATAATAATAGTTATATGACATGTAGTTATGTTTTAATTAATTATAATAGTTTACTTGATAAGCATTTCATTTTTGTATTGAAAATGATATGGATCTACATGAAGTTTTGAAGCAAGATGTGTTTTAGGATTGATAGGGAACCTTTATATGAAAATGACTAAGCTCATGGTGTTTGTGAGGAAGTTGGGGCTCTCTATAAAGGAGTATTTATAGGATATATTAATCACTAGGAAGCATGGGTAAAGGTCCATAATAATTGACATCTAATTTTAGAGCAATGATCTAATTACCTTTGGTATCATATTCAAAATGTATTTGTCTTACAATAGTAGCTTTAACATATAAGATAATTTTATGAGATGAATTATAAGGTAACTAACATGAATGAATGATATCGGCCTAGTCAATACAGTCTGGGACATAAAAATTAGTTTGAACTATATTGGGTTGTTCAATACTATGATCAATGACTGCATTAATTTTGACTATATTAGGCTGGTTGATGTGGTCTTATATGAATGGTGAGTCTTAGGGTACTCTATTATTATTTGATGATGTTTAGTCAATTAAATATAGTATTTAATTTTTGACTCTATCATGTTGGCTTATACAATCTAAATTATAAGAGGTATACATAAAAATATTAGGTTTGGTTATAGTGTTAGGACTGTACTACACTATATGAACAATATATAACTATTTGATTATGTTAGATGTGAGAATAGTTAGGATTTATTAAATAAAACATGGATTATATTATAATTATGGGTTAGTATGAGGTACATAAAATTTTGGTTATGAATTAAATTAAAAAATAATTAGATGATATATGAGTAATATGGACATCATGGTTAAAAGTGTGCATTTTTCCTAAGGTATTTTGATAATGCATTAAATCCATGTCTCATGATTGATATTGAGATTTAGATATGACATATAATCATAATATGGATAAATAAACATGCATGAAATATAGGTTAATCCATGTTATTAAATATGTTGATGGAGGAAATACACATGTTGTTTTAAAGTTATTGGAGACATGGTAAGAGGATCTTTAAAGTTTTTTCCTACCCTACATTAATTTTAATTTAAATATTCTTTTGTATAAGATAAATCATGAGAATTTAAATTTTGATGGATTAAAATAATATCAACTATAATAATAGTTGTATCTCATGGAATAAATTAAGGAGGGATCCATTAGTAGATATAATGAGGTAATTGAGTGGTATTTCATGTGCTTTACAATTCATTAGGTTCATTGTCATCAAATCCACAAGAGTGACATGTAGATAAGGATGTCTATTGATTAATTTAAGAATATGTGCACTATTGATATGAGGCACAATGCAAATGTGATATTGAGATTTGGGATCTGTAATTTGTATGATCCAAGGGTTTGGATCTACATCATGCTTATAGCATTTACCATTATGGATACATTTGATACATTGTATAGTGGAAAATGTTATAGGTCACATAAAATGAGTCCATGGACATCCTAAGAGTATCTTTTAATAAATTGAAAGATCTGAAATCATAAGCTTTGTGTGAATCATTTTGGGTCCAATTTTTATGGGGAGTTAAATACAACCCAGACATTTATGGTTGGTTTTATCAAATCTATGATAATTGAGGTGAGTTTTCTTAAGGTTTATTTTTGGATTATCCAATCTATTGTATTAACCAAAGGGAATTAACACTAATGTATGAGCCTTCATCTATAATATTTTTTTAATTAATTATTATTGATTTAAATATTAATGAATAGGTGGATCATTGGCACAAAAAATATTCCATCAGTAATCATATCTTATTTTGGAAATTTTATGGATGGTTTTGTAGACATATAATATGTAACAATAGTTTTAATAGAATGAACCTTCATGTACGCAATCATAAATTCATCATGTCCATAAATCAATCATGGATCAGATGGGATAGAACACACCCACACTTTTGATTGGGGGGCATACAATTGTTAAGTGGGAGCATGACCAATGTGAGGATATTTTAGACTTGATTAGGGGATCACTTGCCACAACACACCATGAAAGATAGGGTTCCAAAGCCTATAGTCTTAAAAAATCACATAACAACCATAAAAGAGTCATATGATTTAATATTTCACTAATCTAATAACAAGAAAAGTGAATCTAATCTAGTGCATACCAAATCTTGTGGCACAAAGATGGGGGTTAGTAAGGAAAAGAATCAAAAAATTTATATGGAACTTCAAATAAATTAAGTATGAGTAACACCCTAATACATAGAATATAAAGAGTAATATTATTCAAGCCAACACTTATGCTACTTCTATCTACTAAAAGTGAGGATAAAAAAGTTAAAATATACTTACCTGAATGTGAACCCATCAAGACTCAATCTCTCCTTGGCCAAAGGGGCTTCACAAGAGGTTGTTTTGGTTTGTAAGGATAAATTTTTTAGGCCAAAGCATCCAAGACCTATCCACAAGTCTAAATTCTCTATAATAAGAAACATAAACTAAGTATCCTCAAGTATAATGGTGGAAAAGTAGATTTTGAAGAAGCACGAGTGAATAATAACTCTTCATTGTATATATGAATAATGATCAAAATGACCTTATATTTATAATATTATTATACCCTAAATTATTTGAGAACATTGGTTGTGCTAGGTCAACCCAGTTAACTTAGCACATTTTAGGGCTAACTCACTAGGCCTTTGTTAGGTTGGCCAGGAGGCTAACAAACCAAAAGATCTAAAATGTCTAAAAATTATACAAGGTTGACCAAGTCAACCTATTATGTTGAATAGGTCAAAAAGGTGCCAAGCAAGGAAATGAAAGATAAAAAGAGGGAAAAAACTAGAAAACAATGCAAGGGAGGAGAAACAACTTAGGAAAAGGTTTTAGGAACTAGTTGGATTGGTAATAATATGGAAAAAAGGGAAAAAAATCTTGTAAAAAACCAAAGGTCTGCCCACCCCTTTCTCAGTGCACCCGTTAGGGAATGCACTTAAAGATATTGAGTCTTGATGGGTTCTTACAAGATGTAAAGCATCAATAATCGATAAAAGATGAAAATATTATGTGTATAAATATTATCCACTTGAAGCTCATCATGTCTCACTAAGGTGTAATAGGGGATTATGATTCAATAAATAACATAAGGACACATATAATGCTGATGCTAAAAAAATTGTATTATTTTAAAATCATAAAATAACTAAAAGTAAATGATTGAAAATTAAACTAAACTAAAAAGTAAATAACTAAAATTAAATGTAATGTGTACCTTGAATTACCTTTTATTGTAAGATGGTTGTCTCTTTTGTTTTTAGTTTTGATTGTGTAGGGTGTAGAGGCTACTTTTGACAAACCTAAGAATACAAAACTGTAGAGAAAAAACAAACAAATACAAGAAAAGCCAAGATAGTTGGTGCTATAAGGATGGGATGTACTTGGGAAATTTGTCAAGTTGGGGTGTTAGGTACTATGTTACACCAAATTACCAAGTCAAAAAAATATTAAATTGGGTAACTAAAAAGTGAAGGCTACTAAAGATCAAAAAACTCAGACAAGTTATCCTAAAGTAAGAAAGGCAAACTCACCAAATCAAACCAAGGATACATATCAAATAGGATGGTAAAATAAAATGAAAATAAATAGTAAAAATACTAAATAAAAAGAAAAATGGTAAAAAAACATTGATGGATGAGCATTAATAATCCACATCTCAATCATTAATGTAAAAAATATGCATAAAAGGGAAAACAACATTGTCGAGTGAGCAGTAGCAAACCACATCTCACACAACAATGGAAAAAGGGTACAAACTTAGGTGCCTATAATATAAAGACAAAAAAATTATGATAAATAGTAAAAGGAAGGTAAATTAAGTTTAGTAAATGTAAAATTATGATGTAAAAAAAATGATCCAAAGTTACTCAAACATGTTGTTTCACTTTTAGGGATAGATAAAACTGAAACAAAGTAGTACTAACATGTTTTTAAGAAATGAAGAAGGAATTAAAGAAGAGTCAAAATATATTTGGAATCACAATTTATCTATCAAGGGGAGGAAATGAAATGGTTGGATGGGAGGATGAAGGAAAAATCAAGGTAAAGGAACTCTTTATCGAAGTCAAGACACTCAAATTAGGTTTGTCAATCCAAGAGAACTTTCAACCTTAAGAACTATGAAGAACTTATCTTAGAAACACAAGTCTTGTGTAAACAAATGGAGTATTTAGATCATTCCATGAATTTTATATGCATGAAAATTAAAATGGAACTACCTCCCCATGATGTGTTCCCCACTCTTCAAGACCCTTTATAGAGCCGTCTGTCTACTATAAAGATTGGGTACTTGCATGAGAAAGTAAATAGTGCCATAAATTTTTTTGAATTACCCTATTCTAATCTACTAGCCTACTATACCCCAAAGGCCTTTGAAATAATGTGAAGCTGACTATGGAGTTTGAGATTCAATTAGAGATAGGAGATGTGCTTGTAATCACATATTTTGGTGTTATTTTAACTTTTGAGATTTGTATCTTGCCTTTTAGATATCATTACCTTTTTTAAAAAATGATTCTATTTTTAACTTTATTTTATGGATTTTTCTAGATTCCTCCTCCATGAAAATTTGGAAAACCAAACATGGGTGATAAACATGACTTTCATTTGAAAACTTGGGACTAGGTGCCTAAGAGAGAGAACTTCAAATAGCATGGGGTTTAAGAGTCTCATAAATCAAGGTAAAATAAAAGTGTTATCTTGAATTTGACCTTATTTTATCCAATGAGGAGATGAAAGAAAAGGGGAAATCAAGAGGAATGACACATAGAATAATATGAATTTCTTCAAATTGTAAAAAATGTGACAAAGGGAAAAAAGAGGGATACAGTGATAGTAAAGTGTGATTGTTTATCATAATAATGAGGGAAATGGAGGAAAATATGCTAACATAGTTTGTTTGCAAATTCCATCTAAAATAAGAAGAAAAATCTAAAGTTTAAGAACAAGGATCAAAACTATGAAAATATGGTAATTTTATGAGGAGCTTCAGGTCCTATCTATGGTATTACAAATCAGCTCATAAAAGAGAGACCCATGAGGGTGCTAGTAATCAAAAAGTGAGGGAGCCTTTTGACAAAATAACTCACAAAGAAAAACCTAAAGGATGGCAAAATAGCATTGGCAAGTAGCAAAAAGAGAAGGAAATGATTAAAATATGGTGGTTTTATGAGGGATGTTGGGTCCTATCCATGGTCTTATAAAGAAACTCACAAGATAAAATCCCAAGGGATGCAAAAAATATGAGAAAATAAGGAAGACTATGGTACATCAAGAAACCAAAAGACCAAAAGGGAGGACTAAAGGTTTGTGAAAGGAAGGAAACTACTACAAAGGTATAGATTTATGATTAAGTAACCTTAAAATATAGTTAGAAAGATATATAAAAAAAATGAAAAGAAGGAAATGTTTAGGCAAAGTATTTTTTTGAGGATTGAGCATTGATGGGCTCTTTGAAAACATGGCCTTCATTAGTTTGAAGATGATAAATTATTGGAACAAGAATGTCTTTAACTAAATATGGGACAAACCATTTTTGGGCATATTTTCCTTATTTATCATCGGTGTAGTCTAGTTTAAGGACAAGATCACCAAAATTAAAAGTGTGGACTTTAACATGTTTGTTATGTTGTCGAGTAATGTGAGCCTTGTATTGGTGGTTATGTTGTAATGCAAAAAGATGGACATTCATCAAGAAGATCAAGGGAATGAAGGTGAGCTTCACATAGTTAATTTGCCTTGGGAATAATAACATGAAGAGATATACATAGAGAGGTAAACTCAACTTCTGATAGAAGGATTGACTTAAAACCATAGACTAACAAAAATGGAGTTACCCTAGTGGTAGTATGAATGCTAATATGATAGCCCTAAAGTGTTGGGTAAAGATAAATATGCCAATCTGTGTAGGTTTCATGAATTATCTTTTAGAGAATTTTGTTGAGAATTTTATTGGTGGTCTTAGCTTCACCATTACATTATGGATGACAAGGCATGGAAAAATTATGATTGATCTTAAATTTGGTACAAAGTTATTTGACTTGTTTATTTTTTAAATTATCACCATTGTCTGAAATGATGGTATGGGGAATGTCAAAATGGTAAATAATTTAGTTAATAATTAACTTGGATATGGTAGGACTAGTAACATTAACAAGGGGCATGGCTTCTACCCACTTGGTAAAGTAATCATTAGTAGTGATGATAAAGATGTGTCCATCATGGGAATGAGGAAGTTTACCAATGAGATTGAATCCCCATGTGGAAAATGGCCAAGGAGATCAGATAGTTTGAATTTGAGTAAGAGGTGAATGGATAAGATCATTGTGAAGTTGACAAGGATTGCACTTCTTAGCAAATTCAATTGCATGCTTTTTAAGAGTAGGCCAAAAGTAACTCATACATAGGCATTTATGTGTTGTATCATGTCTACTATAATGACCACCATAAATGCCCCCATGTGCTTGTTTAAGTATAGGAGGAACCTCATATTTCATAACACAAAGGAGCCAAGTACCTTTGGCATTATGTTAGTTAAGGATGTTATGTTGAAATACATACTTGAAAACTTATTCATGAATGCATGTCCTTTCATGAGAATCTAGATCAAGAGGATAAGTTTGATGTTCTAAGTATTGAATGATATCTTGATACCAAGGGCTTTGTCTAATAGTCACATCCTTGATGTGATAGATAAGTAAATCAGGTGGTTAGATAGATTATGGATATTTTTTTATTTGAATAATAAAGGAAGGATCAGAAAGAACTTGGTGAGGATGAAAGAGAGAAGTTGAAGGGGAAAGATAATCAATAATGGAATTTTGGTCTTGAGGAATAGGTTCGATGATGAAGGAGATAAATTCCTTATCAAGAGTGGTTATAATTTGATTATAGGTAATGAGGATCTAACTTTTACATTGACAATCACCATTAACTTGATGATAAATGAGTTGAGAATCTCCTAAATCATGAAGATATTAGATGTTAATATCAAGAGCATCTCTCATGCCTAATATAAGAGCTTTGTATTTGGCTATATTATTGGTGACATCAAAGGTGAAGCAAAAATATAAAGGAATGATCTTATCAAGAGGACTAGTGAGAATGCAACTTTCCCTAGCTCCTTGAAGGCATTTAACACCATCAAAGTGGAAGGTCCAAGTATCCTCATGCAAGTCAACATTAATTTCAAGGATCTCCTTGATAACTATAATTGATTTAGTAGTACTAGAGGGAGGGGAAGATTCTATAATATTATTGGCTTCAAGATCAATAGTAAAGCTATGAAAATAGTTTTTAAGAGATATATCTTGATTAAGACCTTCAATGAAAAGGAAATTGTGATCGAGAAGGTCATCTTGAAGTAAAGAAGTGGGTAGAATGGGATCTATGATAAGTTAGTCAGCGATGACTTTCCCTTTAACATCATTTTGTGTGATGATGTGGAGATAAAATTACATAAGTAAGACCATCCATTTTCCAATTCTATCTCTAGGAAGAAAGGCTTTGGAGAAGAAATAACGAATGGGGTCAGAATGAATGATGACATAAGTAGTTTGGTATAACATATAATGGAAAAGCTTTTCAATTGTAAAATAGATAGTAAATCAAAATAAACTTTAGTATAACATGTCTCATTATCAAGGAGGCCTTGATTAATGTATTAAATAGAATACTCTCTTCCTATATTATCTTGTTGGACAAGAATTGCCCCAACTAAAATAGGTGTGGAAGAAGTATAGAGAATTAAAGGTTTATCATTGGAAGGTGGATGAAGTGTAGGTGGATGAAGTAATGACTCTTTAATATTATCAAAATTTTTTTTACATGGATCCATTCATTCCAAATTTGTACCTTTTTTGAGAAGGGAAATGATAGAGTAAATGAAATAAGCTATTTCAAGGACAAATCATCTAATTGCCCCAAGTTTGCCTGAATAAGTTTGAATATCAATAATAGATCGAGGAATGGACATGTTAAAAATATCACTAATTTTGGCTAGGTCAACATAGATGCCATGAAGAGAGACTAAGAATCCTAATAATTTGTTAGATGTGACTCTAAAAACACTTTTGAAAGGATTAAGTCTAACTTTGTATTTAAGGAGATGACCAAAGATGATAGCAAGATAAAAAATATGGTTCTTACGATATTTGGATTTAGTAATAAGAGAATCCACATAAGCTTCAACAATTTTATGGATGAGATCATGAAATATGTGAGTCATAACACATTGGTAGGTGGCTCCAACATTATTTATTTTGAAGGGCATTTTGACATAGAAATAGGTTCCCCATTCTATGGTAAAAGTAGTATTATGTTGGTCCTCAGGAGTGATATGAATTTGATTGTATCCTAATAAACCATCCATAAGAGATAAAATTTCATAACTATTTGTGTAATTGATGATGGCATCTATTGAAGGTAATGGGAAGTTTCCCTTAGGACAAACAAGATTAAGGTTGTAAAAATTAGTACAAATATAGATGACCATAGTGGCCTTCTTCTGAACAAGAATAATGTTAGAAACCAATTCATAATAATCCATTGGTTTAATTAATTTAGAATCTATTAATTTAATTATTTCCTTATGACATAAATTAGTAACTTCAGGTGGGAATTTGCATTATTTTTGATTCACTGGCTTAGCATCAAGATAAGTGACGATGTTATGAACCACAATACTAGGTCAATGCCAAGCATGTCTTGGTAAGACCAAACAAATTCACCTTGATATTTATCAAATAATAGGCTAAAGTTTTCATGCTTAGATGGTGAGAATTATTGATTAATTGTGATTGGTTAAGGAGAAGATGGGGTACCATATTCAATACAAGTTATTTCTTTGATAAGCATGGCATTGTCATCTTGAAAATGGTAAGGTACATTAGGCAAGGTTGAAATAGGACTTGTTTTAGGATCAATATTAGAAATAAATTTATTGAGGAAAGGAGTTTTATTATTAAAATTTCCAAGTTTATGATGTTACCAAGGAAGTTGAGATTCTTGGGCATGAAGTAACTCAAGAATAGCTTCATCACTAGGCAAGGTAGGAAGAGGACAATAATATTCAACATCTGCTTTAAGGTCTAGAATTTTATTGCCATGGTAATCATATTTAGAATGAATCTTATGGACATCGATTAAATTTGCATCTACTGTAATTTTAGAAGTAGATAAAGAAGGTGGATTTAAAGAGATGAGAGTGTTGATAAATTCAATGATAGGAGAAGAATTTGAAGAAATGATAGGATCCATAGGAGGTAGAGAAGATACAGGAGCATCTATAGGTTGGAAAAATGTAAGTTGTTCTACCAACCAATGGGTGTCGATAAGTGGAGAAAGTGCAAGAGGTACATGACCCTTAAGATCTGATTCATGATGTGTAGATATGTTATGTACATCCTGAATGAAGGCATGAATTTGGGATAAAATATTTTGATACTATGGGACATCCAAGTCTCTAGAGCAAGTTAGGGCCATGATATAGTTATCATTATATGTTGGAGAAATCATACATACTTGAGAATTCGAGGGAGTTTCAAAAGGCAAAATCCTAATGTTGATAAATATGTGAGGGGACATGGTGAGAGGATCTTCGAATAATTTAGCCACTCTAAAATCATTGTAATTGAATGCATCTTTAGGTAAATATGGATCCTGCGCAATACATAGAGGGGGAAAGCTGGTAATCTTATCCATGATAAGAATAATATGATCTTGGGGTAAGAGAGAAGGAGGAAGAAAATCTAAAATATATGGGGGAAACTTCTTAGTATTTCAAGTGTGCTACAACTCATTGGGCTCATCATCATCAGAATCCATAACAGTAACTTGAAGATTAGCATTCATTTTGATAAACTCAAGTAAAGGAGTATTATTAATTTTATAAATTGTAGGAATTTGATATTGAGGCTTAGGATTAGGAATCTAAATACTCTATAGATTGGAATCGGCTTCATGTTTGTAACATTTTCCATTACGTAGGAATTTAATACACTAACTACCAAAAGAGGCATTGGACCTCATTCAATGAGTCCATGGATGACCAAGAAGAATGTTATAGGATAAAGGAAGATCAAGGACCATAAGCTTAGTTCTGATAGTCTTAGGTCGAAAAGTTAATGGAAACCAAATTCAACCAAGTGGCTTTTTATTATTCATGTCAAATCCATGACAAGTAAGATGGGTTTATTTAAGATGATCTTTGTTATAATCAAGTCGTTGAATTATCTATAAGGATGTGACATTAATATCAAAACCTTAATCAACTAGAAATTTTTGGATAAGAGTGGTATTAATCACTAATTTTATAAAGTGAGGTATATCATTGACATAAAAAATAATTCCATCATTGATCATGTCCTCATCAATAAATTTAATAGAAGGCTTGGAATAAGGACACATAGTCTCAATGGTATTCACCTTAGTTGGTTGAGAATCAATAGAAGGTGGTTCTTCATCTATAGAAGATGGGTCTTTAATTTATTGAAGTTGTTGAACAAGAAATTTGTGATGATAAGGTGAAGTGAAAACTAACTCCATAAGAGGAATATTACAAGGCATAGAGTTGAGTTCTTTAAAAAATTCCAATGTGATTTAGAAGAACCAGCATAAGGTTTATAACGTAAATTAGATTTCAGAGGTATAGATGTGGTGGGAGGATCAAAAGGAGGAAGTTTTTCCTCATGTGCTTCCAAATCATCATGAGTGGTAGTGGTATCTTTAAGAAATTATTCTTCTAAAGATGGTTTCTTAGGCTTGGTAACAAGATCTTTATGGGCCAATTTATGATGATAATTAACCTTAAAAGTTTTGACATATTAAGAGTTGTTATAATATAGGTCATAATTGATAGCAATGACATAAACATGCTTGACATTTTATTGATTATTATTTGAATAAGATTTTAGATTATTATAAGTAGAGGCTTTAAAGTTTTGTTATTTTTGAGATGCAAAAACATACTCTTGGTCATGAAGTTTGATCATAGCCTCATGGTTGAATGATTCACCAAGCATATAATAAATATCACACTTAGTGATCCATCTACAAGATTTATTAGAATGCCTAATGTCAGCATGGAACCAATAGAATAGATTGGGATCATACCACTTAGGAGGAGCATTGGGATAAATGAAAGGTTTTGAGGGAGATAAAAATTGTTACATTTGTTAAACTAAAAGAGGTGTATGATATTGTAAAGGAACATCAAATTTAGAAACTCTAGATTTGGTTTGGGAGGTATTACTAGTAATAGTATTAAATGTTTGAAAAGATCCTTTAATAAATTAATGATTGGGTTCAAATTACTTAATAAGAAAGTCTTGATTCTTAGCTAGGTCAAGATCTTCATTAAGAGTTTGAGGAGCAAAGGTTCAAACCTTGTATTAAAGAGTGGGATTGAGAGCAGTAGTAAATAGTTTGAATAAGTTATCATCATTCATATTATGATCAGATTTATGAGCTAAATATTTCCATATTTTGATAAAGTCATGACCTAATTCATTAGGAGATTATTTAGAATTTATGAAGTGACTAAGAAAAGTTTTAGGAAGATCATTATGTTGAAACTCTTTAACCAAAGGATTAACCAAATATTCAAGTTTCCAAATAGAATGTTGATGAAGTTTATTATACCATTATAATACATCACCAGTGAAATTTTTGACTAACAGCTTAGTTGTGGCAAATGTATTAGTTTGGATCCATTATTTTTAAAGGTTGTCAAAGGCTTTGAGGAATGAAGTAGGGTCTTTAGTCCCATCATATTTTAGAGTTGGAGTTATGGTACCAATATCAATGGATATAATGAATGGAGATAAAGTTTCATTTTGAATGGTTTCAAGAATCTTGTTATTCATTATGGGTTGAGGAATAACATTACTTGAGGCATCCCTAAGAGGTGGAGGAATATAATTAGTATTAGTTTGAGGATGAATAGTTGGAGATTGATTAGTTACATTGATTAAGTGTTATTGAAGTTGTATAATTTGGTTGGTATTAGAGTTTTTCATGATGTTCATTTGTTGAATTACTTGAGCTAAGAGTTGATTATATCAAGAGGTGATTTAGTGTTGGTTGGATCACTCTTTGAATTAGTGTTAGGGGGAGGGTTATTAGTGGGATTGTTCAAGAGATTTGTATCAATCTCTCCCACATTAGTTTGGAGATTTTGAGAAGTATCTTGATAATTATGGAGAGGATTAGATCTATTAACTTCATCTTGAAGTGTTATTTACACCAAGTTATAGTTCATAGATGGAGAAAAAGAGGTGCCCCAAGAGTGACGATTCTCTTGGGAGAAAAGGAGAGGGAGGAATGAACATCCCATATAGTATCTAAATGGATTTAGGTTATCCAAAAATATTTTGATAGGAGACCTCATTCTGATTAAAGAGAGATGAAAAAGATGCAAAACTAGAGAAATTGGAAATTATATTAAAAAATAGGAAAATTAGGAAATAGAACTAGGTCAAGCAAATTGACCTAATGCAGGAAACAAGGCTTGCAGACTATACAATGTCGACCAGGTTGACCTAGTATAGTGAATAAGGAAGAGGAAAATATTGATAATAAGTTCAAAAATAAAACAAGATACTTTGTATCTAATCTAAGAAAGCAAGTATAGAAATGAAACACACAGCCAACTAAATTGACACTAGCCAATCCAATTCATACACATAAAACAAAATCTTGCACTAACATCGGGTAATGCAAGCTTTTACACACACAATTGATCAAAGAGTAAGCAAAAAACTTGAAATTAAATATAAATACCTGATCAACCTATAATGTTGATTAGATTATTAAGAATTATTTTAAGTGTAAAGGGAGATTGGCTATAAGTAAGGTACTAGATAACAATCTAAGGATAGTTTCAGTTAAGTTTAGGATGAAAGGGACTATAGTGGCAATGATATAGGCTTGGTATTTTTTATTACCCCCTCAATTCACACACTATAATGATAAAGGTATCAGGTGTTTATCCCAAATATACCATTAACCACACTTTATACTTGACTAGAGCATCAAGTTAGCTTCCCCCTTGGTGATTAAATCTAATTAAATTGGCCTAGCTAGTCAAAATTTTAAATGTCTATTGATGTTTATGTGGTTTATCCATGTGTGTAAAAGAATATAAATAGTGAAAATAAATAATTAATTTAAAATCACCTAATTAAACTATGTGAGCTATCCTAAGCATACAAACAAATGAAAAGAAAGATGTAATTAACATATATATTCCAACTTTGAAATAAGGTATAGCAAAGAAACTATATAGAAAATCATACATAATAGGATTGATAGGTTTAAACCTATACTATGCAATCAAAGTTTGAAAATAAACTAGGTCAATTAGGTCGACCTAGTTCTTTCAATAAACACATAACATAGAACTAGGTTTAGACGGTCGACCTAGTTAACTATGTAGAGGTAATTTTGAAGACAAAAATGTGAAAGTATATAAATAGAAATATATAGAAGAATATAAACTAGCCTAAATGTTTTATAGATGAAAAAGAGAAGATCATTAATCAATAATCTTGGGGAAAACTACCAAAAACTTGCAAATTAGGTCGAGCTGGTCAACCAAGCAATACAAGAACCTATTGAAAAAGTGCTAAAATGCAATAGGTTGAATTGGTTGACCTAATTGACTATATAATAAGTTTGAAAACTAGGAGAAAATATATTGGGTCAAGATGGCTGATCTAGTTATCTGAATAGAGTTCTGCAAGTTCTAAAACTTGTATTGGATCAAGTTAGTTGAGCCAGTTACATGTTCCTACAAACCTATATATAGAGATAAATAAATTGGGTCGATAGGCTCAATCCATCATGGTAAAGATATGATAAAAATAACTATGAATAGAAATGAAATAATTCAAATAAATCCTTCAAGGGTTTGATTCATGTTAGGTTCACTAGAATGTATGCAATCAGAAATTCATCATGTCCATAAATTAATCCTAGATCAGATGGGATAGATCACACCTAAAATTTTGATTAGGGGGTATACAATTTTAAACTGGGAGAATGACCAATGTGAGGATCTATTAGACCCAATTATGGGATCACTTGGCATAAGACATCATTCGAGATAGGGTTATAAATCCTATAGTCTAACACAATCACACAATAACCCAAAAAGAGTCCTATGATTTAGTGATTCACTAATCTAATAATCAGAAAAGTAAATATAATCTAGTTCACACTAAATCTTGTGGCATAAAGTGGGGAGTGAGTAAAGCAAAGCAATCAAAACATGCATAGGGAACTTCAAATAAAGTAAGTATGAGTAACACCTTGATACATAGAATATGAAGGATAATATTATTTGAGCTAACACTTATGCTACTTCTATCTACTAAAAGAGAGAACAAAGTTATAATATACTTACTTGAATGTGAACCCATCAAGACTTAATCTCTCTCTTGGCCAAAGGGGCTTTGTAAGAGTTTGTTATGGTTCTTAAGGATCACTTTGTTAGGCCAAAGCATCCAAGACCTATCCACAAGACTAGATTCTTCAAAATAAGAAACCTAAACTAAGTCTCCTCATGTTGAATGGTGGAAGAAGAGATTGTGAAGAAGCATGAGTAAATAATAACTCTTGATTGCATATATGAATAATGATTAAAATTAACTTGTATTTATAAGAGTGTCTTACCCTAAAATTATTTGAGAACATCAATTATACTAGGTTAACCCAGTTGACCAAACACATTTTTTGGATAAATCACTAGGCCTATGTTAGGTCAATTGGGAGGCTAACAAACCAAAAGAGCTAAAATGTTTGTAAACTATACTAGGTCAACCAAGTTGACCTAGTATGTTGAATTGATCAAAAGGGTGCTGAGTAAGGAAATGAAGGATAGAAAGAGGAAAAAGACTAGAATATTATGTAAGGGAGGAGAAACAACTTAGGAAAAAAATTTAGGAACTAGTTGGATTGGTAAAAATATGGAAAAAAGAGAAAATAATCCTACAAAGTAGGAAAGGTCTTCCCACACCTTTCCTAATGCACTCGTTAGGGTGTGCACTAAGAGAGATTGAGTATTGATGGGTTATTACAAGATGTAAAGCATCAATAATCAATAAAAATTGAAAATATTATGTGTATACACTTTATATATGGACAAACATCAGAGAGTGAAATAGATATATCATCATAATTAGATGGGGTTCTTTTATGTCTTGTGATTGTTTCATAATAAAATTTTGATGATAGGGAGAAGTTATTACTAATTCCATGAGTGTAACTTTGTAAGGCGTAGATTTAACGTAATCAATAAAATTTAAATGAGGTTTGGAGAAGACTTAGCATGAGGATTAGGTTTATCATAAATGGTATTATTAGAGGGAATGAAAGGACTAGCTTGAGATTCTACTTGTAAATATGGCTCATTAGTAATGGGTTTCTCTAAATAAGTGATAAGATTAGTGGTAGTATCCTTAATAAGTTATTCCTTAGTATAGGAGTTGTTATATTTGGCAACTCTATATTTGTGAGTGGTTTTACAATGGTAATTAACCTTTACCACTTTCACATAGTGATAATTAGTGTAATATTTATCATAGTTGGCATCAACAGTTCAAACATTATTTTTTGAAAGTTATTTATGGGAATATGAAGAAGATTTATGAAATTTATGATTTGTAGATTTGGAAAAGATTCAATTTTGATAAGTTTTAAAATATTTGGTATGTATAACTTTAATCATAGAATCATGTTTCAAATCTTATCCTAATATGAGATTAACTGCAAATTTTAGAAGAACACATGTCTCATGAAAATGAACAATATTGCCATTAAACCAGTAGTTTTTTAAGATTGTACCATGATGGATGAACAATAGTGGTATGACTTAAAGTTTTGGATAGAGATAATAACTTCATCACTTAGAACACACTAAAATGTGTGAGAGAGGGAGTTTGAATATCTATGTTGCTATGGATACCATTTGTTTTTAGTACGTTTTGAGTTGAGATTTGGAAATGGTGATTGTATTAGTTGAGGTTTGGAAAGATTTATTTGTGAGATTATGAGAAGTTTAAAATTGAGTAATAATAAAATCCTATCTTTTTTATTGATTAAAGACCTATTATAAGGTTTGGAGATAAAATATCCTAACCTTGAATTTTACAAAGGCTTTAAGAGTAGTAATGAAAATATTGAAAAAAATATTGTCACTCATGTTATGGTATGATGTATATGCTAAAGACTTCCATAATTTGATAAAAGTGTGAGTAAATTTGTTAGGAATTTATTTATCACTAATGAAATTACTAAGGATACTTTTGGGAATGTCATTGTGTTGAAATTCCATGACTAGAGCATTGACTAAATCCTTGAGTCATAAAATAGAATGTCTAGGGATTTGGTTATACCAATATAACACATCTCCCATGAAGGTTTTGACATGAATTTTAATAGTAGAAAAGGTGTTAGTTTAGACCTATTATTTATAGATGTTACTAGAATATTTGAGAAAAATAACATAATATTTAGTCCCATCAGATGTGTTTATTAGATAAATATTTCCAATGTATATGTAAATAATGAATGTTGTTACATGTTCATTTTGAATATGTTGTAAAATTTTATTATGTGTAGGATGTTGAAGTATGATATCCCCATTAACATCTCTAAGATTGTTAATTTCCCTTGCTTATTCTTGAAAATGAAACAAACTGAACTATATCAACACTAGCTAATGGAGTTTAACAAACAATATAGAATTGTATCGAGTAGATCAATATAGACTATGTAAAACAATATTGTAGATAGAGATAAAATACTAGATTGAACATGTCAATTCTATTTGTTAATAGTGAATGAAATATATAGCTAAGTCGAATATCTAGATGAAGTTTATTAAAAAATAAATGCAAATTAAAACTAAATTGAACATATCAGTATTGTTTACTAAAAATGATTTAAATATAATTATAAATTTAAATATATAAATAAATTAGACTGGTTGATTTAGTTGACTATAAATAGAGTTGAAAATTAATAATTATGAAACTATAGAATTAGTCAATCATATCAATATATTTGATTGAAAATGTTAGTCTAAGATGAAACTATATCAACTTTTTTTGTATAGTTTCTTGGATATATGGCTAAACATAACTAAATTTACTAGGTTGATATAATTGTTTGGAGAAGATGATAAGTAGACATAGAGATAAAATTATGTCATATTAGTTGAAATAGTTCACTGGGGAAAATACAAATTAAACTATGTCACATGATTTTTTATAGTTTCTTATAGGTAAAAATTAAGATCAAGATATACATTTTTTTTGATATAGTTTATTATTAGAAAAAATAAAAAGAAATAGATTGAATTTTTTCGATATAATTTGTTGTAAAGGTCAAACCAAAGGCTATCTCACATCAGGTTCAATCAAATGTATGCAATGAGTTAGGATTGACCAATGACTATCCTATCTAAATATTTGGACTCAAAGAAGGTAAATCAAGTACAACCCATTGATATTCAATGAAATCAATGTACGACCAATGTATCCACTAAGACTATCAAGTAGAGTACCTACAAGGCAATGTAAATAGAAATGGTTCCAAAGCCTCTATAAAATCAACACAATGCAATAACCCTAGATAGGTATCTAATTATAAAGTAATAAAATATTGAAATCAATAAATGTAAGTAAAAAGATGGGTTAGAAACGTTTTAAAATGGGAAAGGAACCATGATAGGCAAATGGGGGCCTATGTTACCTAAGGTGTATAATTAGAAAGTTGGATTAATCATATAACCACACTAAGTTTAAATTTAGATATAATTCAAACATGGATATATAACTTGATTAACTAATAAATTATGTAACCTATATCTATCAAAATCAAAGATATAGGGTTAGAATATACTTTAAACAAGACCTATCAAGCCTCAATCTCTCCCTTGGCTAATGGTGCTTTGTAATAAATTGTTTTAGTTGTAAGCATACCAATGTTTGAATCAAAATCTTGGATAAAAGGACTCATCCTATTACATATAATATTTCACAAGATAATATTTTTGTCCAAGAAAATATCTAATAAATAACTCCTCCAAATGTAGACTTAGGGTAGAAGTGAGAGAAATAATTTTTTTAAATGAATGTACTTCTCTTTTGGATTTAAATGGTGACTTATATTTATAGTGATGTATGACCTTGATTCCTCCCAAATATTTCAACAAAACTATCACCTAACTCAATTTAGTCTTGATGGGTTGACTAACCTCAAATTAGGCCTATCATGCTAACCTAGCTGTGAAGCATACACTATAAATATTAGAATTGCATTGATCTGATCAATCTAATTGGGATGGATAATAGTTAAAACTAAATCAATCTAGGTGACATGATAGGAAAATATAGGTCCTGACAAAGTTATAGGATACTTGATGGAAGGAGATAGCATAGCAAATCAAATTTGGTTAAGATAGAATGGATATAGGAATGATGGATAAATAACAATGTCTCTAACAAATAATAACGAGTCTACCCACCCCTTTCCCATCTAACCTTTTAAGGTGGGAACTTATAGATATTGAAACTAGATAAGCTACTGTAAAAAATAAATCATGAATAAATTATAAAGTTTTAAAATATTGTGTGTGTGTGTGTGTGTGTGTGTGTGTGTGTGTGTGTGTGTGTGTGTGTGTGTGTGTGTGTGTGTGTGTGTGTGTGTGTGTGTGTGTGTGTGTGTGTGTGTGTGTGTGTGTGTGTATTAGACCAATATAAAACATCTCTTAAGAAAGTTTTGGCAAGTAGTTTGTTAGTGGTAAAGGTGTTTGTAGTTTGTTTGTTAGTGGTAAATTAATTTAAGTGAAAATTAGGGTTGGTGGATCCATTATAGGTGATCGAAGGAGTGATGCCACATATGTTAATTTTTTTAGTATAAAGGACCAGTGGCTCATTTTGGATATGTTTGTAGACACCAAAAATATGTACACCATAATTCTAAATGTTGAAACACCCCTAGACCCCTTGGGACTAGTTTGACTCTTTTGACCCTTTGACCCCTAACCGAGCCTAACCATGGTCAGTTTTAATAACTAGCTTAGCTTACCATTTTTACCCACTTTTTACCTTGGCCCTCGACCATCAATGATCACCTTAACCATCAAGAATCAAGTTCTACCACCTAAACCACCAACATGCAAACCACTCTACCTTTCTTTTCTAAAAATAAATTATCTAAATCCATGTATGAACCATTGCATGTGTGAGTTATAATTAGAAGGCCCATTTAACATCATGTTTCAACTCTCCTTCATTTCATATAAGATGAGAGGAGTGGATAATGAGAAGAGAGAATAGGTGCATAGATCATTAGGAGTACATCATCAACATCAATCATCAATTTCTTATCTAGGTAATTCCATCAAGGCTTCTCAATAAACTAGCATCAACCATCAGTAGTCGATCATCAACCATAATCTAATTATTGTTCTCATTAAAGTTTCAATTATTTAGTTTCAACTTCAACCTTTCACCTTGCACCCATCCACCCCCAATCTCTTTTGACCATATAAACACTTGACCCTTGAACTAGACCTCTTAACCTTGACCCTCTACCTCGTAACCAAACTTTGAACTAAACCTAACTACCAGAACCAACATGACCTCCTTGACCAAACTTTTTAACAAATTACCTAGTCTAACAGTAACCATCAATAGTCATCTTGACCACCGATGGTTACCCCAACCATCGATGGTCACCCTAACCACCGATGGTCACTATGTAAATTTATTTACACAAAAACCAACAAGCACCTACCACCTACCAACCTCAACCAGAACCTTTTTTCCTTGGCCCCTATCACAATATAAACTAGAAACACCAACTTGACCATGACCCAAACCTTCTTTTGATAGTTTATCATCCACCTAAATGTTATCTTGTTAATCTAAGCCTTTCTTTTGAATAGTATTTATTTCACCTAGATTAAGTACTTTCATATCTATTATGCAACCTTCTTTTATCAGCATTAACGTATCTTAAAAGGTGGATTGACAACCTCCAAGAAAGTCATGTACTTATTAGATCTAGCTTACTAGGAAATCCACCTTTATACCTAACTAACACAACCTTTCTTTAGTCTCTTTCTTATGAATTTCATCCTCCCAAGCCAAAAAGGAGCCCTCACAACCATCTAGATCATAGAATGCAAACCAAATCTAGGTTCTATCAACCTTACCCTTCTTCTTAGTTTTAATCTTTATTCCTAAGCATAAAAATAAAAATTTGAGTACAAAATTTCTATCACACCTAATGGGACATCCAACATTTCTTTCATTTTTGTAGGTTGTATTTAAATGTTCTCTCCTTATTTTATTCTCGTAAATAAAATTGAAATTTCTTTTTGGGTTTAAAATCAATTGCATCTATCACTTGTTTGCATGTTTAGCTCACATTAGCTTAATTAAGTAAGTAATTAACCATAGCATCACTCTTGTCACACATAAACCAAACCACTCACCAATCAAACATCATAAAAACTTGACATAAGGCCCAACTAAGATTTCATCACCTGGCAATCACCTTACCCCTTCCCAGCTATCCCACTTAGATTTCACCACCAATGGGATAACCAACTCATGATCCATAAACTCCACTGATAAAATCAAAGTGAAGTTTAAAATACAAATACTAAATTTCTCAAAACTTATCAAATTTTCAAAAAACTCAAAATACCTTGCAAAATGTTTTGGCATAAAACATTCTCGGTTATTGAACCAATTTTTTAATAACGTTGTGTTATAATTGTCAAAATAAAAATTAATTGCATGAGTTCATGTACTAAATAAACCAAATCAGCAAACTAAAATAAAATCATGCATCAAAATGACATTTACCAAAAACATGAAACGTGATAACGGAGTTTGGCTCAACAATTGATGCCTACATCTTTGGGTTCTCCAAAGGAGTGGACCATTTTCATTAAGGGAACTTCAAACACCTAGAAACAATAAACAACTTTCCTACAAGTTGATCTCTCAATGAAAAAATTCACCTTCACCATGACTGAAATTGAGCCCAATGCCTTCGAATTTCATGAGTCTTTACCACTGCAAAGTTGCTTCAAAAGTCCTAAAATTCTCCTAAATGGGTTGAAATATACTCCTCCAATATGAAAATTGGATAAAAAGAGTATTAATACTATGTATTATGGCTGGAAAATGGATAAAAATCCATTACATAATCTTTCCAAAAGCTTTTACAAAGTCTCGGCCTCTTAAAATAAAAAACACATTCTAGAACTTTTTTTATTTAAGTAAAAATTAGTGCCTTTTATAACACTTCAAAACCCGTGGCTGAAGTGGTCAAGGCCTTAACCTTTTAGGTGACAAGTAAGGAGTTCAAAACCTCCTTACTCCATTTTAGGTGCTTAGGCTCTCCTTTCTAGGTGCTTTGACTCCTTCTTGGGTGCCAAGTTTGAATATTTCCTTGGGTGGCGTGATAGACATGGCAAGGTGGCATGGCATGCTTGAAAATTTCAAATAACATGTGATAAAAAACACCTAACCAAATTTTTTTTCACCTAATTTTTTGTTTCCACATTTCAAATGGCTATTGGCCCACTTGGAATTTCAATAGTGCCATGTGTCTACCTCCGATAGGTCCAAATGTCGAAATAACCTTGAAACATGTGCCACATGTCGCAAGAGACATTTTTTGACCAATCTTCAAATGACCATATCTTGAGCATCTACACTCCATTTTGTGAACCAAAAAAAGTGTTATAAATCTATCGATGAGCTCTACAGTGTGACACCACTAAAACTCTAACTTGAAACCCTTTTTATAACCCAATTTCTGATCAACTCATCTCCCTGGTTGATTATAAACTCTATAAATTAGTATATATTGGCTAAGCACTCAGCACCCTTATCACTATAGTGTGTGAATCAAGGGGTTAGGCCCTAATACTAGGCCATGTATTTATTCCAACATAGATTAATTTAGAGTACCTAAGCACTACCTAAAATTTAATCATAATTTTTTTATCTAGTACCCATTCTACGAAGCCAAAATTTAGTCAAATATTAAATTTTAAGGCATAAGCCACAAGTGAGACTAAAACTAACCTTATGATTTAATTTAATTTAGAGTGTGTTCTATATTTCTTGAATTTTTATTGTCTCCTATCTATTTGAGTTGTGAGAAAATTGACATTTTTTTTGCTACCTCCTACCTTTTGGCCTTCATCTACCTTATCTTCATTACCTTAATCTATTGGGAACCCACCTATATTTTCATCTAGAAATCCCAAATCTATTATATTTTTAGAAAATAACCCTCTTACCTTAGCATCTTATCTTACATCATGAGCCACTTGTGTTCCCAACCTCACCTACAATCAATCAACCCTCAACTATAACCAACCAAAAATCAATAAACAACCACCTAAACCCACCTATAACCAATAAAAAACCTATCAACAACCAATTTATCATCACTTTAACCTACTCAAATAAATAAAAATGAAGGAAAATAAGTAACCTACTCCACTTCACCTTTTAGTGGATCAACATCAACCCAACCAACCTACTCCATTTCACCTTTTAGTGGATCATCAACCCAACCAACCTACTCCACTTCATCTTTTAGTGGATCAACCTCAACCCAACCAACCTTCTCCACTTCACCTTTTATTGGATCAACCTCAACCCAAACAACCCATTCCACTTCATCTTTCAATGGATCAACCTCTTGTTGGGACCAACATACCCCCATTTTTTTAAAAATTGGGACCCTTGAGAAACCCTAATAATTGAACATGAAATATGGCATGATAAGATCATTTGTAGAATTTGAAGATCATCCACTTTATCAAAAGTAAGCTTAATTATTTATGTTTTACTTTAATTTTTACTAATAGTGATAATAAATGGTATCTATTGCTTTTAATTGTAGGTTTCATGGTGTTTATTCTTGAAAAATTCATGTTTTAAAACCCTGGGAAAACCCTTAATTTAAATTTTAATATTGAAAATAACTAAATTGGAAAGAACCTTTTAAAATCCATTTTATACCTAAGTATAAAGTTCATGTTTTAAGTTTAGTCATGTTTTTTAACATGACTAAAACTTAGCCTAAAAAGCTTGGTCCCTTTTATGGTTTTCCCCTTTAAAATTTCCTTATATGCCTAACTAGTTGTTCATTCTCCATGGTCCTTTTAATATTTTCTAACTTAACCTAATATTTTAACCCCAAAGCCCCATTATATTTATTAATAAAAATGAGACTTAGTCTCAACATCTTAGCTTAATTTCTAGTTCCCTGAGTCCAATTTTATGTTAGCTCGGTCCCTTGTTTATACCTTAGCCTAAGGTTTTAATCCTAAGGCCCCAACATATTTATTAATATAATTAGGACCTTAATCTTAACACCTTATCCTAAGTCTTTCATCACTATGGTACTAACCTAATTTCTTTGCATCTTGTAGGATCTAATGACCCATATCATGACATTCGATCAGAAAGAGTGAGAAAAGGCCTAAACTTTGGCATAAATATCATGCATCTTGAATGATCTAATGATTCATGCTTCCTAACATCCATTTTATTGGATATCACAAGGAAAACTAAAAAAATCCTACACATAACCCCTCAGACCAATCATATGCAAGCCCTTAGATAACAATCAATAGTTTTTATTGGCTTTTGAAGACTTGATCGGATGGAGCGAGGCATAGTTGAAAAGTCAAAGGGATACAAAAACCCTGATGGATCAACGTGTGGCACCCTTTCATTCAAAGATTAAAATCAAAGGGGCCCATTTAACAAAAACAACCAATCATGAGCAAGTTCCCAGATCATGATCCTAAAACTCTTTCTACATCATAAATTTTAATCTGATAGAGTGAATCAAGTCCAAGATCCTTAGAAGCCCCATAGAAGTATTGAGTGACACCCTCACATTAGGTCATAGGAATTTGATGAGATTAAAATTGATGTTCATGTGACTATCATTTGAAGTCTAGGAGCATGTATTTAATGTCTGTGTGACCCTCAAATTTAAGCCCATCAAATTAAAAACTTCACTAGCTTAAAGTTGACATTCACGTGACCATCATTTGATGTCTGTGAGGATGTATTTGACATCCACAAGATTGTCAAATTTAATCTAATGAATTATCCTACTCAAGATCAAAATATGCTCCAAAACCTTTTTTGAAGGCTCAAAAGTTATTTTACAAGCTAAGGGAAGTGATCGAAAGATGCTCAAACATCAAAAATATTTGACCTAAAAAATATGGAAATGGTCTTATGGTCTAAATATATGTAAAAGAAAATTTAGTCTAAATCTATACTTTAGGGTGCCCATGGAATTTTGTTTAAATATCATGAAGCTTAAATTGTAGACTTATAATGAGTATTATTTTAAAAGGATATCTTTGTTATGTAGGAATTAGACCAAGTTATTTATAGCTAAAGGTTTTTAATGTGTTTTGTCAATACAATAAAATTCTATTTTTATTAGACCATTATGTCATGTTGATCCTTTTGAGAATATTTTATAAGCCTTGACATATATATTTTAGACCAATGCATACATTGTGTTTATTTAAACACAATGTAAACATTAGATTGAAACATTTAGCCATGGTCCCCTTCATATAATTCAAAAAAATTAGACATAAGTACCTTAGCCTAAGGTTTGTTTCATGCTTAATAAACATGTAATAAACATTATCCTAAGGAATTTAAGCATAAGTACCATTTTAATAATATATTAATTTAGAGTTTTGGAATCTAAGTAGATGAACAGTTTGTGCTTTGTCAATGGATGATCCGGGCAACAATTCAGATGACAATTCGGGTGATGGGTCCACCCCAATTAATGACGAAACTTTCGGGAGCCATAACTTTTACACTGTAGCTCCAATTGACTCACCGTTTGAACCATTGGAAATATATTAATGAGGGTAAAATTGTGAGATGGAATAGATATCTACTAAATGAAGTTTTACCCCTAAAACCCAATGGAAGTGTCCCAAATTTAAATTTTAGTAGTGCAGTCTAAAAATAGTAAGTTTCTAAAAATAGTAATTCCTCAAATTCTATATTGTTGTAAATCGTGGAAGTCAAACCAATTCATCTCCCTTGAGATTGGTGACCTTCCACATCCTACCCACACCTTAAAGACATGTATAAATGAAGATGTAACCTAAAATGGAAAGTAGACATCTCTTCTCAGAGATAAGCATATATTTGGGTCTGCAAATTTGATCAATAAAACATCTCTTCTCAGAGAGAATTATTTGAATTGTTTTGTTCTTATTTCTTGAATTATATTTCAACCAAAGCTTTCAATTTTTGGATTAGTGGTATTAGAGTGGTTTGTCTTTAGAGTGTATGATCCCAAGAATGAGGTCAGATTACATAAAGCTTGGGTGGAAAATTAAACCAGCAGACTATCCACCTATTCGCTCCAAATGACTTCAAATGGTGGACAACACCACGACATCCAATCCCTTCAAGTAAATGGTGAATGGATTCCTCCAAAAATATCAAGAATATATGCTATAACAATTCACTCAAATTCTCCAACAAATCTCGATGGGAAATTCTGGCTCCTCATCTGCACCCGCACATCCTTTCAGTGCCCCAACACCCTTCAAGGTTCAAGTGAATTTTGATATTCCTACATTTGAAGGCAAAATAAATGCTGATGTAGTATAAAATTGTTTGGATCAGTTCTAATCTTATTTTTCTATAAATAAATTCATCGATAAAGAGAAGATTACTTTTGCTCTTCTAAAAGCATCATTGCCTGCCAAAAATTGGTGGGAACTGTACAAAAAGAGATTCAGTGCAGATGATATTGTCCTTGAGATAGAACCTACTTGGGATGATTTCATAGAAGCTGTGAAGGAAGAATACTACCCCATTGGAGCATATGACGATCTGTATATAGAGTGGTAAAAAATTTGCCAAGGTAAGGAATAATTTTTTCAAGATTAGACTGATATTTTTCATTCTCTATCTGTAAGATTGGGCATCTAAGAAAGTGAGAAACACAAGGTTCTCAAGTATAATGATAGACTACAATGTTACATATGGGGAGAAATGAAACTCTTCAATTTGGAAACCCTTGGTGAGGTGTACAAGTTCATAGTGAAGATTGAGTAGAAGCATGGAAGAATGAATATGAAGAGTCAGCCTTCAAAATGGAGAAGTGACAAATAAGATCAAACACGAGGCCAAAATTGGAATCAAAAAGAAGGAAAGGCTAGGAAATGGTGTGATTATCACAAATTTGGAACTCACTCCAAAGAAGAATGTCAAGCCATCAAGTCCTTAGTTTCTGAGTCACAATCCTAGACATCTACTACTCTACCTCATACAGACCTTGTAGTTGAAGAGGTTGAAGAAGATATTATAGATGTTGAGCCTGAAGCCATTATTGCTTCATCACAGACCCATGAGGAGAGGCTAGATGACAAGGAAAGGTTGTTTCACTCTAAGTTATGGGTGAAAGGTAAGCCTCTGCATTTCATTCTTGATAGTGGAAGTCAAAAGAATTTAATCTTTGTTAATGTTGTGAAAATCCTAAATCTATCCATGAAGCCTCACCCAAATCCATATAGTATTGGATGGTTGAGTCCAGTAAGAAACCTTCGTGTCACCCACCAATGTCTTCTCTCATATGCAATAAAACCTTTCCAAGATGAGGTCTTATATGATGTGGTAAATCTAGATGTTTATGATGTACTCTTTGGTCAGTCATTCATGTATGATCGACATGGCATCTATTAATCAATAAATCAAAGGATCACTCTCACTCTTGGAACATGGTGTTATAGGGTACTAGAGGTACCACCTTCTACATCTATCTCTCTGATTAGTGCTAAGAAATTTTTTCTCATGGTGGTCAAGCCACAATAATCCAAAAGGGTTGATGTTACAGCCCTGACTACACAAACAACACAACAATATAATAAAATAGATACCACGCTGAAGAATTTCATAGCCTTCCATCCATAGACTGATGGTCAGATAGAAATGGTGAACAATCAGGCCCTACATAGTTATATAAATAAAACTCCCTTCCAAGTATGCATCAAGAATATAATTGGAGCACAAATAACACACTTGATGACAAATATTAATGCAATAGGGACCATTACTTCTCAAGGAGGGAGGAATGATCCAAGCAACAATTCAAATGATGATTCGGGTGATGGGTCCACCCCAATTAATGACAAAACTTCTAAGAGCCATAACTTTTGCACCATAGCTCCAACTGACTCACCATTTAAACCGTTGGAAAGATAATAATGAGGGGAATGTCATGAGATGGCATGAACTCCACTCAATGAAGTTTGACCCCTTAAAACCCAACGTAAGTGTCCCAAATTTCAATTTTAGTAGTGCAGTCTAAAAATAGTAAGTTTCTAAAATTAGTAATTCCTCAAATTTTGTATTGTTGTAAATCATGGAAGTCAAACCAATTCATCTCCCTTGAGATTGGTGACCTTTCACATCCTACCCACACCTTCAAAACATGTATAAATTAATATGTAACCTGAAATGGAAATTAGGACATCTCTTCTCAGAGATAAGCATATATTTGGGTCTGTAAATTTGATCAATAAAACATCTCTTCTCATAGAGCATTATTTGAACAGTTTTGTTCTTATTTCTTGAATTATCTTTCAACCAAAGCTTTTGAATTTTGGATTAATGGAGGATGATCTAATAATGTGAGGCTCCTTTGGAATTTTCAATGAAGCCCTAAGAGCCTGTAAGCTTGATGTATGGTGACAACACATTCAAGGTAAAGCTAACAAATGATCTAATAGTTCATGTTTTGTCATTAAAATATGATCTAATGGTACAAAGGTGCTCATGAATTTTCAAAGGCCCAAAATCTCACCATGTGGCCAATACTCATTTGATAAAGGACTGACATAGGATACACAACATGGGGAAGGCACACAAAAGAACCAAGTGTCACAACCATGGGGCTTAGAATAGAATGAGTGAATCACAAGCAAGGGCTCAGATTATGATCAACAACCCATGCTAATATAGGATTTTGATTTGATGGTGAAAAATAAAATAAGGTATTTTGAATACCAATGGCTAGAGCTCAAAGGCATTTATAAAAAATGTCATGAAACATCTAGACCAATGCCACATATCAACCACACAAGCAAGAAAGGGAAAAAAAGATCTTATGGGCTTGAAAACGCAAAGGTATAAAGGCAAAGGTCCAAATCAAATCCAAGGAATGTATAAGCTAAAGTTTGATATATCTTACCATTAAAGCTCAAAAAAACCTAAACCCTACATAAAATCAACCTAATTTAATTCATTTGGTCATAATTTGATCCAAGGAGAGATTGATTATGTTTTCATCATAAAAGAGATTTCATAAAGACCTATTTTCAAACTAGTGTGAGAAATATAAGGAAATAGGGACCATGGCATCTCAAAGACAATAATTAAAGGATGAGACCAAACTCTACTTATTGATAGGCAATGAGGGATGGATATTCAAGGATACCAAATTAGACCTTGGAGCCCTAAATGTCCCAGGTATGAGGAATTGGTTTGAACTCTTCTTCATGGTGGAGGAATTGAATCCCATTAAAAAAGAGGATTAGAGGACTACTATGGTGAGCAGAAGGCATTATGAATTTATTGTTGTCTAGATGGCTAAACTTTACTATGCTATTGCAAAACTTGAGGTACTACATTGTATAGAAATCCTTGCTCCCATATTTGTTGATTGTAGGGTAGATAATAAGTGGATCATTTGGGAAGGGAATTATAAAAAAAGAGCCTATATTTATCTTGTATATTTTTATAAATATTATAATCTCCCTCTCTCCCATGTAGACCTATCCAAAATTAAGGAATAGGCCAACAATCATGACCTAGACTTTGTTCTTAGGCCCTGGCTACACCAAGGACCCTATATCTTTAGGTACTTTGAGGGAAAAATAAAAATAATATAATTTAAGGAGGGAATTAGGGTGATAATTAACCTATTAAATAGAGCCTTTGGAGGCCCCTCAACCACCTATGTGAACAAAATTTGGGTCCCATATGTACATTTCATGGTGGAATAAAAGCTCACCCCTCCAATTGGAGATCTGATTAGTATCTTCTTGGCTAAGTAATTCACTCACATTAAAAGGAAGACATATAAGAAATTTTACATGATCTCATACCTAATATATGCCCTTATTTCCTCAATCAAGTCCCCTAGTATTATAAATTTATCTCTTAAGGGAAAAACCACTATTTCCCACCATTAATCCAAGTTACATATCTTTAAATATAGGAACCATATGTGGTTTATTTATGAATACATCTACCCAACCATATTGGAGTATATCATAGGTGTTCCCATGCCAAGGGTCCACCCACTCATAAAAAACTATGTCGAAATGATGGGTGACATTTGGTACTACCCTAACTGCACGGTCATCAAGATTGAGGGGATTATGTCCCAGCCTTACATATTTCCAGTATATGTTTTAAGTAAACTTTCTAAGAAAGAAATTACCTACCATATCATCAATGGAATTGATTTTATTTTCAAATAAAAGAGGAAGGGTCTTATCCACCCCTTCCCTCTAGCCATTGGAATACTCATACTATAGGATTGCAAACAAGTTGATACCATGGCTAAGCACAAGGATTCATTTGGATTCTAGTTTGATGAACTCAAGATGTGGGATCCTAAAAACATAGTGAGTAGTCATTTGAAGTATAATAATCTCCCTAAGCTTGAGTACATGCATCAACTTAGTGTCCATGACACCATTTATATTAAAGCTAAGAATTATGAAGAAATGTTGGCTAGGATCCAAGGGTAAAACATCAAACTAGAACATAGACTAACCAAGGATGATATCCCATCTAAAGAGGCATGTAAAATACATCCTTTACAGTACCACTTACTACCTAGACCATCTAGGATAGCCCAAGAGTAACCCCAAGTGGAATAGCCATAACCATAGCCTTAGGGGCAAATTATGTAAGGCCATGATGAACAAGGCCATGGTAAGGAGAAAGTGGGAGAAGTGAAATTAGAAGAGAGACTTGGAGAGGGTTGGAAAGGGGATGCCATCTTCAACACTCCCACAAAGGCCACCTTCCCTAGTGTATTACATAGATATGATATCCTTATAGCTAGAAGATAAACTTGAGGGTGCCCTTAAACATCTTATAAAAGCATATGATACTAACAGGGAAGAGGAACTATTTGAAGAGACTCAAATCTAGGTAGGAGATTCTAAAGGAGATAAAGGAAAAGATCTTGTCCCTGTGGCATCCTAAGAGAATATGAAGGTTTAGCTAGCATTGGTCCATGTTAGACCAAGGAAGAGATTAAGATCAACCTTCACTCACCCCACTAGTGAAGTCAAACTCTTTGGTGATGAATTCCCAATTCATGGACCAATCATTCTTGACTGGTTCATTTATGGAAAATTGCAAAAGATTCCTTCTCTCTCTCACTCGTGGGTAATCATGGAGGTTGTAAATGTGGAAGTACATGATGAAATGAAACTATGGATTAGGGCTATGGTAAAAGATCAAGAAGAAAAGAGAATTGTGGTCACTCTTGGACCAAAAGGTAAGAATATGGATGCTCTTAGAGCATCAAGTAGCATAGGTGTAGAGGTATCTAAACCTCTAAAATTCATAGAGTCATCCATAACCATGTAGTTTAGTCTATAGAAAACTATATTGGAGAGGGTTACCACTAAAACAACCATGGTGGGAGTATGGAAATTCACCTTCCAAAAGGTGGAGCCCTTTGTAGGATTAACCCTAGTTGGGGAGCAATAGCTAGGTGAATCTATCATTCATGAAGAAGATGTTGAAATCTTGATCGAAGCCCAATCAACACAAGAAAAAGTAGGGGTTAGAGGAATTAAATAGAGGATCTATAATTTATAAAAGGAAAAGGAAAACTTAAAGACAAAGGAAATTCTATCAGTTCCTAAAACAATGACCAAGATGCTTGATGAGTCATTTTATGACATGTTTGAGGCACTCAAAGCAATAAAACTAAGGTAGAGTGCATTATCCAAAAGTCTGGTCACCTAATGGCAAGCCTAAAAGGATAAAATATCCTAGCTTATCAACATCCAAGTAAATAAATAGATCTCAGGGTTCAAAACCATCAGTTTGGGACACTTGAGTGTAATTCTATGAATTTTGGTTGACAAGGTTCAAAGTATAAGTGCATGGCACAATAATGTGGAAAGACTCCTAAAATATGATAAAGAGCTAATTGAAAGGATTGAAAAGCTTCTTGGGACTATACTTACAAACCCCATACAACCCTCTTCCCTTAGAATCATAAGTGATGAAGAATTCAAACATAGGGATACTTTGGTAACCTAAGAAATCAAAGGAAAAAAGCCAAGGTAAATTTGGGGCTGATAACAATAAGATTTTAAACATGATATTCAATGTTGGAGAGAGGATAAATGAAGCTAGGAACATTAAAGAATCCATGGCTATATATGATAGAGAACTAGAGGACTTGGTAGATAAAGAAGAAGAGCATATCATAAATCCTATTGTGGATCTAGATCTAGTTGATGAGTAACATACTAAATCCATGAGCATCCTCCAACAACAAGTAAAGGCCCCATCAGCAAATTAGGTAATATTATATTTTGTAGAATTTTCTAACCTTTTAAAATAAAATGTTCCATTGTAAAGGCATATGCTAGTTTTTAGCATATTTACCTTAGCTCAATCTAATTGTAGAAAGCAAGTGTAATCGAAAACAATCTTAGGAAGGATAAATGTCCTTGTCTTTTGTAAACTTGTATAATGTAACTAACTGGTATACTAGCTAATATTTCTATAAAGGCATGTATTACCATTTGTAAAAGGGAGAAAATTTTAATCAAATTTTGTACACTTTAAGCAATTCATATAATCAAGGAATTATGTAAGGATTGTCCACATTTGATATGTCAATTGCTAATATAGCTTTTCTCTCAATTGCTAGTAGATGTCTTAAATTTGAATCATGTATTTGAATTTTGAGTTGCATTTTCTAATCATAAGGTTTCTAATTTATGCATATGCTATATTAGTTGGAGGATCTTAGGTTTTGATTCACTTTAATTTTCTCTATATTCAGATGTGCCAATGCTAGTTGATTATAGTGGTAAATCCTTAAAGTAGACTTGGTTTTTACTTGTGACTCTTTAAATTCTCCTTTAAGGTTTCCGTGGTATATAGTGGAATTTGGGCTGAGGATATGTTGTATTATATATTCGTTGAATGCACACTCAGTTTCAATTGATGTTTTGTCATAACGTTTGAGACTAAAATTGGTAATCACTTATTTCTTTTCTGACTTACCCTTCTCTTTGCTCCTTTTTACACTAGATAACTTTAGTTTTAGATTCATTATAAATATCACATAGATTAGTCTGTAGCTTAAATCTATATCATAATTCACTAAGTATCAACATAGATTCTCTACAATTCATAAATAATAGACCATGATGGCTCCCAACCATCACTCATTAAAAATTTGTGGGACACCAATACATATCTCTATCATTATTTCACCATAGGTGACATCAAGCTACCATAACCTGCTACTCATGCTCTAAATTCATTAAATTCTAAAATGAGAAGTGTTATTTAAACACTAAGGAACCCTATGGTGCATTTAGAGGCATAAACACCTCCAACCAATCATACCTCACCTAAGGTCAACCTAACCTCAACTACAACCAAGGTTACCCAATTATTCTATATCTACCTTATGACATTATCTTTGGTTCAATTCCCTCTTGAGTAGGGTCTAATTTTTGCCATCCTACCTTACCCAAGAACCCAAACCAAGCAATCAAACCAAATCAACCAATTATCTTACCTACTTCAACCAAGTAAACCATCTTTTGAACCAAATTAATCAACCATACCCAACTTATAAATCAACCCAAACTAACATCAACCTGACATTCTACCTAAACCACCACCTTTAGCATAACTTTTTCACCCACTAAAAACTAACAAATAATAAATTACAACCCTTAGAGAATGGATAAATTAATTTTCACCCCTCTTAATCCCTCTTTGATACCCAACACCTTTTCCTTGGGATATTTTTCCCACCGCAACCATTTATGGGAAGAGAAACTAGGGGAACTCTCCCTCCAAAAGGCTCTAACCACCTAACCTAACCTTAGCAAGAAACCTTAACCCAACCTTGACCCTTGACCTAACCTAACCATGGAAATCACCTTTCTCCAAAAACCAAACCCACCTTGGACATCACCCTTTCTCTACCAACTTTGACCCTTGACCTAACCTAACCATGGTGATCACCTTTCTCCACAACCCTTACCAAACTAACCACTAACCCTTTAGAGATTACCTTTCTCCACAAAATAAACCATGGAGATCACCCTTTCTCCACCAACCAAAATGACCTATCAAAGATCACCTTTCTCCAACCAACCAACCTATTTGAGAGTAGCTTATTCTCCTACAACCAACCAACCAACCTTGAGATTACCCTTTCTCCACTAACCAAGCCTTTTTGAACAACCAACCACCTATTATGGAGTATATTATTCTCCCTCAACCATTTAATCATTGGAGATCATATTTCTCCACCAACAAAACCAAACTTTCCATTGCCCATTATCAATCCAACTTTCTATTTTCCACATCTAATCAAGCATCAAAAAGTAAATAGGGGACATCTTCACCCTTGATTGGCCTAAACCATTTGCACGAGTATAGATGTAGGTAATCATTCAAACCTAAGCCCCTAAATGTTTTGAAATCACATTAGGTTCTTTGGCTAAACTAAGTTCTTGGCCATCTTGTGTCTAATTTAATCTCATCCCTTGATCTCAACCACCTTCATCTCTTTCTTTTGAGGATAATCAACTAAAATTAGATCATGTGATTATCTACCATAACCTTAGCCTAATCTTAAACATAGGTACTATAGATATACCCATGGCATGTTTCTCATGGTACTTTCTAGCCTTTATATGGTAGATTCATATGGTCATTATCACTTGAACCTATTTTACCCATCATCAACCTTCTTATTATATGTTTTTTCCCCCATAAATTAAAGCCTTCAAGCCTATATAGACTTGTGTATGTCTACAACAACATAAATATCAATTTGAGATACCACATATTACTAGGGTCAAAATCTATAGCATTTTAGACTGCTCCCTTGAAGGAGAACTACCTATAACTATGAACATTACTTTAAAAAGATAGACTGCTCCCTTAAAGGATAACTATCAAACATGCACAACTCTAAAATATTAGACCACTCCCTTGAAGTATGGCTAAGTAAACTTTGTCAAAATTAATAACTTGGAATCTTCCCACATTGATCAACTTATAAAACCCATCAAAAAATAAAATTAATCAGAATACTTCAAGTCAAAATCAAAAACAAATCAATCTCAAAGAAGCTGCATTCAGCTTTCACAAAAGTATTAGTAAAGTTATCACATCAATCAATCTACAACTTATACAACATGGAATTGTCTATCAAGGTTCCCAGGTCACTTAAAAAAGAGGCATGTCATCCCCATAGGATGGTCACACTAGCACCCATTCACCCTTTTCACCCATCTCTATTTACCCTCTATCAATTCAAGGGATTTTGAGCTTACTTGACACTTCATGATCAAGCTACTTTGTTTTAACCAACCAATTAACAACAATGTAAATCATGAAGGATTTATGTTTATAATCTCACCCATCTTTACATTATGGTCTTTTCCAACTAGAGCATTTATCCTCCTCTTTTTACCTTTTATGACACTTGTCAAGATGTATCTCTTCCATTTTTAGGTATTTTAACCTTCAACTCCCATTTTTTTCACCCTTTCACAAGGAAATAGGGCACTTTTTTACCAAACCAAGTGGTACACCAAATTGGGTAACCTATTTAAACACCACATAGCCAACCAAAAGATCATCTTTTCTCTATAAACTTGACCTATTGAAGAGAACCATTCTACATAATCCTAACTATGGAGTATTACCTTTCTCCCCCAACCTTGACCTTTTGATCTAACCCATTGGGGAGTAGCTCATTCTCACTTAACCATTGAACCATTGGAGATTACCTTTCTCTACCAACCAAACCCTTTTGATCAACCAACTTGACCATTGGAGATTACCTTCTCCATCAACAATTGAGCCATTGGAGATCACCTTTTTCCACCTCACTTGGACTTGGTCTATTTTAGCCCAATTAGCACATGTTTTGTGATGACTTTTGCCTAGTCCTTTGACTATAGTGACAAAATTTACATGTTGACCATTTTTTGAACTAGTGCCACCTAGTGCATACCAAGACCCTTTGTCTTCTCAAGATCACTTCTTACCTTGGATACCTGTGACACTTGACCCATTTATGTTTTCACCAGGAGTAATTCCTTCCTTGGATAGCCACATAAACACTGACCTTATCTAGGAAACTAATAGTTGTACCTAGTCACCACACCCAAATATGATTATGTGGTATACTGGTCACTTGTCCCTTAACATCGACATTTATTTTTACCAACTATGGAAACCTTGTTTATGCACAATCTTGACTATTAAAATTAATCACATTTTATGCCCTTGTTTATGCTTTAATTCCCAATATTTCACCAAACCTATCATTCCCAACCCTTTTTTCCCACCTACCCACTTATCAAACCTACACCCAATTTCATTTTACCTCATCAACTCCTAGTTTGAGGGGGAACACTCCTCCCATACTTAGGAAAACTAGACCTTCAACCAATAATCAATTTTTGTTTTGAAAATTGTTTATTCAAAGCCACATAAAAAAAGGGGAAAAATGTAGACACCAAAAATTTACACATAGTGATTTTGAATGTTAAAACACCCTTGGACCCCTTGGGACCAATTTGACTATTTTGACCTTCTGACCTCTAACTGATCCTAACTATGGTTAGTTTTACCAACTAGTTTAGCTTACCCATTTTACCCACTTTTTACCTTGGTCCTCAACCATCAATGGTCAAGATAATCATTGATGATCACCCTGACCATTGACATTCAAGTTCCACTATCTAAATCATTAGCATGTAAACCATTCCACCTTACTTTTCTAAATTTAACTTGTCTAAATCTAATGATGAAACATTGCATACAAAATTTATAATTAGAAGGCCTAGTTAACATCTTGTTTTAATTCTCCTTCCTTGACTATAAGAGGAAAGGAATGAGAATGAGAATAGAGAATAACTACATAGATAATCAAGAGTAGATCATTGACAATGATCATTAGTTTCTTATCTAGATACTTCCAGTAAGGCTTTTCAATGAATTGACATCAACCATCAGTAGTCAAGCATCAACCATAAGTTAAGTATTGTTCTTTATTTAGTTTTAACTTCAACCTTTCACCTTGCACCCATCTACCCACAACCAATTTTGACCATCTAAACATTTGACCCTTGAATCAAACCTCTTAACCTTGACCCTCTACCTTGTAACCATCCTCTAAACTGAACCTAACTACCCAAACCAACATGACCTCCTTGACCAATCTTTATAACAAAATACCTAGTCTAACAGTAACCATCGATGGTCACCCCAACCAGTGATGATCACCCTAACCACTGATGGTCACTATGTAAATTTATTTACACAAAAACTAGTAAGCACCTACCACCTACCAACCTTAACCAAAACCTTTATTTTTGGTTGCTATCATAATATAGACTAGATACACCAACTTGACCATGACCTAAACCTTTTTTTGATAGTTTAACATCCACCTAAATGTTATCTTATTAATCTAAGCATTTATTTTGAATAGTATTTATTCTACCTAGATTAAGTACCTTTATATCTATTATGCAATCTTATTTTATCATCATTAACTTGTCTTAAAAGGAGGATTGACAACCTCCAAGGTGTAGACAGCTCAAACTAACCACCAATAACCTCCAACCAAGATTTTGACTAATTTATACCCAAAATGCACAATTTGGCCTAAAAACACTAAAACACGCTAAATAATGTGAAACTGACATATTCAAATGTTTATTTTGGATAGGGTATCACTAAATGAGGTAATATAATTTATGAGCTAGCTAACTTTGATCAGTTTATTTTGAGTCAAAATGCCAATTTTGTACCTAGGTGCTTTGGATTGCCCTTTCCTATCAAATATTTTGCATAAGACACATGCCTTTGTTATTTATTGTTAATAACATCCTAAATGGGAATATGATTCCAACACATCTTACATTTACTTCCAATTCCTATCTAATCAAATTTTGGACCAATAACAAGACATTTTAATCAATTTAAGTAATTTATGTACAAAGTGCTTAATCATGATTAAGAGCTAATTAACCCAAATCAAGGAATAATCAATAATTCCATGGAAATTTGTTGAAAACCTATTTTTGGAAATGAATATTGAATATCTACATCATTAGGTGACCTCATTTCTTGGTAAGACATCGCTAGGCCATAAATGCCACAAATATTAGGATTCATGCCCTCCATGCCTCATCAATGCCTTCCATGATGCCCTTCATGCCTCTTAATTTCCCCTTATTCCAATGTCATTATGAGGATAATTAAAAACTTAATTCTAAAAATTGAATTAATCCTCAACCATGCATCTCGATCTTGAGATGGATGGTTTAGGTTGATTCTAGACATTTGAAAAAATCTATAAATAGAAAGGCCATAAACATCATTTATAAGTCACGATTATGCAAAGTTATAATGCTAAATTGGTTACAAAAAATTTAATAAACTAGTATTACAATGCCAAATTGATTCCAAGCCAAGCCAAGCCACAAGCCAAAGGTGCCAAGGAGAGATGGATGTAGCCAAACTTCCATTACCATGGACTTGATGAGCACAAGTCAATAAAACCATCACTACAAAATCATTTGGAGCATCCAAGGAAGGTGAATAAATTTTCATTCATTGCTTTTTAGTTGTGTTTGTCATTTGATTTTATCAACTAAGCTCTCCCTAGTGTCTAGGCCTAGAGATGTTATGATATTAATGTGTTTCTTTCATTTTTTTTTCATTTTGGAACTATCACCATATTAACCATCCTCTCTTGAGTCAAATTCATAGATCACATTATGGCACACCTAGTGGGACTAGACACATATCACACCTAAAGAAGATCATTTTGCAACTCTAAAATATTTATTTAGACCTTTAAAACTCTTGCAAATTGATTTTCTAACTTTATTTTTCCATTTTTGGTTGCCACAATTTTACACATTAACCAACATCAGTAAGTAAAATAAACATCAATTACATAGCTTAACCAACATCAATTAGCAAAATTGACATCAGTTAGATTTATATTAGTCAATGTAAGCATTGTCGGTTGTATATAAAAGATGTCAGTCACTATGTTTTTCCAAAAACATAGACCTAAGAGCTATTTTACCAAAGTTCATTATTTCAAACCAAAAAGAGCTTCAAATCTAAAGAAGCTAACATTTTTGCTGTAGGACCATTCTTGATATTTTCTCAAAACATGTTTAAATCACCTTTACATTCTTAAAAATCAATTAGGAACCTTGTTTTGGGTTTTTAATAAAGAATTTAAATGTTTTTGGTGAATATTTTCAAAGTTTACAACTAAGACCAAGGGGTCAAATGAACACCACCTCACTTTCATTTGGGCTTAAAATTGAACACACTTGTCAATTATTGATTTCAATAGTTGCTTAGATTAAATCTTTGTTTGGTAAAAAGAGGAATCTTACATGTATGCTATTCCATTTATACCCTATAGGTAACCCTTGGAATCAAAATCACCATTCTTATTGCAAGTATCCTAGTCTAAGGCTTACAAAGAATGTCATCTAAAGCACTCCCCAAAAACTCATCAAATATTGGGTGACCTTGAAAATGACCCTAAAGTATTTATATTTAAATCTTTCTTTATTTCTATGCAAACTTGGCTTGTGAGGGGGAATTCATAACCTCCCACAAGTTCTTTAGGGAAGCTTTTACCTAGGGTTTCATCTCCTAGAATTAAATTTATTTGGCTCCTTTAGAGTTTCACATGAGATGTAGTGGCACTTTGGACATCAAACTACACTGAGCGAATAATAAGATGTAGTGGTTGAAAAAAGGACTAGACCTTTTTGCAACAAGCCAAGTGATATGGACCCAAAATCTATGCTTTTCTTTTCCATTTTTTGGCATGAAAGTCATTGTGTAATTGATTCCCTTAGATCATTCGAAAACTTGTTAGATCTTAGATAAATCCCTAGTTGTTGTAGAAGTATTTTTGGTGCAAGGTGCACCTCAAAGTCCATGTTATATTACTATCATTGAGAGAAGGGGGGTGTAAAAATAATACTATATAATGTGCATTTACTTTTGGATGAACACTTCAAATCCTCTCAAATGACATATATTGATGAATTCCAACAATACCAAGTAACTTTATAAGTTTAGGATCTAAGAATGGTTAATTAGTTAGTCTTATCCTAGATTAAAGTCTTATTTAGAGTTAAAACTTTATATAAACAAACAATCCAAACCAAACACATAGTCCAAATTTTAATTTAATTAAAGAGTCATTATGCTACCCATGTAAGATCATCAATTTTCCTTGTTCAAAAGTTCATCAAAAGCTCAAGAGTCATATCATCCACTTTGGTGTAGTTATGTTTCCCAATTGAGTCTAGACATTTACCAAAGTTGTTTAAGTCCTTTACTTATAATCTAAATTTAGAATTGCACCTTTACAAGTTCATAAGGTTGATGTGTTAAGTGGGTTCACAATTTGTACTAAACTTGAGGGAACTTAAGTTTAATTTCCAATTTGGGTTGAAGGTTGTTTAAGACTCATAATCATTATCATCATTTGATAGACTTAAGCCATTTTGTGATAAACACTTGCACTTTGATTCTATGCACCACAACATTTTGAGTCAATAAAAGTAGGGTTATGCTATAAAAATTTTATAAAAATGTCTTTGTCTTAGAAAGTTTTTGAAATAAACCATTTTGTCACACCTTTTGGGTAGTATAGTGTCATTACGCTACCCAAAACATTTAGAATATTATTTCATAGACCTTCTTGCATAGGGTTCAAATTTATTCCTACATTTTTAGACCAATCCAAGTGTACTTTTATGATCTTTTGTCTAAAATATTTATACTACTCACTTTCATCTAGCTTGTTTGTCAAAAAAACTAAGTTTTATATCATTTTTTGTGAAAAAATAAACTATTTCTAAAATTCCTTTTATTTCATACATTATACCTATTTGATCAAGTTCATGTCCAATAATCAAATGCCTAGTGTTTTTTAGAAGTGTTTCAAATTTGTTAGATTAAAACTTTCACCTATTTCAAAGTATATCTTTTGATGCCATTTGGCCAAGAGTCCTAGTGCATGCCTTGTTTGAGCCTAGCTTTTGATGCCACATTTGGCCAAAAGACCTAGAAACTTTTAAATTATTAGATTATATTTATTTTAAACACTTCAACCTTAGAGTTTGGTATTTTTATTTTAGGTCCATTTACTTTCTTATCTTTGTATGAATAGTGAAATGTTAGATACTTCATGCTAGCTTGTTTCCTCACAAATATTTGCATAAATATTTTGATCCTTTTTGACAAATATATACCAATTTGGAACATCATATATTTTAGATTCTATCCTTTTTATAGTTTGAATAACTCTTTGACCTTTTATCATAAAACATTGACTATGGATCCCAATAGGTGTTCCTACACTCGTAGTGGACTCATCTACAATTTTAAGATTAGTAATGTGGTGTCATAGGAAGAAATGGTGCAAGACCCCTATGTAGATAATATTTATTATGAGATAGATTCTTATCCCTCTTATAATACTCAATTAGAGGCATAAAGCCAAGATCCATTCGCTAACTATCTAGTTAACACACCACCTTATTCAGAATAAGACCAAGAGAAAACTACACAATACCTAGCGATAATACATACAGTGGATGAGCCAAAACTTCAATAGTCATATTCTACTAATACAACTTCCATGTATGATCCATTTTTATTAGATTTACATTTGTTATAGAATAAATATGAGATTTTGGTTAGAGCCATAAAGGCAGGGACAAGTTTCCAGCAAACTTCCTCCATGAAAATTTACCAAGTCTAGTAAGAGTGCCCCATAATATCAATTATGATCACTATGATTCTTCTATAAATCTTATAGATCTAGTCCAAAAAATGTACCAAGATCCTAATATATCTGATTAAGGAAAAAACATCATAGAATATCACTATAACCAAATGTAGACAGCATACCAAACTACCTAAATCTAGTACATGATTTCAATTAGATGAACATGACAAGTATACCTCTTATTGACCTAGTTCCTTCAACAAGATTGTTGATATAATTAACTGGACAAGAAAATCTAAATTCCAACCCATTCATATAAACTATTTCAATAGATAACTTGATGCATATGCCCATAATTAAAGAAGTGTCTTTAGTATATACATAGAATGGTAGGCCAAACGTAGTGAAAAATGTGTAAACAATGTCTAGTCCTAATCAAAGTGGTATTAACACACAAAAAATTAGCCAACAACATATGCCTAGGGTTAATCCTATGAATAGGTCATCATTTTAGGGAATATCAGTTTCTACACCCCAACCTCAACTGGTTGCTTCCTCAAGTGTACAACCTACAAGATTAGGTAATCAAACATGACTAATATCATGCCTCAATGATAGAATGTGATGAATTCTACTCTTCCTCAACAAGTAATGATTAGTGTTTCACAACAATAATCACAATCTAGTTTATCAATGCAATAGAGGACAAATATATTGTCACCTCAATTAGGGGCAACTCATGTTCCATCTCACTAGGTAATGATGAACATACCTCTTCAATCATAGACTAATATGCCAATCAAAAACCAATCAATGACTAATCAACAATGTGCAAATATGGGTCAATGAAAAATGATAAATCTATAACCTAATTTTACTTCTTCATAGGGATTTATGCAACAAGGAGGCCCCCATATTTCTCAAATACCTTCTAGACAACCATTGGTTCAAAATATGCCATAAATCCAGAGATAGGGTCTTGGTCCACAAGTTCCCACTCAATAGCAAGGTTTGATTAGTTGGTAACCTGTCCCTTTCAACCATAGCAAGCACAGTATAGTTATATCCCTCTATCCTAACCACAAAATCCTCCAAGTCAAACCATTATCACCAACCCAAACTAGAATATTGAACAACCAAGTGTGCAATTTGAAGTACATCCTAATCCATGTATGCATATTCTTTTTCCATTACCCAACCAAAATAATATACCCTAATAGGTATCTCTATTATACCCTGGTCAAAGTGTCCCACTAGTGACCTCCCAACCATCTATCCAAACCAATATCCTCCCTCAAACCAATATTCCTTCCAATTTCCTGTCCAAAGAATTACAATAGATGAAGGATGTAATTGATGCCATTCAAGCTATTATAAACAAACTAAAAATTTCAAATTGGATGGCATATGTTCTTATCTATTCAACATGGAGTATTTTTAGATACCATTTCTTCTAGGATATGAACCACTAAAATTAGAAAAATACAAAGGGAAAGGTGACCCTAAGGCTCATTTGACTAAATTATTTGTTGCATGTCAACCAGTGGCATATAGTGACATATACCTTTTTCTATTGTTTCCAAGGATCTTGGATAGATAAGCCTTGGAGTGGTTTTTAAAGTTGATCAAAAATTTAGCAACAAATTTTGATGATCTTTTTGATAAGTTTATGCAACACTTTTCCTGTAATCTCAAGCATGAGATTTCATTAGTGGAATTAACTCAAGCAAATCAAAACATTGGTGAGAGTTTCTCAAGTTATTTATAGTGATGGATATCCCTTGAAAATCATTTCACCCATGGTTTACCATATAAACAATTAACTATTGTGTTTACCAAAAATTTACATAGTGAAATATCTTACCATTTTAAACTATAATATGTGCATACTTTTAAGGAAATCATCGATAAAGTTTTATTGATTGAGTGCTCATCAATAAAGGAGTTATCAATCTTAATTCAAATAATCAAAATCAATGTACCAATCAAGGAAATGACCAACATCCCATTCAATCACTAACATTACAACTGGTACAAGCCAATAACTAAGAAAGACCAAAGCAATTTAAATGCAATAGGAATGTTATGGGAGATGAAGTAACTGAATCCCATCATATGTAAATAGTGAAAACATTATCTATACCACCTTTTCAGTTTAATCCTACTCAAAAACCTCTCCAACTAGTGCCACAAGCACAACAACCAAGACCTACACAAAAAATAGTATCCTTTACCATTACAAACCCCTCCTCTTAGGAGAATGATGCCTGCACATTATATCTTTAGTGACCTAGGAGAACATATTGAGTCTGTATTTCACAAGCTCACTAGCACTAATATAATTATTTGGCCTATACTAAAGCATTATCTACAAAGCATTTCTTATCCTGATTGGTACCATGAAAATGAATTCTGTGACTATCATTGGGTTAACATGCACAATCTAGGAAGATGTGTCCAAATCAAGCATTTAATTGAGAATATGTTGGAGAATGGGGTGATAACATTAGATAAGGTTGATTCCACTTCCAATCAGACTCTTGAGATCTATCGAAACCCCTTTCCCCAACATAATAATCAATCAATAACAACAAAATAATCAACAATAATAATAATAACCAGTGCAACAGCAAAATGAACAGTATCAAAATCAAAGGCCAAACTAGCAGAATCAACAAAATCAGCATCAAAACCCATAATTATAGAACAATGGATAAAACCAAGCTTATAATGGTAACAACCAACAAACTTATCATGTAGTTATACATGACTACAATAGGGTTGTAGGTCATATTACAGGGGGTAGTGTTAATACTATCTCCATTAATCCTAGACCAAGCACTAATCAACCTAGACCATTGATAAACAATAACATTCAAATAAATTACATGGATAATCCTTATTTGACTTGGGAGTGAATATATGAAAATCAAAAAACTAGGACTTCTCCTTTTAGACCTTATATTGATAATGCATTCTTGCCACATGACCACATGCGAGTGCACTAGCAACTAAGACTTCTCCTATCTAGTCCCACACCATTCCCAACATTTATTAGCAAAAATGGTCTAGTATTTAATCTCAATTATGAAATCACAACTCAGAGGTCAAATATTAATATCCAAGGCCCATAACCATCTGCCAATTTGCCTATCATCTAACCAACTATTCAACATCAGAATAAACCATTCACTACTGACCAAGATAAGAAGTTTGATATTATGAAATAATTCTAGAAGACACCATCATAAATTAATATTTTAGAATTGTTGTGAATGTCAATAATCCACAAGAACATCTTGAATGAGTTTTTGACCCAATCCATTATTTCTATTGATATATCCCTTGATAAATTTCAAGCTTTGGTTGGACACCTAACTCCATCCCAACATGTCACATTTAACCAAAGTGATATGTCTTCCCTTGGCCCACTCCATAATAAATCATTATACATAGAGGTCTATATAAAATGGCATAAAGTAAAATGTGTCCTTATTGACAATATATTTAGCCTCAACATAGTGTCTCTAAAGCTCATCAAGCTTCTTGGGTACAAAATAGTAGATCTCTAGCCAAAAACAATAACTATCAAATCATATAATAATCAGGAAGAGAATCATAAGGCACCAATAGTTTTATAGTTATCATTGGGTCTTTGACCCATGATACACTTTTCCATGTGCTTGATCTTGAGTTGTCATATAATATGCTTCTAGGTAGGCCTTGGTTACATGAGATTCATGTAGTCTCATCAACATTGCACCAATGTATCAAGCTTTCCCACTCAGGGATGGAAGTGAATATTCTAGTATATTTACATCCATATGAACATTTCAAGCATCTTGAGTCCAAATTTCAAAGCTATAATTATTATTATTGTATGAATCCAAGTTCCAAGTAGAAGAAAGGAAAGACCATATTTATTGATCCTTCACTAGATATATGCATAGATATTAATACCTTGGATTCCCCTTCCCACACGATACATCCTAAATCTTCTAATCATTTCACCATTTTAGATAATGGACTAGGAGATTATGTGACCCATGATATATTTCATATTTCCAATCTTCCTCAAAATCTAAAAACCTTTGGGTGACCTAAATCCACCCCACATATGCATTGGAAACAAAAGAATAAAGATAAGGGACCTATCACATTTGTACCAGCATTGAGCCTAGAACTTGACCCTCTTGAAGGGGATGAATCATGGTTATACAATGATAACCAAGCTGATTGTTATAAAAGTGTAAAGTATCATATTCCCAATAGGATCATGGAGCATCATAATTATGAGGGACAGGCCTTAGACTAAATCAACATGGAACTATGGAGCTAATTTATATGACTAAGTATGAAAGACCTTATGGACTTGGATTTAAACTTATTGGGGGTAACCCCACATATCTTATTCAAACTCCATCACCAATGACTAGTGATGATGATGCTGATAGCGAAGCAGAGTTTGATCATAGACTCACCTTTGATAACCTAGATAAAACCAACTTGTTTGATAACAATGCCATTTGTTTCCTTACCATGGCCATTCATCACAACCCTTTGCCATTATATTATCCCTAACTGATAGATTAGGACCAACAAGAATCCAATCTATCTATTGATGAGTTCCAAAATGATGAGTCATTTTGTGATTTCTTAGGCCTTAGAGACAACATTCTATTGGGAGATCACAAATTAGGATACTCAATCATATTAGATCCTATAACCAGTTTTGGAGAGCGAGTGAACACCCTTAGCCAAAAACAAATAAGTAAAACATTGAGGTCCCAAAGTCAAAACCTCTTTGAGGTGATTCTAACTAGGGAAAAAGTAAAGATAAAGGCTAGTCTAGTGTTGAAAACCTATTTCAGGTGCCCTTAGATGGGAGTGTTCATTCTTCTTTGAATTTAGACTAGGAGATAACCAATGATGAACTTGCCTATGGATTAGATTTCAACTTTGAGCAACAAGTATCTGATCAAATTCTTCAAGAATTTCTAACTATTTTTGTCACATGGCTAGATATACCATTAAGGGACTCAGATTCATAATGCCTAGGAGAAGTTGAAGAGTAAGTCCTAATGGAGGACCCTAACATAATTCAATCATTCAAGTCACTATCTACTATCCTAGAAGATGATTCGACCCTTCTAGTCAAAGATACAATAGATGTAAATATTGATACTTCATCAAACCTAAAATGGATAAAATTAGGGGAATCCCTCATAGAAAAGGAATGTGACATCTTTATATCTCTGTTCAGAGAATTTGTAGATATCTTTGCATGGGCCTATTCTAGCATGCCAAGTTTAGACCCCACCTTGGTTCTACACCACCTTGTGGTTAATCCTAATTCCAAACTGGTGAAATAAAATTTATGTAAGATGCATCCTTGCATTGTTGTACTGGTAAAGAAAGATTTAGAAAAACTATTAGAAGTAGGACATATCTAATCCATTGACTACTCAGAATGGATCTCTAATGTGGTACATGTTAGTAAAAAGCTTGAGGTGATCATAATTTATACTTATTTTTGAGACATCAACAAAGCTTATCCTAAAGATGATTTTTCCTTCATATCAAAATGATCATCAATTCCATGGTAGGTTATGAAATGCTTTCACTCATGGATGGATTTTCAAGATACAACCAGATCAAAATAGCACTAGAAGACCAACATAAAACATCATTTACCACTCCATGGGGAAAATTTTGTTATCAATTAATGTCATTTGGCCTTAAGAATGTTGGAGCTACATATCAAAGGGTCATGACTATCATAATCCATGATATGATGCATGATATTATTGAAGACTATGTCGATGACATATTAGGAAAATCCAAAACAAGGGTTGACCATCCAGTAATGCTATGTAAGATATTTGAAAGATTATGGGAGTATAAAGTTAGACTCAATCCAAAGAAATGTATGTTTGATGTAACTTCAATCAAACCACTTGGCTTCATTGTGTCTCATAGAGGTATTGAAGTCGATCTAGCTAAAGTCCATGCTATAACTGAGATGCCACCACTAACCAATTTAAAGAAACTCCATAGTTTGTAGGGTAAGATATATCAATTTGATGCTTCATCTCTCAGTTAGCAGATAAGTGTCATCCATTTACACACCTTTTGAAGAAGGGAGTTAAATTTCACTAGGATGATCACTACCAAATGGATTTTCAACAACTCAAAGACTATCTTTTTAATCCACCTGTTCTATTACCTCCTATGCCAGGTAAGCCATTCTTGTTATACCTATCAACTATCAACCATACTCTAGGGGCACTCTTGGCTCAACATGATGATATTGGAAAAGATTATGTTGTATACTACCTAAGCCATACCTTGGTTACGTATGAACATAACTATGCACCTATTGAAAAATATTATCTAGCCATGGTCTACATAGCTCACAAACTACACCATTACATGTTGAATAATAAGATCATGGTCATTTTAAAGGTAGATCTATTCAAGTATCTACTATATAAAATATCTTTTTAAGGTATAATGGCTAAATGGATCATGCTTCTCAGTGAGTTTGACATAGAGTATGTCAAGCAAAAGTCAATCAAGGGATAAGTTATTGTAGATCAACTTGTGGAAGCACCTCTCACAAACACATAGCCACTCACATTTCAATTTCCTGATGAATCCATAATGACCAACATTGACACACCCCTTGAGTAACAACTTTAGAAGTTGTATTTTGATGGTTCATTTACTGTACATAGATTGGGGGTAGGCTTATTGTTTATTACACCATAAGGGGATTTAATCCCTAATTCATTTAGAATCAGCTTTCCTTCTACAAACAACATGGTTAAGTATGAAGCACTTATTGTAGGACTTTGAGAAGTAATTCATTGGAATATATCTCATCTCCAAGTTTATGGTGATTCTTAGTTAATCATCAATCAAGTCACAGATCATTTTTAGACCAAAGATGACAAGTTGGTTCTATATAAATCCATGGTCAACACTTTTAAGCAATAAATTTCTAGCATTCAATTTGAGCACATACCAAGGGCTAGTAATAAAACTACAGATGTCATGGCTACTATTGGCTCTCTAATTCAACAAATAGATAAAGTTAGAGAGTATCAGTTCCTCATCGAGAATTTATTAGCACCATCTCATGAACCTTCAACCATTGCCATGATTTGTGATATTGTTAGTCCTAATTCTATCTGGTACTTAGACCCTTAAAACTATATTCATGACCAAGTTGTGCCACCTAACCTATCTCAAAAACAAACCAAATCCTTCATTCATCATTCCACTCATTATACTCTACTGAGATCCACCCTTTACCATCACAATTTTGATGGAACCCTACTTCATTGTTTAGCTTCGACAGAGTCTACACTAGTGTTAAGAGAAGTTTACAAAGGAGTATATAGAGCTCATTATAGTGGGGTAGTCATATCCAAAAATCTCTTACATACTAGTTATTATTTTCCCACAATAGATGTAGATGCCACTGCATATGTAAAAAAGTGTGACATATGTTAATGGCATGCTAATTTGATTCATGCCCTAGTAAAAACTTTAAAATTAATGTTAACACCATGGCCATTTTATACATGGGTACTTGACCTCATTGGGAAGATTAACCCCACTTCATCTGATGGCCATAAACATATCCTTACCACCATTGAATATTTCACTAAGTGGGTTGAAGCTATACCCCTAACATGACTAGAAAGCAAATTTCCAAATTCATTTTCAACTATCTCATTTACCGCTATGGTATCCCCTCTAACATTATATCTAATAATGGAGGATTATTCAAGAACAAGGATGTAGACTAGTTATATAATAAATGCAACATCACACAACATATTACCCTCAAGGTAATGGCCAAGCTGAGACATATAATAAACACATTGTTAATAATTCTCAAAAAGATTGTCAATGATGTTGATCATGATTGGCACTTGTAAATATTCCCTACCCTTGAGGTATACCATACCAATCATTGTAATCCTATAGGAGCCACTCCATACTCACTTGTTAATGATATTGAAGCCATCCTTCCCATTGATGTTGAATTGACTTCACTGTGCATCTCTTTCAAGCATGTCCTAGATGATCATGACTATCGAGTAGCTCACCTACAAGAGCTAGACCTACTTGATGAGAAATGTATAGCTATACTCAAAAATATTTAAGCATATCAAAACTAATGAAAAGGCCACTATAATCAATGTGTTAAGTATAGAACATTTGAAATTGGTGATCTTGTTCTTAAAGAAAACCAAAAGAATACCATAGCTAAGAAGAAGCATAAAGGGAAATTCAAACCAAACTAGATAGGGCCTTTCATCATTACTGTAGATTATATATCAAGAGCATATATGCTTACCACACCAAATGGAGATGAACTTCTAGAGCTAATGAATATTATTCATCTCAAGTGGTACTATGCTTGAGTGCTAAGGTGTATTTTTTATAAGTAACATTTTATTTATCCCATTTATCACTATTCTTCTTTGTACAAATACCATCTTTATCCATCCTCTTTACCGTATCCACTTTTTTCTTCTATTCTATTGACCCAGTGTGTTCTAAAGCCTAGCCTATTTGACCTTGGTTGTTTCAATTCATTAAATAGTTTTAGCATCAAGGTATCTAACTAGTTTCATTAGTTAGTTCAAGACTTCAGATAGAGATCATATTTTGGGAAAGTGTGACAAAAGTTTTGATAGTTGCATCTTTCATTTGTTATTCCTTTCTTACCACTGATCTTTACTACTAATTATAACTAAATTTGGTAAAATTAGTACCTTTGATCTATGCCATTATGTCTTGGTTATAGCTACCTATGGGAAAACTAGGGGTATCACTAATCCTTGACTTACCAACTCACCACTTCCTATGCCATGATGTGCCTTTTTACTAATTGTGCCTATTTTATTTGAATTGAATTTTACACTCATTGAATTCCTCCACTGTAAAGGTGGAACTATAGTGACTTGAGGTCTTATTTTGGGACTATGTAGGTAGTGCTTGATACTTGTTGAAATCAGCTCAGTCAACCTAAGCCACACTCTCACCATTTTGTAATATTGAGCCATTTAGTGTCTTATCATTCTTTTTTAGTTGAGATAATCTAAAAAAATTCCAAAAACATTTTAAAAATCATTAGAAAAGAACAAAAACATTGACCACTTTTTTGCCTTAAGGATTCTGGGAACCCTTACTAAGCTACAAGCACATCACTTGTCATTTAGTTTTCCCATCCTTTTTGGCCTTTTATCTCATGCACTTTCCATTTATAAAGACCATTTTTATTATTTTATTACATCCATTCTATTTGTTTTCATTAGTTATCACATTCTCCTTATTCCTTGGGAGAACTACATTTGGCCTAGAGATTTTAATTGGATATTACATCCATGGAACTATGTACGTAGCATCCACTTTCCTATTGAATATGGAGATAGCTCAACCAACCCCTTCCTTTTCTTATTTTACCCCATTTTATTTGTTTGTTAAGTTGTCACCTATTTTATAGGGGAAATGTTCATAGGGTTTTTATTGCATTATTTATTTATTTAGTTATGCTTATTTGTCTTCTTGTGTTTTTTCTTTCAGCACTATTGTCTTGATTCAATTTATGTGTGTTCATTAGGTGATTCCTTGCCCACAGTTATGCTTGAATCCATCCATATTCATATGTTTACATTTTCATCATGGTCTCTATCATTGGTGCATTGGTTTTTTATTGAGTATTGGATTATGGGAGCCAGTCCTCATGCATATTTTAGCTAAGTCTTCATGATGTTATACCATGATGCCTATTGACATGTGTTATAACAAACCATAGCTTCAAGAAGTCTATTTAGAAATGATGGAATCAACATCTCTTCAGCACTGACATCTCAATTTAATCCTAATCATATCTCAAATAGAATAATTAACTACAAAAGAATTTTAACATTTATTAGTTTGACTGAGAATCTCCCTACAAGTAGATTGTTCTAATTCATCATTACCCTCTATGTTAATTTATCATCCTCCTTGACCAATTTTATCATGTTTTTATAATCAAGGTCTAATGATTATAACTATGTATGGGAAAATAATTACACACCATCCCACCTACATTTCTCAATGATTATAACCACCTTTGGGCAAATCATTATGTTGCCACCATTTTAATTTTTATAACCATATAGGGGCATGTTGTTATCTTGTTTGTCTATCCTAACTGGGATAGCTCCATCTTCTCAATGATTATAACCACCTTTGGGCAGATTATTTTGTTATCATACCACATTACCACTATCAGGGTAAAATGTTAATAACCTCCTTTGGGAAAACCATTGTGCACCTTCCCATTGCATTCTCAATGATTTTGATTACTTTTTTAGTCTCATTATGTTTTTCACCCCATCATCTTTCCTTTCTTTACTCCCCTCGCTTCACTTCTTTATTTTCAAGGGACCATTTGTAGACTTATTTATGCCAACCATCCCCTTGAGGGGGGATCATACAGTTAGTTTATCATCATTATAGTTATAGGCATACAGGACCTTTTAAATCTTTGTAAGGACATTACTATGCTTATAGCTTGCAATGCCTTCACAAATAGGGGTAAACTATAGACACCTAAAATTGGCCATTGATAAACTCCAACTAGGCTTTTGACCAATTTCCAACCAAAATGCACAATTTGGCCTAAAAATACTAAAACATGCTAAATGATGTGAAATTGACATATTCAAGTGTCAATTTTGGCCAAGGTATCACTAAATGGGGAAATACAATTTATGGGCTAGCTAACTTTGATCAGTTTATTTCAAGTCAAAATGCCAATTTTATACCTTAGTACTCTAGATTGCTCTTTCCTATCAAATATTTTGCACAAGACATGTGCCTTCATTATTTATTATTGGTAACATACTAAATGGGATAATGGATCCAACACATCTAACATCACCTTTTAATTCTAATCTAGTCAAATTTTGGACCAATAATAAGGCATTCTGATTAATTTGAGTAATTTGTGCATAAAGTGCTTAATCATGCTTAAGATCTAATTAACCCAAATCAAGGCCTAATAAAAAATTCCATGGAAACTTGTTGAATACTTGTTTTTATAAATGGATATTGAATATCTACATCCATTAACATTGTCATCATGGTTTTTATCATTGGTGCATTATTTTTTGAGTGGTTATTAGATTAGGAGTCAGTCTTTATGCATATTTTGGCCATGTCTTCATGGTGTTTTATCATGAAGCCTACCATCACATGCTACAACAAAAATTATCTTCAAGAAGGTCTACAATCAATGGAGTTTTAGAAGTTTTTCTTTAGCACCCTGGTAAATCCTCCCACCCACCTTGATCAAATTAACCTATTGACCATTATAGTTGTATCATTATTAATTAGGATGAGCATCTCCTCATTTTTAGGTAAAACTAAATTATTCACAATGATCAATCTCATTCCTCTATTAATCTATTTCATCACTTTGCACTCACTCATCTTTAATCTGTATTCTAGGTTATATCTTTGAGTTATGCTTTCTAATCATTCCTAATTAGGGCACCATTAGTTTTAGCCGATCTAGGTCTGGTTAATGATTATAATCGCCTATGGATAAATCATTATTTTGAATTTTATTTTTAATTATAACCACCTTTAGGAAAATCATTGTGTTGTCACCACTTTGCATTTTTTGCCCATATAGGGGCATGTTGTTACCTTTTTTATCTATCCTAACTAGGGTAGTTCCATCTTCTTAATGATTATACTACCTTTGGGTAAATCATTGTGTTATCATACCACGTTGCCACTTTTAGGGTACAATGTTTATAAATGCCTTTGGGAAAACCATTGTGCATCATCCCATTTATATTCTCAATGATTTTGACTACTTTTTTAGTCTCATTATGTTTTTCACCCCATCATCTTTCCTTTACTTGGTCCCCTCACTTCACATCTTTATTTTCAAGGGATCATTCATTGACTTACTTATGCCAACCATTCCCTTAATGGGGCATCATATAGTTAGTTTATCATCATTGTAGTTGTAGGCATACATGACCTTTTCATTCTCTGAGAAGATGGTGCTATGCTTATATCTTGCAATGCCTTTCTAAATAGGGGAAAATTGTAGACACCTAAAACTAGCCATTGATAACCTCTAACTAGGTTTTTGACCAATTTCCACCTAAAATGCACAATTTGGCCTAAAAATACTAAAACATACTAAATGGTGTGAAACTGACATATTCAAGTGTTAATTTTGGCTAGGTTATCACTAGATTGGGTAATACAATTTATGGGCTAGCTAACTTTGATCAATTTATTTTGAGTCAAAATGTTAATTTTGTACCTAGGTGCTTTGGATTTCTCTTTCCTATCAAATCTTCTATATAAGACACATGCCTTTGTTATTTGTTTTGATAACATCCTAAATGGGAATATTGTTCCAATGCATCTAACATTAACTTTTAATTCTAATCTTCTTGAATTTTAGACCAATAACAAGACATTTTGATCAATTTGAGTAATTTTTGTACAAAGTGCTTAATCATCATTAAGAGCTAATTAACCCAAATCAAGGCACAATCAATAATTCCATGGAAACTTGTTGAAAACCTTTTTTGGAAATGAATATTGAATATCTACATCATCAGGTGACCTCATTTCTTAGGAAGACATCCCTAGGCCATAAATGCCACAAATATCAAGATTCATGCCCTCCATGCCTCATCAATTCCTTCCATGATGCCCTCCATGCCTCTTAATTTCCCCTTATTCTAATGTCATGATGAGGATAACTATAAACTTAATTTCAAAAATTAAATTAATCCTCAACCACAAATCTTAATCTTGAGATGGATGATTCAAGTTGATTCTAGACATTTGCAAAAATATATAAATAGAGAGAAAATGAACATCATTTCTAAGTCATGATTATTCCAAATTATAATTCCAAATTGGTTCCAAAATCTTCAATAAACTAGTGTTACCATGCCAAATTGATTCCAAACCAAACCAAGCCACAAGCCAAAGGTGCCAAGGAGAGATAGAGGTAGCAAAGCTTCCATTGCCAAGGACTTCATGAGCACAAGCCAAGAAAGCCACCACTATAAAGGCATTTAGAGAATCCAAGGAAGGTGAAGGAATTATTGTGTTTTCATTCCTTAATTTTTAGTTGTGTTTGTCATTTGCTTTTTTTAACTAAACTCTCCCTAGTGTTTAGGCCTAGTGTTTATGATATTAGTGGGTTTCTTTCATTTTGTTTTCATTTTAGAACTAAAACCATAATAACCATCTTCTCTTGAGTCAAATTCCTAGATCACATAAGGAAGTCATGTACTTCTTGGATCTGGCTTATTAGGCAATCCACCTTTCTACCTAACTAACATAACCTTTCTTTAGTCTCTTTCTTAAGAAGGTCATCCTCCCAAGCCAAAGAGGAGCTCTCACAACCATCTAGATCATAGATCAAAAACCAAATCTAGGTTCTACCAACCTTACCCTTTTTTAGTTTTATTCTTTCTTCCTAAGAATAAAAAGAAAACTTTGAATATAGCAATGTTGTATGGATTTGTTGTGAAGTAGGGGTTGCAAAATTATATTAACATATGCATCTCTAAAGTGGTTGGTTTGGGGTAGATATAATTTATATTTGACACTCCCAACTAAAAAATTTGATGGAATTTTTTGATTTTTAAGAGTTTTTTTTTTAATTTGTATCATATGAGCATGGTTATTGGGTTGAAAATTAACTATTTGACTCACTGCCTAAAACACAATTTGACTAGGATTGAAAACATTTTGTTTAGAAGTGGATGATTAAGTATCTTATTTGGATGCAGTAGATGTGGTATTAATATTAAACATGCTAACTTTGAGTAGGCATACTAAAGAAAAGGCCTACCATGTTAGTATAAATATTAGGCATGGTGGACATGGATGAGAATGAAGAAGTTGAATATTGAATTTCTCCAACTCTTATATAAATATAAAGAGTAGGGTAAGGATTAATTTATACATAGGGTTCCGTAATGAGGCTATACACCACCATATATTCCTTTCCCTTGTGCTTGGGATGCTCATGAAGCTACATGCTACATTTTATTAGTATACTCGATATCATATTCATCCTCCACCTCATGGTATTAGGTTAAATGACCTCATTTAGTGGTGTTAGGTCTATTATCTAGCTCATAAATTTAATATCTCATAGAATCCACATAAAAATTGCTTTGATTTTAGTCTTACTTCATAGAAAAAATATAAGGCATGTGAATCTTTGTGGAGACTTTATGGGGATTGGTTAGTTCCATAGAATTATGATTAATAATAAATATTATAAATTCCTCATATTCTTTATATTTGGAATGGTCTAAAATGTATTTTATAGTAGAAGAAAAAATATAATAATTTCACAAGAATTTTAGAAAATAACCGTATCAACCTAGTGGGTACATTTTGTAACCAATGATGCGGATAAAAAAATATATCAAACTGGTTGATGTATTATGGTTGCCAAAAACATCTATATCAGGTTGGTCAATACATTTAGTATGAGGATGGTAAATTTATATTATATCAGGGTGGATGATGTAATAGGGAGTGAAAAATAATTATATCAAGTTGGATAATGTAGTTGTTAAATCATGCAAAACTATATCAAACAACATAAAATGGTTCAATCTATTTGATGCAATTTGGACCATAAATAAGCTTAAATCTAACAAACTATTTGCAAAAATCAAGATAGGCAAGTAAACTAAAAAATCATGTGTTTGACTAGTTTCCTCTTCAATATACTTATCCTAGTTGTAAATAGTGAAAACAACCATTAAGGCACTAACTATAGAGTATTACATTATTCCTATAGTCTTGTTATCTTGTCTTTGAGGTACATTGAGAGTAACTTCCTAAGGCTAACTAATTATTAGTAAAATAAAATATAAATCAGTTGGAAGGCTTACTAAAGATTATAAATTAAAATTCTAGCATTTTTTACGTAATGCAAGGTACATGGAAATTAATTTCCATATATAGTGTTATTTATTTACTTGAGTATTGGGGTAATATTCCTCATACCATGGCTTAGGTAAAAATAATGACTGTTTGGCCTATAATGACAATTCCAATGGATTCTAAAATTACTAGAACATAGGTTCTAGGAAGACAAATTAAAAATGAAGATAATAAATGGTGTATGTTGAAAGCTAAATATGTAGATTTCAATGGATTAAACATGCGAATATAATGTTCTTGAGGTAGTTGATATAGTCAAAAATTGAAAGTGATCAAATAAAATTATATCAAGTTGGCCAATATAGTTGGATACACACACACAAAAATATATTAGTATGGTTGATATAGTATGGAAACACATATAAAAATATTAGTTTGGCTATTACTATTGGTAGATAAATAGGAAACAATAATAGGTTAGCTAATATAATTAGACTAAAAATTTGTATTGATATGAAACTAAAATTACAAACGTTAAATTGATCCAACCAAAGGTGGGATAATATTCATGTTGGGTTCACCATAATATGTGCATGGCCTAAGATTACCTTCAACTATTCTCTTTATCTCAATATAATAGCACTCAAATAAGGTCAACTGAATATTGTGTGTTTATACTTGGATGAGTAGGTAAGGACCAATGACATATGTAGATATAGAAGAGGGTTACCTAAAATTAAAATATCAATAAGAATTTGTTACCAAATATTAATTTTATGACACAAGGATATAGATATAACTAGCCCTCATCAAAGGTAAATGGTTGTAACTATGCTTTAGAAGATGCAAGTAATACAAATGGTTGTAAATAGGTAACAAAATTTAATTGTAAAGTAAATGATTGGAAAAACATAAGGTGAAATTTCAAACTAAATGTGGATCTATGTAACCTAAATTAATTAATGTCAAGTCTAATAAATCATATATCTATACTGAGTTATTAGTATAAGGAAGAGCCTAAAAAATGCATACATACATCTATAAATCAATAAAAATAAATCTAATATACTAGGTAAAGGAAATATTATAGGGATATATAGAGATATATTTAGATGTACTTATAAAATCTTCAATATCCCCCTTGGCTCAAGTGGAACCATGCAAAATATTATTGTGTTGATATGGGTCTTATATACTGACCAAAGTTTAGATGAGGTACCCTTTAACATTTTAGGATATCAATGGAGGTAAACCCCACTTTGGGGCATGATTTGTGGGTATGGTTTAAATAACCTTATGGTGGAATAGCAAGAAACACATGTAGGTTGTTAGTCAGGTTTCCTTTTAGTGAAATGAGTCCTAGTGGATAAATCAAACCTAAGTGGATGAGATGGATGGGTCATATCTACTCTAGAATGGGTATATTTTAGTCAAATAAACTTAAAAATTAGGGAAGGGTAGAGAAAAAAAGAAGGTTATGTGATCTCAAAGTGTCACTTATAAAGTTGGTTTCTTAGTGGACAAGTACTCACAAAACTAATGATTACTGCTTACAGTTATTGCACACTTACAAGTAAACACAATTATAAAGTATATGGAGAGATGATATAGGAAAATTTATGGTACCAGATGAAGTTTGATTCCTTTAGAGTTGATTTTTCACACCCTTAATTATAAGGTTATATATCTAACCAAGAAGGTGTCTAAGGTAGCTATAGCACACACTTAGAAAATTATACCAAAAGAAAGCATTCATACACACTAATAATAATAACACAATTTACATCAATTGCTTAACAAGATATACTAAATTTAAATAACATTTTCACACACACACACACACACACACACACACACACACACACACACACACACACACACACACACACACACACACACACACACACACATTATAATCTATATGTGTCTTTTTCACACTTCAACTTACTTTATTATAACATCCATAAAATCTTTATATCACATGAGTGGAAGGGTAAAACACCAACATAATTGCATGGTAGTCAAAATTTGACTTCTTTTTGTATTTATTAAATTTTCCAACCATTTTTAATGTGAATTTAAATAGTTATATATAATTGGAGAGGGAATGACTCATCCTTCAAGTCTATGTAACTTATGATTACATGTTGAAGTTGGAACCTTAGTTTTAATTTTAGTCTCAAAAATTGCATGTTTTGCATGCTTGTGTCAAATTACATTTATGTCAAAATTAGTTTCCCTATGAAATACAATGTAACGTGCACATGATTATGAATATCTCATAAAAATTTACATGTATGTTATAATTCTAAATAAATTGTGCATATATGCATACAAAATTGGACTTTGACTCAAGGTTGACTAGGTGCTTGTATGGCTGACAAAGTTGTTAAAGGCATTAAAGTGGATTCTTGAATTAAAATAAGATTTATTATGATGGAATTCTTCCTCTCTTCCAAATCATGATATTTATTTTACCCAATTACATATTGATATCTAATAATATCCATGTTAAGGAGCACAGGGCTATGCACCTTTTTCACTTCCTCCAAGAGCCTTGGATGTTCAACTTTGGTAGTGTTAAAGTTAGATCTAAATATTTTATCTTTAATGATTCTATTTATATAAAAACTGATCTCTACCTCTATGTCTTATATGGTTTTCCCTTATATGGCCTATTTTAAATTATCTAAAGCTTGTTGTAAGAGATGATCAAAATTAGCCCTACTAATGAGTCTTCCTACAAACTCCTTGGATTGAAAAGTCTTCGCTCCATCCAAAATTTTCATGGATTGTGTCTCATGTTCTAAATATTTTGGCATCACTACCACAGCTACATCAACCCATTCACTATCCTCTTGTGTTCCTATGGACACTAAGTTGAGGGTATTGGTATCCTCCAATGGTGCCATCAAGTTCAAATGCCCATATGACTTGATGGTTTTAAAAATAATAAGGATTTTGAGTTTATTTTGATTTATCTTGAAATAATTCACTAATATGGTGGTCTCTACTATGTGGAGAATTAATTTTTCCCTCATTTCACTAATGGCTTTAATGGTATTGTGCAATCTATATATTGCACTTTGGATGTCCATTTCAATTTGTGTTGGAACATGAATGATTTTTTGTTGTTCTCTACGTTACTCCAGTTCTTGTTTTATCTCTCTTAGTGCTATTTCTATCCCTTCATGTATTTATACTAGGACATCTTTGTGTTTCTTCACATAGGATTTAAAATCCTCTATATGTGTGTATTGGCCCAATTTTCTATATTTCCTCTTGGTCAAAGTAAAAATTTATTCTCTCTCTTCTAAAATGACTACTCTACTAGTGTCATCTTCTAGTTTCCTCTTCCTCACCCTTGGCACAGTCCCTAGGGATTTATCAAAAAGTGTACTCATAGTGGGAAATTTAGTAATCAAAAGGTTAGGTCCTTTATAGGCTCATGAATGCATGTCTGTTGCCCATTGTGGGAGGACTAGATGGGTTGTGTCTATGGGTTGAGTGTCTGAGGTTGTAGTCTCACCCATTACATCAACTAATTTTTTCATTAGACTTTCCTCTAGGAGGGGATCAAGTAGTGAAGACCATATGATCTTGGACCAATCCAATCCATAATATTGTGGTAGTGGATGGATGATGTATACTAGAATTTTATTCTTCTCATCATTTTGAGTGGTTATCATAATTATCTCTTGAGAAGGACTGAGAGGGGGAGATGGTAAACTTAAATTTTTAGATGCAACATGTAATTAGGGTGTGGATAATACTCCCCTTGATTTATTTGTATCTTTTTTCTTGGTTTTTTTGGGGGGTGGAGCAATATTAAATGTGGGAGGAATAATTGGTAGAATCCCAACTAAGGAAGTAAGAACTACAAGGGTAGAGGAGGGATCCTTTACCTCAAGAAATAACATAATTGGATGAATAAAGGGATGAATAAGGTCAACCTACACTTCGGGGGGTCAAGAGAGGAGGGGGGATAGGAAGGGTGACTAAAGCAATAAGAAATGAACTAATTACAAAAAGAGGAACATGGGAAACTATAGGGTAAATGGAAATGGGAGAGGGTGTGAAGTCACCTAATGTTTCCTAATATAACAGTGCTTTGTCCTTTGAGTCTTTGAGGCTCAAGACTTTTTCTCTTTGTATTTATACCACCTCATCATAAATATCCTCTCTAAATACCTCCTGTGTAGATAGATCCATCGATGGTCCCTCTATGGTTGGGCTTTATGGAAGGGATTAAGGACTTAGATTCCTTATATAATAGATGGTTGTCTTTAGATATATGGAAGGATTAAGTTTTGTGGTTGAGGTAACCACAATAGGAACACCTATAAATGTTGAAACATTACCTTGGTTAGGTCCCTTTGAATCTAAAGAATTTGGGGAGATGGGCTCATCTTGCTTTCCTCCAAGTTATGTGCCTAGCACCCTTGGTTCTTTCTTCACTACTTTAAGTGCCATAAGGTGTGTTTGGGAGGATTGTCCTTATTTTCCTATTGTCTTAGTAGGTATTTTAGTATATAAGTCATAGTTATCCCATTATTTGGTCAATGGGATTCTAATCCATACCTCATTTATAAAAAAGGAAGTCTCTCCTTGAATAAGCTATAAAAAGTCCTCCTTCATATGATTGATTGTGCCCCCTCTAGGACTTGATCATCATTCTGAGTGTTGAAGAATAATAAGTCATGATCATAGGTTTTATTGATACTTTATGCCCAATCTTTTGTTATGGTTTTTAACCTATCCATGGGGATCTCAATCCCTATGTGGAAATGAGGTCGAGTGGTATTCTTTATATTTCTCAGCCTCATAGAAGTGTTTTTTATTAGTGTATCACATTATTCCAATCATTAAATGAGAGTCATGATGGTAGTATTTTTTCTTTTTGTGTATATCTTCATTAATTCCACACCATAGATGGTAGGATATTTCCTACTCTTCCAACTTATTTGGGACATTATTGGGGAACCACAAAGGTCTAACCTTATGTCTAATTACCATGATGAATGTATAGTCAGGGTATAGATAGTAGTCTCCCCTAATCAATAGTGTATCCACAACACTCTTTGATATCCTAGGAAAGGAGGATTCATGGATATCCCTATATACCTATGGGTAAAAACCCTCTAAAATTCACACAATATTTCAAGTGTATACATATATATCGATGATAGAGTAAGAATGAAAAATCATGTTCTTTATGTAGTCTAAAGGGGTGTTTTAGAGTGACCCGTTATGAATGTATAACATGCCCAAGAATACCTCAAGAAAGTAAGACATAATTTAAAAGTGACCTCCTAGAGGCCTCTTATACTTATGAAAAAATTTCTCTAATAACCTTGTGTTAATCACTTCTCCTAGGGCAAAGGTTAATTATGATGTCCTCAATAAATATAGTAGTGAAAACCATTCCAATTCGAGGAATTTGATGGTTGAGTATCCAAATATCCTATTTAATAGGGACATATCAATGTAAATTACCATTTTTAATTTTTTGATTGGTGTGGGTTGCTTGTATTTCAAGTTGATTATCTCTCTGGGGAGCATCTAACTACTAAGTTCCTTCTCTACATAGTTATCTTTCTTCCATACCACTACTCTATGTAAATCATATGTAGCATGTAGAATAATAAGGGAGAGGTACCTTTGAAATGTGTCACCATAGATGCATGTTGCAACTATGTTATGCTTGAGGTGATGTAGGTACACTCTTCTAAATACCTTCCCTTTGAAGAACAAATCATGTAGGAGGTTGATACAGGGAATGGATTTTGGCTTCATAGCTACAAAGTGTATCTTTTGTTTCTTCAATTGGAAGAGGTCTATGGCTAATTATTACTAGGATGGACTTCGGTTCTCTTTATGTGTGTGTGCATCGACCTAGTGTATTGCATCCCATAATGTTGAGTATTTTTTATAGTCATTGTTGAATATAGTAGGTTCAAAGAGTTTGTCTATGTACTCAGTAGAATATTTAATGGAGAACCCTGAAGGAGGGAGAGTTCCCTAAAATTCCCTAGATGAGGATGACATTATTTTATATATGATCTGGTATTGGTTTTTAATATAATCGCTCAACTCTCATGAATATACTATCAATTTGAGGACACTAGTGACTAGGGATCAATCAAAAGGGAGTAAGAAAGTTCACAAGTTAGCTCAATATCTAGTGGTAATATCATTGTTAAAACTACTTTGATATAGTTTTGGCAATGATTTCTAGTTTGTGTACCACTAATGTCCAATGTCTATAACTTTTATTTATTTTTTTAATTCAAACTTTACCACCTCATTCAGTAGGTATGACATGTAGGAACTATTAATGTTTATGAGGAGTGCCATATCATTTCCCTTTTCCATGTATCATGCCATCACTTCTTAAACTTTAGTTTACCCAGTAGAGAATCTTTTGGTAATTAAAAGTTAGGGTATAACACTATTTGTGAGGTGGGTAAGTATCTTGATAAAAATTTCTAGACACTTTTCATGAATGCCTAACTTAGTTAAATAAAAACCTCAACTAATAATTTTGAATACCTAAATCTATCAAACTTTTCCATTGAAGACCTAACTATTGAATACCTAAATATGTCAGGTAATTTCATATAAGACCTAAACATATTGGGTAACTTTATATAATACCTAAATATGTTAAGTAAATTTTATTAAGGATATATGCCAAAGATAGCCACTGAAGACCTAGATAAAATGAAATGTAAAACTTTAGAAACTAGGTTCTCAAAGAATAGTAGGCAAAGAGTAAATGGCCAAGTGTATCTTGTATAAGGTGAATAGAGTCTTTAGGTTCACATAATATAAAATATTGAATAATTTGTTTCAAATAAATTATCTAAATTAAAACATCAAAGAATAAATTCATGTAGGGTTTGTAAAGTGTGGAGAGATAAAAAAATTGTTGAATGTTTTCATCAAAGACCTAAAATGTGTTAGAAGGATTTTTTGAGCAAATTTGTCAAAGGTAATCACCCAAAAAACCCAACCAAGACCAAACCTTTAGGTATATTTGATGAACAAAAGTTTTAAATAGTATCACCAAAAATTAAGTTCTGAGCAAAATTATTAAAGACCTAAGTTCTAACCAAAATTACCAAAGAGAGATGAGCCAAAACCTACATATACATAAATTTTGAAAGTAATTAGTAGGTTAGTCCTAAAATATAAAAAGGTACATTCATATGTCTATAAAATAAAATTTTTATCATAATACATAAGTCTTTTATTTTAAAAAGAATTTTTTAAATAAGGCTATAGGATAATTTTAAAAGATAGTGAGTCATTATTCTGATAAAAAAGAATGGGGGTACATTAAGTATAAAAAATGAAGACTCATAGGGGGAATATTCTTTAGTATTTGAGAATCCAAAAAAATTTGTTAATAGATCTTAGATCAAACATGAACCATTATACAGAGGATAATTAAATTAGATATATAAAAGAGACTGCCAATAGCCACATACAACATACTTGCCTTCTCATTTACTCTGGATCTATATGTGAGGAAGTGATTTCATTTTATCCTTTTTTTAGATATATATGAGGTTTCTATAGGGTCCCCTATCCCAAATAAAAAATAGCATGCCCATAAGTAATTACATGATATAGAGAACTAAGAAAATAATAGTCATCTAAACAACTAGCCTACAATAGTCCCTACACCCAAAAACAAACCACTAAATCCCAATAGAACCAAAAAAAATAGAAAACTAGTAGGAAAGATATACCACCATTAAAAATTAATCCCCACTCAAACCTCATCATACGTTTCATCTAGGAAGATGATTTCCCTATCTTTACACATCTTCTCCTTTGTTGCTTTTATAACTTCCTCCTTCATGAGCTTCTTCGAGGCCTTCCCACTAGACAAAGATGCCAATGAGGGATTGGTGCCTCATGGTGTGACCATCCTTAAAGCCTCAAAACCAAAATTTCTAGACCAGGGAGATGCTAACATCTTCCCTCTTAGCACCTATTTCACCAACTTTTTAACTACATTTACCCACCACTGCTTATTCCTAGATGTCTTTATCAACTCTTTCAAAATAGGTGAATTAATATTCCTTCTTAAGTCCTATATGAACTCCAAAAGCACCAAGAATCTAGCCTCTAAAGCCCTAAAAGCTAAAGTTGGTACTACTCCCAAACCATCCTTCCTAGAAAAGGGAAAACTTGGTAGAGGATTCAAATCATGTGCCATTATTTTCTTCATAAGCTTGATGCAAAAATTAGGATGCATGTAGGACTTCACAACCTGCACCACCACCTCAGAATCTAAAACCAAAAACATTAGGTTTGATGTAAACATTGTCATAATATCTAAATTTACCTAATTACAAATACCCTTTACTAAAGAATCCATACCTAGAATGTCTAAGACAAACACCAAATATTCATCATCTATAAATAAAAATATATGATTAAGACAAGCTCATGAAATTTGGCCATTGAAATCCATTTCACGCATCCTACTACCACCATACACATAAGGAATTGACAGAGTAACCTCAAAATTTTCATCCATTTTGCCTGATACACACCTCTACAATCATAGACACCTATTAGTTGACATTGGGATCTACATATCTATCATGTATAAATCCCCAAAAAAATTGGTGTAAAATGAGGCTTGAGGGAAGTCTCTCAACTCCCTCATGCCTCATGTTTTCCCACATCCTTTCAATCATCTCACCCTTGCCATAATAATTAGCTTAATAAATGCAAGGATCAAATGAACACCACCATTTCCCATGAAAAAATATTGAATAATGATGGAAGAGACATGACCATCATTCACCACCTTCCCTAATGGATCTGCTAAAATTACACTAAAGCCACCAAAGATGGAGCCCCCCTAAATTAACCAAACCTAAATAGATTGATTTTGAATATCAAGAAATATAGAGGATGAAACAACATTAAATTAACCAAAATTAACCATAGAGATTGATGGAAAACCCTCCCATGCCTCTCTCATGTTATCCACCCAATAATTTTCTAATTGATCGATACCACAATTAGCTAGGAAATCTGTTGCTAAGTTTGCCTCCTAAAAATAATAATTGCACTCTCACTCTAAGAAATTCTATAAATTCATCCAGGTTCTTGTTAACATATTCTTAAAATGATAATAACCTACCTCATTTTTCTTTAAATTTGTGAAGATTACATGAGAATCCCCTTTCACAATAATTTTTGGAATGACACATTGAATAGTTAGTTCAATCCCACTAGCGAGGGCTTGTGCTTCTGCTTTATTATTAGACCCATCTTGGATATTTCTAGATATTACTCAATTTAGGGATCCACTACAGTCTCAAATGACATAACCAATCCACAAAGCTCCTAGATTCCCTTGATTAGTTTAGTCAAAATTTAGCTTAAACCACCTCACTAGATGAGGAACCCATTTGTACTTCTTAGACCTCATCACATCCCCAACTACGATTGACCCATTAATGGGTGGGAAGGCAATCAGATTCCATCTCATATCCATTGACATATCCTAGCTAGATAGATTTCCTTTATGCCTTTTGACCTAAGAATAAATGACTTCTAAGATTGCCACCTCCATTTCCCTAATGATCTTTGAAAGAGGCTTCTCCTACTCAAAAATTTGCTTATTTCTCTCTTTCCACAAAGATTGATTCAAAATAGCAAGACTAGCTCACCAAAGACCAAAAAGGGCATTTTTCAATCTCCAATAGGCCACGAGGAAAAAGCAACCCAGAGCATCAAAATCCAAGCCCATGAGCAATCAAGTTTGCCATAGAGCCAATACTATCAACTCATTATGAAGGGGTAGGAAAAAATTAGATGATCCATAGTTTTTATATTATTCTTATAGAGAATGCATCTAGAAGGGCCAAATATACCCATCTTCAAGAGTCTATCCTGAGTAAGGATGTGATTCTAGACCACCAACCAAGCAAAAGGCCCCACTTTTTGCAACCCATATTTATCCTAGCATAATAAACATGCCTAGGACATCAAGTCATTCATGACATCAACCATTTGGTATCTTAGATTTACCTTGTAATATCCTATCTTGGCTCTTACACAATGCAGAGAATCAACATTGTCATTAGGGAGAATTTTCCTTAGATTTAAATAATTAGTTAAGCATTCCACCTAGTCAAAAGGAATTCCCAGACCTTATATCCTTTTCCACACATAAAATCTCACACCTAACTTGATTTGGAGATCAAAATAATCTATAACTATGGATCTCCAAGCCATAGAAAAGATATGCTTGGCTTCATGAAGTGATTGATTCTCGTCTAAAGGCTGATGACCAGTCCAAGATGCCTCCCAAAATTTAGTATTTATATCATTGTTGATGGTCTAAGAGATATGATTAGTAATAATTAGTCTACAAGAAAGGAGGAAGTTTCAAAAATGTGAACCTTTGGGTGGATTAAGCATGGAGATAATGTTCCATGGGTCATCTAAAACTAGATACTTGCTATGTAATACTTTAACCCATAGAGCCTCCAAATTGAAGATTATATTCTAGACCAACTTCACCCCTTTGGGCCTGATTCTAAATGTTTAAATCCTTGACCCTAGCACCAACCATTTTCTTGATTTTGTAGAATTTTTCCCATTTCAAAAGTGGTATTTTCTTTTGATTCTGAGCTCCTTGCCACAAAAAATTCTTCATAACTTTATTGATCTCATTAACAATATTATTGGTTGGTTGAATAGCCAAAAGGCAATAGATAGGGAGAACACTCAGCACCAATTTAATACGTGTGATCCTTCCAACCAGATTCAACCACTTTCCTTGACAATAAGCTAGGAAATTTCTATAATCTTAAACCAAGCCCTCCCAATGCATCAAGCAAGACTTGTCACCATAAATAGGGACTCTTAGGTATTTAGAAGGTAGTTTGTTGATATTAAAACCTAACACCAAAGAGATCACTTGTTAATCCTACTCTGAGCAATTAAGAAATAAAATTTCATATTTCCTTAAGTTCACCATTTGCTTAAAAGTAGCCCCATAACTAGAAAGAATAGCTGTGAAGCCTTGATCTTCTCAAATTGATGCTTAACTAACAATAAAAGTGTCATCAAAAAACTAATGGTGAGTGAGATTAGCTAATTTTTTGGACACTTAAATTCCATGTAACATTGAATCCTCTTGATCTACTGACACCAATTTGCCCAAAGCTTCAACCACCAAGATAAAGAGAAAGGGTGATGAAGTATCCCCCTAGCTTAGTCCCCTCGAAGCCTAGAAAAAACTAGTAAGATTACCATTGACCAAAATGGAAAATTTTGGGCTAGAAATGCAACTAAAAATCCAATTAAACCATTGTTTATTAAAGCCAAATTTTTGCAAAACCTTGAGAATAAAATTCCAATTCACTCTCTCATAAGCTTTACTGATGTCCAATTTTCACATCATACCTTTTCTATGTGTTACTAATAAAGAGTGAATAATTTCATGAGCAATGATGATTCCTTCTTGAATTTTCTAACCTAACACAAAACTAGCTTGTTAATAAAAAAAGGTAATATCTTCCTTGGTCTTAAATCCATAGCTTTTACAATGATTTTGTAAATTGTATTCCATAGGGAAATGGGTCTAAAGTCCCCAAAAGACTCTTAAGCATCACCTTTGGGTAGTAACATGATAAAAGTGACATTTAAGTTTGTAAAGACTTTTGATCTCTTTCTATATTCATCTACCATCTGAAGGATGTCACCACCCACAATATCCCAAAAAAACTAAAATAAATCAATTGGGAAGCTATCTAGACTAGGAGCTTTACCCTTCATCACAAAAACCACTTTCTTGGCTTCATGGAGAGAAAAGGGTTCCATGATATTTTTATTTTGGTCTAGGGATACCAACCTAAGAATAAAGGTAAGATTGTGCCTTTGAACCTGTAATTCAAAAAAGTTAGCATCATTCAAAAGAGAAGAGAAAAAATTGGCATCCTTATTCTACACATCTGTAGTGTTGTTTAAAACATAACCTTCCACCAAATGAATATAAGAAATATGAGTATAATTTCTCTGTAGCTTTACCAAATTGTGGAAAAAGGCTAAATTTTTATCCCCTTATCTTAACCAGTCAGTCCTAGATTTTTGCTTCTAAAAAATCTCTTCTCTGAGAATTAATTACTCATATTCCATGAGGAGGGATTTTTATTTTCTATATAAATCTTGATCCATCCTATCTTGGAAAATAGCTTGACTTAGATTGTTAAGATCAGCTTCAAATCTAATCTTTTCTTGAAAAATATTTTTAAAACATTTAACATTCCATTGCCTAAGTTGGCCCTTTATAAACTAAATCTTTTTAGCCATACAAAACATAGGGGAATGAGAATTAATATGATAATTATTTCACCGATTTTCCTCCAACCTATATAAGGAACTATCCCTCAGCCACATAATTTCCCATTTGAATGGGCAATGTGTTAGAGTATGATCAATATTGATATTAAGTGCAATCAGTAAATGATCAGAGCTTGTAAAAGATACCACACTAGATCTAGTCAACCAATTTTGAGCCATTTAGGAACTTGAGATAATAAATATATCCATGTATTCCAAGATATTATGCTCCCCACTCCTTTTATTACTCCAAGAGAAAGATCCTCCTTTGAAAGGCAAATCAATAATGTCCTTATTATCAATGAAATGAGTAAAGTCCAAATTTCTAACTTCCCCCAAATGCTTACCACCACTTTTTTCAAAATTATGTAGAATGGTATTAAAATCCCCTCCAAAATCCATCTTATCCTTCATAAACCAATCACAAAGAGAAGACAGATCAACCCAAAGATGCCTCTTTACATGTGTATCAAATATACCATAGACATTACAAAGCAAAAAATTGATATTAGATTTTAGGTAAATGATGTGACAAAGATACCAATGAGAGGCAGAATCAATCATCTCAACCCTAACTTTGCAAGGAACCCATAAAAGGGCTAAACCTCCCAAAGCCTTGATGGCTTGAATGAAGGAACTAGACCAACTCTTCCAACCAAAGTGCAAAAAATAAAGATCATCATTTGAGATTAATTTAGTCTCTTGGATCATCAAAACATCTAGGCATTTCATAGTGAGAAGAAGTCTAACTAAAAATATTTTTTTAGGAGTGTTAAGGCCCCTAACATTCCATAATAAGATTTTCATGATTGGTGTGGGAGGAATTTGACCTCCTGATTATCAAGTCTAAAAATTCTAGGCAGAGTACCTTTCTCACCATAGGCTACTTGCTTAGTTGCATGGGCATGTCTATCCCTCCTACCCCTCCTTAAGCCTATTCTATAGTCTAGTTTCAGTTTGGGTTTTTTATTTTTTTCTATAGATAGACATTCTCTTGACTACATTTCAACTTTAGAATCTGATTCCTTGATCTCTGAGTCACTTTGAAGAGATTCAATCATAGCATTCTCTACTAAGATAGGATCCTCCTTGTCAAGAGAGACATTTTACTTCTCTAATCTTCTTTCAAAGTGATGAATATAAATTTTGATAGCTTGGGATTTTTTAGAAATTAAATCACATCCTCTAATTAGGGTATTTGGAGAGAGATGGTCTACATTACCTAGTTTTTCTAGCAACACTTCCATCTCAGGGATATTCACCCTATTGTCCCTAGAGGGGGACCAATCTATTAGAGGAGAAGACAATGGTGGAAGTGAAACCTCATTTTGATGATTTTATGATGATATTGCCTTTTTTTCCAAGATCTCTTGACCCCATTTTACATTTATGCTTTCCTTGGTCTTACTACTTCTTGGACCAGATGGTCCCCATATTCCTCCCTTGGGAAATTGAAGATCCTAGGATTGAAGACCTACTTTGAGTCAATGAAACCAGAGTTGCCTTAAAGACCTTACCTAGACAAATTTTTTGAGTATGACTTATTTTTCTATAATTAAAATAACTAAAATGGATGTTTTCAAAATCAACAGATTAACTCAAAACATGACCTTGAGATTTGATCAAGATATTTTCTAGGACATACTCCAAGAGATTAAGTAAAACCCTAATCCTAGCATAGGTTTTTAATAAACCTTCCTCATATTTGGGGTCAATTTCCACATAATATCCTATTGAATTTCTTATCACCATGAGGCATTCCTTACTCCAGTACTTAATTGGGAGCCCATACAAATGAACCTAAGTGATAAAACTATCTAGATGAACTGAAGTATCATCAAAGTTAGAATTCCAAGGCTGAAGTCATAGACCTACCCCAAGAAGGGCCCAAGAAGTTTTACAAAGCACTATCATGACTATTCTAACATGGGAAAATCACTATCAAAAAGCCCTTAGGTAGAAATTTAATTTTTAGATTCTTCCCCCAATTATCTTCTATCCATACTTCAGTCTCTCCCACAGTTGGCCATTTTCTTGAAAATTTGCCTATCAAGGCTTGAAGCTCTAGGTGAGAGGTATCTTGAGTGAACTCCATATTCTCCCAAACCAACTCTCTATCCTCAAAAATCTTAATAAAAGCCCTAGAAGAGCTTCCTTCCAAAATAGATTCTCCTTGATCTAACCCCCCATGCCTTTCCTCAACCAGATCAGCTTTTGGGCTTTCACCACCCTTACCATTAGCCTGACTAGTCAGAAGAAAGGAACACCTATTTGAGCCTCAATAATCTCCCCCAAATCTACCATTTGATGCTTCTCCACCTCTTTGGAACTAGAACCTGAAGAGAATCTAATCCATTTTTCAGTAAGAAGCACATCCTTCTCCAAAACTTGTGTTCCTACTTTTTGGCTTTTACGGCCTAGCCCTACTAATAAATTTAGGGTTCTTAGTTTTTTATCCTCAAGCTCCTTCTCTCCATCACTCCAATCATATAACACTCTTATTATCACTCTAATCCTAATCGATTTCATTTTATCCTTATTATGAATACTTTAAAAATTAAATGGGATGACTGTAGGTTTCACTCTATTTTTTGAAAAAGAAATTAAAATGTTGGGGAAGTTTTGGTATTGTTATATTGCTACAAAGGCATCCATATCCCCAATATATGTACTATGGGTTCCTTCTCTTTCCTTATATATTAGTCTATGAATCATGTTACATTGATCTTATTTCATCATTTTAATATTTTTGATCACCTTTGGATTTTTTTATTTTAGGCCTGTTAGACCATTTTTTTAGTATGCTTTAATCCTTGTGTTTGTTATATTTTATTTTGTATAACATTTATTAGGAGAGGGAGAGTAGAAAACACAATGATCTAGTATTTATTAAATCATAAGTTTACCAAACTATCCCTATCAGATGTATTCATAAGTGCATTTGATCCTAGGAAATTGAAAAAAACATTCTAAAATTCATATGTGGCAATGAGAGAAGCATTTAAATGCCTAATTAAATTACTTAGTGTTAGCTTATTTGTGATTCATCTTCCTATTGTATACCTAAATTCTAAAAAATTTAACTTCATGGGTGAAATATCCTATGAATAAATAAATTGATGAACCTATTCTTGGCATGTTTTATCATAAGTTGATCCTTTATATTTTGAATATGCTAAAGGAATTCTCAAAATATTGGACACTTTATTTAAGAATAATAGATAAATTTAATTATATTACCATAGGACTAAGTGAAACATCTAATCTAAAAAGCATGAAACTATTATATAAAACAAACTACTAAAACTAGGAAAGCTAATCTAGGAAGTGGGGAAATAATTCTATGAAATCCATAAATTCTACTCTAATAATTCAATATATCTACCCTAATCCTAATCTTACCATTAATTTTTTTGCTACTTAAGGACATTTCTAGATATTACAACCATGAAGTAATGCTTTAAAAACTATCTATTGACTAGATATGTCATCTCATTGCCTTGGAGGTCCTTTAGATGAAAAGAATTATTACCCAAAATATCTAAAATATGATAAGGTCCAATACATAGTGGGGTAAACGTTTTATATTATCTTTTATTTTCATGAAATTTGTCCCATAGAATCACTAGGTTAGATATTTTGAATGCTTTAAACTTTTCTCTTTTTTCAAACCATATTTTCACTATATCTTGATGTTTATTAAAATATTGTAAGGCCTTAGTCCTTAGGTCTTCCATTTCTATTATGTCCAAGAATTGATACTCCACCTTGTCACTTGGTTCCATGTATTCTTCTATTAAATGATATGTTAGAAAATTAAGCATGATTGTGAAAATATATTGTATCCCATAAACTAGTAAAGTAAGACCTTGAGTTCTTACTTATATCTTACTCGATTAACCCATGATTCATACTTCAGTAGATTATACCAATAACTAGGTTTCTTTGATGAAAAAAAAATTAATGGCATCAGTCATGCTCTTGTTTATTGATTCAACCAACCTATTTCCTTATGCATAATGGCTAGATTATGACTTGATGGTGATTCAATTGTCATGGGCCCATTTATTAAATTCAACTGATTAGAATGTTGGACCATTATCATAGACTACAAAGATAGTAGTACCAAATCTAATTGAAATATTCTCCCCTCTAACTATGATCACATATTGTTCTCATGAATGATTTGTAGCTACATCTTCAGTCCATCATGTGCAATAATCTTTAGTAGTGAGGAAAAACTTTTATCTAATTAAATAATTAGGATTAATGACCCCAATGAAGTCCAAGCCCCATTGGGTGAATGGTCTTCCTTTAATCATAGGTTAAAGAGGCATAGTTGCATGTACTTCCATTTTTTATAGAACTTGGCATTTATGGCACATTTAGACATGAGCATGTGCATACTTAAATATTATTGGCCAGTAACAGCCCATTAAGAGGATATTATGGGTAGTGATGTTTCCAAAGGGATGACCATTGCCTATCTTCTAGTGATTTTTTTTAATAATTTCTTGAGATTCCTCTTATGATACATATCTTAGGTATATGCCTTCATATTTATTTCTATATAATATCCCTTTTCTAATCATGTGATGTGCTATTTTATGTCCCTAAGGTTTCCTTTTTTTCTTTTGAGCTACGTGGAGTAAGTACCTATGAGTAAATATTGAATAATATTAGTATACCAATCCGCTTAAGATATTTGGTTTTCATAAACCTCCTCAATAGTGATGCATGGGTCATGATCAGTCATGATGCCTCCAAATTATGCCTTGACCTCAAACTATATTGGCATGCTTGATTTCCATGTCAAATTCTTGTAGTTTTTCCATCCATTTTCCTTTGTGTTCTACCAATTCATTTTTGTGATAAAGCAATTTTAATAGTAGGATCCCATACAATGGCAATTGTCTCTTTCATCATGATGTAATGTCAAAATTTATTCACCACTTTGGTAAGAGAGAATATTTGTTTGTCTATCATGGAATACCTAAATTTTAATTCTTTCAAAATTTTTCTCATAACTGTGATAGGATGTTTAATTTCCTCTTTCTTCTGGGTGAGCATGGAAATAATAGTGTGTTTTAAGGTGAATGAATATAAGAATAAGTTTTTGGTGAAGTCTAGACTCAAAAGTATAGGGGCATGGGATATTACACCTTTAATGTCTTGAAAATATTTTCTATTCTCTATTGTCCATTCCACTTTATCATCCTTATTGAGCATTGCATTTATAGGTCTACTAATTTATTGAAATATTGATATAAACTATCTCACGAAGTTTATATTTTAAAAGAAAGATATGAGTTCCTTATTTCTATTTTGGAAAGATTTTTTTATATCCCTAGAATTCTATATAAGTCAATCATAATCCCATCTTTGGTGATGATATGACCTAAGATATTACTTATGTGGCATTAAATATATCTTCTTGGGGTTTATCAAAATGCCAAACTTTTTGCACTTTTAAAAGATTGATTGTAGGTGTTTTGTGTGACTAGTCCTTGATTTTGACAAGACTGTGAGGTCCTCCATGTAATAATTATGTATTTACCAATCAACCCTTAGAAGGCATGGTATATAGCTCACTAAAAAGTAGCACCTACATTAATTATTCCAAATAACATTATCTTATATGCATAAGTACCGCACTTCATGGTTAATGATGTCTTCATTCTATCTTATGATTCTATTATCAACTAGTTATACCTTGAAAATCCATCCAAAAAGATGTCATTCCTAAACAACTCATTATTTGGATGAATTCATCCAAGGAAGCTAATGGATAATTATCTTTATCAAAGGCTTTACTTAAGTTCTTGAAATAAACATAGAGCTTGATATCTCCAAATTTATTCCTGATTGGAACTAAATTAAACACATAAGTACAATATTTGATAGGAAAAACTATGTTTACACTCAAAAAATTCTCCACTTCCTTCTGAATAAGGGGTTCCAAGCTAGGATTTATCATCCTTTGCCTTTTTTTGAATGTTTTATTTTCTAACTTTAATATAATTATATGGGAGATGACCATTAGGTTGAAAACCTTCAAGTCTTAATATGTCCATGTTATTACATCCTTGTATTGAGTGAACAAACTCATCATTATTTGTCTTTCTTTTGGACTACAATTGAGACTAGTGTTGACATAGCATGGATTATACTCAAATCTTATATTTTCCCTTTTCAATTTAGATTAATTTAATTTTGGATGCCTTCACTATTGATATTAAGGATCTAAATCAAATATCCTTTCCATGTAAACTATTCCTAGAGAGAGGTGATTTTACTTTAGCTAAATAACTCCTTCTTCCCTTAATTCCTCTTGGCTTAAGGAACTAAATTCCTTGTCATCAATGATTTGGGACTCAAATTTTTCCTAAGTTAGCTAAGAATTGAATAATTTATTGGTCATCATCAAAAAATTGGAAATTTTCCATGTTGTTTGGAATTGATGGACAAGGTACTAACTCAATGTAAAATCTTTGTACCTTAGACTCTTATAGGGGTGCCAAGTTGGTAGCTAAGGTATCTCATGAATAAAGAACTTGATTATATTCTCTAATAATGATGATTATGTTAAAATATTTAAAATAATCAATTAAATCCCATGCTCTACATTTATATATTTTGAGATATGATAGATTACACTAGTATTTATTTTTGATCTAGTAGACTACCAACTCTGAATCACCATAAATTAGTAGTTATTTGAGATAATTTTTATATCAAAATATAGTCCTAATATTAGTGATTCATATTCCACTCTATTATTAATGCAAGGGAACTAGAGTATGTATGCTTCCAGGTATTCCTTGCCTTACGTGTCCACCAATTCACTGCTAACACCTAATCCTTACTTGGATCTTGAACCATAAAAGTGAAGGGTCCATGACATGGAAGTGTAGACACCCAAAATAGGACACAGCTAGATTTCTACTGGACTTCAAACTAATTCCTACCAGCCATTTCAAATTAATCCTAGGAATAATTGAACATAAATTTTCTTGCACATCATTCATCAAAGCTCAAAATCATGTTAATACATCCATAATTAGGGTATCCTATCATATGTAACAATAACATTTCATAGATGCATCCCTAATCACCTTGTAGCATCGTAACTATCAATTAGGCATATAGACCTATTAAGTGGGGCACTTGCACACTTAAATCAAATCTTGAAAGAGGTAAAATGCTAATCTAAATCAATTAACAAACTAAATAGGATTAAATGCCTAGTTTAATTATCCAATTGAAATTAATGAATATCTAAAAAAGGAAATTCAAAAATTCAAAATATCCTAACCTTTCATCATTACCTTTATGAGTTGTCAAGCTCTTTCAAAATATCTTAAAATATATAATTTTGAGATCCATGCCTAGTAATTATAAATCATAATTACATGACAACTATTAACTCAATTAGAGTTAGAGTTTACTCACCTATGTATATTTTAAACCCATTCCAAGCTTAAACTCAACCTTGACTCACCTTGGGTGAGATTTAATTCCTAAGGCTATAAATATAAGGCCTTTCCTATTGAACCATAATATAATTTGGTACAAAATTATTATGCATAAATATCTTCAAGAAACTTGAATATTGTAGATTTATAATGCCTAAATGCCTAGCAAGTAGTGTTATCATGCTCAAATCTTAATCCAAGCCACATCAAATCCATGGTTCCAAGGAGATAAGGAGCTAAACAACCTCCATTTTCAAATACTTCTTGATGCACAAGCTGAGCAAGACACTCAACAAAGCCATTTAGAGGTCCCAAGGAAGGTAAAAGAGTTATTGTCTTTTACATTTTTTTTGTGCTTTCATTCAATGTTGGTTCCTAATCTCTCCCTATTATCTAGGATAGGAGTGTAAGTGTTAGTGTGTTTATTTGATTTATATTTCTTGAAATAACACTATAATAACCTCCCTTATTATATTCTTATGATCACAAATGGCACACCTAGTGGGACCTACACCTTATGAAGTTTATCCTAAGGCCTTTAAGAGCATTCTACTAATAATTTTCATGTAAAAATTTAAGTTTTTTGGACAAAATAGGTGAAAATTGGAGGCTAAGGGACATTTTTCTTGAAGTTTCAAAGTGACCCTAAATGGTTATGGTTTTTCTCTCTGGAGTTAGAATGTTATGACAATATTGTAACTCATAAAGTCATATTTTTGTCTCTACTTTTGTGTTTTTGTATCTAACTATCAAAGTTTTAGCTAACTTTTTTACCTACAAGAAAATTTGTGATATTGCAATATCATGACTCTAATAGTCATGATATCACAATACTAAATCTTCACAAGTTACGACATTTCCAAATAATTAATGATATCACATTTTAGCCTCTAGCAGTCTATGCTAAATTTTTGGGTTAAGTTACAATATCATGACTCTTAGAGTATAAATATTTCCTTTATTTTAGTGTTTTTGTAGTTAGAGTTATGATATTGCATCTTATACTCTATTTTTTTGTAAGTTTTAGTATTATGCTGACAATCATAGTCTTGTAGAGATAGTTGTGGTTTTGCTCTATGATCTAAAATTTTGAACTATGTGTAAACACAAGAGCAAGATTAGGAAAGTTGTTTTTTTAATCCATGAAGTGATTCTAATCACAAGGACTCTCTAACATGTTTTTCAGGACCCAAAGGCCAAAAAGAAACATTTTAAAACACTTCTAACTTACAAATTTTCAATTTCAAATTGGTGTTTTAATAATATTTTTATTTAAATCATTTTTGTTTTGTCTAAACCTTTCAACAACATTTGCCAAGGGGATTATATTTCAAAACACATGTCATTTTGGTGCAATAAAATAAACTTTCACACTTAGTTACATGCTCCTAAGAGTTTGTTGTTTTATGCTTATTTGTTCAAAGTTGTTGGTCTAAAAAAAATAATTGATGAGTGTACATTCTCCCCTCATCCCCTTTAGGTAAATCAGGTGATAAAAAGTGCTTATTCTTTACCTCAATCATTTTAGTCCAAAATCATTCTTGACCCAAAACTAACCCTAAAGTCTTTTGACTTATCTTTTATTTTCATGTGTTTTAAATTGTGAGCAAGAGTACATCACCTCCTCATGGGTTCTCTAGGGAATCATTGACCCAGGAATTCATCTCCCATAATCATTCTAACCCCACTCCATAGTGGGGTATATAAATTGAGTGTCACCCATTAGGATGCTTGTTTGGGTGATTAAACAAGCTCCATTAGTGATACTCAGCCTCAAACCATGGGGTAAATTGAACATCATACTACACTGAGCAATTAATGGATGTAGTGGTTGTGAAAAGGAAAAGACCTTTTCATAACAAGATGGTTGATGTAGATATAATTAACATGAACATTTTTTGTGTTATCCATACTTGGGACCATATAGATATGTGTGAAAATTTATAGTTTATAACAACCCCACTTATTGTAGACATATTATTGATGCAAGATGAGTAACCTAAAGTTCCATGTTGTAGTAAAAACTCTTGGGAAAAGAGGGGGCCTAAAAACCCTACTTTTCATGTGCTTTTATTTCTGGATTAACACTTAAAATCCTCTCAAGAGTGAGTATATTGTTATAATTAGATAGTATTATGCAACCTTGTCAGTTTTAGGATTTAAGATGTTACACTTAGGTGTTTATGCCATTCTATCCTTTCTTGTATGGTTTTGAGTCTAATCTATTTATTTATCTTGTCACATCAAAAATGAGTCTTGTTCATATATCACTCCTTTATTTAAGGAGGCATTACATCACCTATTTTGACACTATGCCTTTTCCTTAGTATTTTGAAAAATATTATTTGTCTGTGTCTTTTGATTAAAAAAGGTGTCATTACGTTGCCCAATTTAATTCAAATCATGTGCCTTTAAGTCTTGAAATAAACCATTTATCATATATTTAGAGTGTGATAACATCGTTATGCTACTCAAACCATTTAAATTACTTATTTTCCTTATGTCCCAAAATTCCAATTTTTAAACCAAAGCCGTGAGTGCCTTTGGGATATTTACCTAGTGTTGTTTTGCCATTTAGTTTTATCTAGCTTGTTGTTTGTTTAAAGAATCCTAGTTTTCCTAAGTCGAGTTTGAAATTAGCCTTGACAATTTCAAATCAAAACATTGATTGATTTTTTTCTATTCCTTATGTAATTTTGGCCTAGACATCAATCTTTCTCTTTTGGGTTATGTAACTTAGGTTAATTATTTATTCAATTTTAAAACTATTTTTTATGCCTAGATTTGGGAGAAATAGCCTATCTCCATATTCCTTTTGTTTCATGCCTTATACCAATTGACCAAGTTAATTTTTAAATCTAAATGCCTATTTTATGCCAAAGAGTTTTATATTTATTAGATTAAATCACATACCTTAGTTTGTTTAAAGTCTAGCTTTTGTGTCTTTTCCAAAAGACCTAGCACATGCCTATTTTGAGCCTAGATTTTGTGCCTTGTTTTGCCAAAAGACCTAGCAACTTCTATTTTTCTTAGATTATAATTGTTTGGAACACTTTATATCAATATTTTGTCATCATATTTTTTATTCATCTACTTGACCATTTTTGTGATAAATTGAATGTTAGACATCAAACGTTAGACTATTTTTTACCAAGTTTTAGTGTAGACCTTTTAGAGATATAACTCCAATTTTAGACCAAGCTAGAACAAGTTTAAACCATTTGTCCTTTATACATTATTTTAAGATTTTTTATAATTTTAATCACTTCCATAAAACATTCATCATTGACTTGAATATGTCTCACTATACTCATAGTAGAGCCATGTATAATCTAGGATATAATAATATGGTCAAACAAGATGACTTTGTTCAAGACCCTTATGGTGATAATTTAATTTGTGAGATATATCCTTTTACACCTTACAACACTCCATCAAGGGAAAAAACCAAGATATTTTAGCTCACTATTTGGTCAACAGACTTCCATATTTAGAGCAAGATAAAGCATAAACAATGTGGTACTTAGTTGACATACCTTTGGTTGTAGACCAAGTTCAACAATAGCCATACTATGTAACAACACCATCAACATAAAACCCTTAATTTTTTTATCATCAATTACTTGCAAATAGGGAAAAAAATTTAATCAGAGCCATAGAGGTAGGGGATGCATTTCTAGTAGACCTACCCCATAAAAAATTTCCAGGTCTAGCTAGAGTACTTTTAAATATGCCTTACAACTAAACTAATGAACAAGCCTCTTTTAAAAATCCTCAAGCTCTAGTGCCGATGTCATATCAGGACCCACATATGATTGTCATAGTAATATGTCTCATGGAGGAAAACTTTATACAAATATAGATAACATACCAAACCTATCTAAACTTAGTGCATAAATTCAATAATATGGCCATGTCAAATGCATAATTAATAGGAGTACTAATTAAATTGATAGGTCAATAAAATTAGGGTATCTACCCATTCATGCAAATCACTTCAATTTGATACATGTTTAATGCCCCATCTATCAAATGAGTGTTTATTACTTTCATGTAGATGAATGCACCAAACATAATGGATAACACACAAGTGTCATCCAATCTAGGCCAAAGTGGTTTGACTTCGTAAATAAATAATCCATAATAAGTGCCTTTAATTAACACCATAAGTGGTTCACAATAACAGGGGGTAATAAATTCTACTTCCAAACCACATCAAGTTACCTATAATCCTCAACCAGTTACTTCTTTAATCATGTAATTGCAAGGATTAAGTAGTCAAACACAAACTAGTGCCTTGCCTCAACAAAACATGATGAATGTTACTCCACCATAAAATTTTATGACTAACATTCCAAAATAATAGGCACTATCCAATATTCCAATGAATTAGAGATCAAACATTCTTCCACATCAATAGGGGGAAACTAATGTTTCACCTTATCAAGTAATGACAAGTACACCTAAATAATTATAGACCAACATGCATTTGCACATGTTATCTAATCAACAGTGTATGTCCATTTTTCAACATAAAATGTCGAATAACCAACAAGTGTCTACTTCACAAAAAGTGTTTAGTAATAAATAGGTATTACTATTGATCAAGTACCAATCAGGAAATAATTGACTTTCATTCTAAATGTGCCATAGATTCAAAGATATGGCCTTGTTTCACAATAAGTTCCCTTTTATTTATCTAGGTATGAATAATTGTCATTAACTCCCTACTAAACCTCAATAGGTGTATTACTTCACTCAAATCCATATCCTTCTATCTCAACCAAAGTTCCCCTAAATCTAGGCTTATATACTGAATCCTAGCCATAATATCACACTGTAACATGTGTAATTCCAATAATAAATCCTAATATATGAATGAATATTCCTATTCAATTCCATAACCAAACCAAAATTCCATAATAAACCATGCCACCATTATATCCCGATCAAAGTAATCCAATTTTGATCACCCATCCTCCACCTCACCCCAATGTTCCATCTATTTTCTTGGCATAAGAATTGTAGTAAATGAAAGATGCAATTATTGCCATTTAAGATGGGAAATAAACTAAGAATTTTAAGTTGGATGATGTGTGTTCCTACCCATTCAACATGGATTATCTACAAATACCATTTTATCTAGGGTAAAGAAGACCCAAAAGCCCATTTAATGGAATTCTTTATTATTTACCATCCAGTGGATTACATCGACATATGCTTCCTACTATCATTTCCTCAAAGTATAGTAAGATAGGATTTGGATTATTTCCTAAAATTGTTAAATAACTTAGTATTTAATTTTGATGACCTTTCAAACAAGTTTGTGTAGTGCTACTCCTACAATATTAAACATGAGATTTCATTGGTAGATTTGACTCAAGCCAAGTAGAAGGCTAGAAAAAGTTTCACAAGATATATATAATGGTAGAAATAAATTTATAGTTTATTTAACCATAGTTTACTAGATAATCAATTAGTTTTTATGTTCACCAAGAATTTATACAGTGAGATATCTTACCATCTAGAGTTGTAGTGTGTACACACTTTCAAAGAGATCATCGACAAAGGTTTTCTCATTTAAAATCCCTTATTAATAAATGGATTATAAATGTTACCTCATCTAACCAAAATCATAACCAAAACCAAGGAAATGGCCAAAATAAAAACCACATCTAAGTCCAAGTGTAAGCATAAACACTAGCCAGGCTAGTAATTAAGAAAAATCTAAGTAGTTTAACTAAAACAAGAATGTTTCTAGAAATGAAGTACATGTCCAAATAGTGAAAACATCATTTATTTAGCCTACACCATAAATTCAAATTAATCCTCACCAATAACCCATTCATCAAGCACAACCTTTGCATTAACCTCAACTAGCTCAATAAATGCAATAACCATTGCCTTTGTAAACCCCTCCTCCAAGGAAAAATGTTCCTACTCATTAAGTTTTTAGCAGCCTTTGAGAGCCTATTGAAGCCATGTTTCACAAACTAACCACTATTAATATAATTAGTTGGCCCATTATAAATCATTATCTTGAAGGAATTCCTTACCCAAATTGGTATAGACAAAATGAATTATGTGAATATCATTGGGTTAATGGACATAATTTATGTCATTATGTACAAATTAAACATTTGATTCAAAATAAGTTAGAAAATGGGGAGATAACATTACATAATGGAGCTTCTACATCCAATCAAAACTTGGGTATTTATCAAAACCCTTTTCCAAAACATAATAACAACCAACAGTAGTAACAACATCAACAACTGAGATAAAAATAATAATAACAACAAAAATGTCAACCAAATGGATGGAACCAAGGATAGAATAATGATAATAACTAACATACTTACCATGTAATTTCACATGATTATAATAAAGTTGTAGGCCATATTGTGAGAGGTCATGTTTCCACCATCTCCATTAATCTAAGACCAAGTACTAACTGAACAATACCATTTCTCAGTAATTCCAATGAACCAACCTATGTTAGTGATCCTTCCTTACCTAGGACTGCATATAAGTGTACTATCAATTAGGGATTATTACTTTTAGACCTTATACCGATAACTCACCATTTCCTTATGACCACATACAAGTACACCAACAACTAAGAATTATCCTATCTGGTCCCCCTCCACCATCATTTGCTAGTAATAATGGTCATGTCTCTAATTCTAATTATGAAATCACAACTTGATGGTCAAATATTACCATTCTAGGCCCATATCCATCTACAAATACACCTATCTAACACACCATTCTAGCTAAGAATAAGCCATTTAATGATTTGAAGCATAATACATTCGATATTATGGAATAACTTTAGAAGATACCCACATAAATTTCCATTTTGAGTTTGTTAAATATGTCTACTATCCATAAGAACATCTTAACTGAGTTCTTAGGCCAATCAAAATTTCTTAATGACATATCCCAAGATAAATTCTAAGCTTTGGTTGGACATTTATCCCCAAGCCATTAGTTATCCTTCAACCAAGGGGATATGTCATCCTTTGGCCTCTTCATAACAATCTATTATACATCAAAGTTGTCATCATACAACACAAAGTAAAGTGTGTCCTCATAGACAATGAGTCAAGCCTAAATATTATGTCTATAAAACTCATCAATAATTTTAGATACATAACAGTCGATCTCCAACTAGAAAATATCACAATCAAGACCTATGATAATGAAGAGCGAGAATCACAAAGCACTATCATCTTGCTAGTTATCATTGGGCCTTTGACCCATGATACATTATGCCATGCATTAGACCTAGATTTGTCATATAATTTTCTCTTAGGTAGACCTTGGATACATGATATTTGTGCAATTCCTTCAATATTGCATCAATGTCTCAAGTTCTCTCATTGTGTCATGGAGGTCACCATTCATAGAGATTTTCAACCCTATGAACATTATAAGCATTCAAAAGCTGAGTAAAAAATCTATAACTACTATTTTGGCTTGAATCTAATTCACAAAAAGGACACAAGGAACAAAATTCTTGTTGATTTACTAGAGGTTAATTACATTAATCTAAATACACTTGATTAATCTTCCTACATGCCACCTCTTAAAATGTCTAGTCATTTTAACATCATAAACAATGGCCCAAGAGAATATTTAACCCATGATATAATCCACGTTTCCAAGCTTCCATAGAATCCCAAGTCTTATGGAAGACATAAATCCAAGCTACCTTGCATGGAATGGAAGCAAAAAGGAAAAGGTAAATTGCATAGTTCAACACCTATGATTTCCACACTAGCCACTAGCCAAGAACAAGACCCACTCATAGATGATGAATCCTAGCTATATAATGACAAACTATTTGATTTTTATAAAAATTCCAAGTATCCTATTCCTAAAAAGATCATGGAGAAGCATGCCTATGAAGGAGGAGGTCTCAAGTCAAATCAGTAAGGAACATTGGATCCAATCTCCATGACTTGGTATAAAGTAACCTATGGTCTTTGATTTAAACTACAAGGGGATGACCCCACAATCCTATTCATGTTCCAACACCAATGACTTGTGATAATGATGCCAACAATAAAGTAGAGTCTGATAATAGAATTTATGAAGACTTGGCCAATACCAATCTACTTGACACTCATTCCATTTATACCCTTAAAGTAGTTATTCACCACAATTTTCTTCCTCTATATCACCCTCAACTTATAGCCTAGGATAAACAAGAATCCATAGCGCCTATAGATTAGTTTGAGAATGATGAGGCATTTCGTAATTTTTTAGGCATAAGAGGTAATGTTCCATTGGGAGACCATAAACAAGAGTTCTTATCAAAATAGATCCTATAACCTATTTTAGAGAATGGGTAAACACCCTCACCCACAAATAATTAAATAAAACATTGAGTTCCCAAAGTGGAAATCTCTTTGAGGCACTTTTAGACTAGGGTAAAATTAAAGAGAAAGGCTAGTCTTCTAGTGAAAAACTATTTTAGGTGTCATTATATAGGGGTGTTTAACCTTCCTCAAACATAGCTCAAGATACCACCAATGATGAACTTTGCCTATGGGTTTGAGTTTAGTTCTAAACAATAATATGCCTTTGACTAAATAATTCAAGAGTTTTCAATAGTGATTGTCATGTGGACATACTTTCCATTGGGATATTTTGATTGATCTTTCCTAGGGGAACTTGAAGTGTCAGTCCAAATAGAGGACTTTATTTTTTTAGGCTAGTTCTAATCATTGCCAACCATTTTGGAAGATGGTTTAACTCTTCTTGTGGAGGATAACATAAGTCAACATTGGGAATCCAAATGACCCAAAATGGATGAACTTAGGTTCATCCCTCACTAAGGAGGAACATGACATCTTTACATCCCTTTTGAGGTAATTTTTTGACATATTTGATTGGGCCTATTTTGGCATGCCAAGTTTGGACCCCACCTTGGTTGTATACCACCTTGTTGTACATCCTAATGCCAAACCCTTAAAATATACATTATTCAAGATACATCTTTGTATTTTTTATTAGTAAAGAAAGACTTAAAAAAACTCTTAGAATCAAGATGTATTCAACTAATTAACTACTGAAATTAGATCTTGAATGTTATGCTAGTTAGTAAGAAGCTAGAAGGAATTAGAATCCAAACTGATTTTAGAGATATAAATAAGGCCTACCCCAAGGATGGCTTTATTCTACAAAAAATTGACATGATAGTTGACTCCATAGTTAGGTATAAAATTATTTCATTAATGAATGGATTATCAGGATATAACCAGATCCAAATTATACTAAAATACCAACCCAAAATAGCATTCACCACTCCATGGGGAACATTTTTTTATCAAGTTATGCCATTTGGTATAAAATTTTTTGGGGCTAATACCAAGGATCCATGATCATTATATTTAATAATGTCATGCATGAAATTATTGATGATTACGTTGATGATATACTAGGAAAATCAAAGACCAAGGCTGATCATCCAATGACACTACAAAGAATATTTAAAGACTACATGAATACAAGATTGAACTCCATCCTAAGAAGTGTGTTTTTAGAGTTACATAAGGAAAATTTATTGGCTTCATTATGTCTCATAGAGACACTGAAGTTGATCCAACAAAATTAAAAGCCATTACCAAGATGTCACCACTATCCAATTTGAAATAGCTCCATATTTTACAAGGTAATATTCAGTCTATCGAATGCTTCATTTCTCACCTAGATAAAAAATACCATCCATTTACACACATATTGAATAAATATGGCATGTTTCATTGGGATTAATAATGCCAAAAATATTTCCAATGCCTCAAGGACTATCTTGCCTATTCACATGTTTTGTTGCCTTCTATGATAGGAAATTCATTCCTACTATACCTATCAGCCATAGATAAAGCCTTGAAGTCACTTCTATCTTAGAATGATGATAATGGAAAAGAACATATTGTGTGCTATCTTAGCCATACATTGGTTACATATGAATACAATTATACACCCATAGAAAAATATTTTTTATCTATGGTATTTTTTGCTAAAAAATTATGACATTACATGTTAAACAACAAGACCATGTTTATTTCAAAATTATATCCCCTCAAGTATCTACTATCCAAAATATATTTATAAGGATGCATGGCCAAGTGGATCATGTTTTTGAGTGAGTTTGAGATAGAATACGTCACCTAGAAATCTGTCAAAGGATAAGTATTAGCATATCAACTTATTGAATCTCCTTTTATAGATATAAAACCTCTAACATTCAAATTCCTAGATGAGTCCATTATGAACATCATTGAAACACCTCTTCAATAATAGCACTAGAAGCTATATTTTGATATATCATTCATAGCACATGGATCAAGGATAGGTCTATTTTTTATTACAACATAGCGGAATCTCATCCCTAAATCATTTTGTATCATCTTTACTTATACTAAAAACATGTCTAAATACAAAACACTCATTGTAGGGCTTCATCAAGTAGTACAATGGAATATTTAACCTCTAAAGTTTTATGATGATTCTCAATTAATCATCAATTAGGTTATAGACCACTTTTAGACCAAGGATAACAAGTTAGTGCCATATAAAGCCATAGTCAACACTCTCAAATAGCAAATTACTAACATATAGTTTAAACACATACCAAGGGATAGTAATAGAATAATAGATGTCACAGACACCATTGGATATTTGATTCATCATATAGATAAGGCAAAAGAATATTAATTTCTCATTGAGAATATTCTAATGCCTACTCATGATTCTTAAACTATTGCAATGATCTGTGATATTATTGGTCCCATATTTATATGGTATTCAAACCTTTATACCTACCTCCATGACCACATTATGCCACCTAACATATCATAAACATCAAAAGGATTTTACCCACTAAGCTGCATGATAAACCTTACTTAGACCAACCTTTACCACTGTAGCTTTGATTGATCTTTATTTTATTGTATAACTTTAACAGAGTCAACATTCATGTTACAAGAAGTTCATGAAGGAGTATGTGGATCCCACACAAGCAAGGCCATCCTAGCCAAAAATCTCCTACGTACTAAGTATTATTAGCCAACTATAGATGTAGTTGTATATGTTAAATAGTATAACAAATATCAAAGGCATGCCAATATAATTCATGCCCTAACCAAAACACTAAAACTAATTCTTACACCATGTCCATTTGCTACATGGGGCCTCGATCTCATTATTAATATAAACCTAAACTCATCTAATGGCCATAAACACATCCTTACCTTATATGAATATTTCACTAAGTGGGTTAAAGTTATACCCCTCACTTACATGATAGGAAAACAAATTTCTAAATTCATCTTTAACCATCTCATCTACTACTATGGTATCCCATCTGACTTTATATCCAATAATGTTAGACTGTTTAAGAACAGGGATGTCAAATCACTGTGTGTTGAGTGTGATCATAGGAATTTGATAATAAAGAGGAGGTTAGATCAAGTGTTAGTTTCACAAAATAATTAACTCAACACACTAACATGCTAAAATCTCTAAGAATAAATTTTAGGGGGATCATAATGGACAAAATACAATTACAAACACAACTAGAATGCAAAAAACAATTATCTTTACCTTCCTTGAGATCTCCAAAGGATTTGTTCATGGCTTACTCAATTTATGATCAAAGAGTCTTTGGTAATGGAGTTTTCTTTGCTCCTTCTCTCCTTGGCATCATTATGGCTTGATTGGCATGGTTTATGCTTGCTTTATGGCTTGGTTCAATATTTTGGCATTATAATATTATTGTCATGATTCTTATGCAAAAACTTGCATTATAACTCTACAATATCTAAGCTCTCCAAATGAAGAGGTAAAGGCTTGCATTTATAAGTTTAGGAACTAACCCCAACTCAAGGTGAGTTAAAGTGTAGTTTAAACATGGAATGGGGTCAAACCTAACCTAAGTGAGTCAATTAAACCCAATAGAGTTAAAAGGTATCAAGAATTAATTATTTGCAATAAATAAGCATGGGTGAGATATTTTGAGATATTTTCAAAGACTTGACAACTCACAAAAGGTAATCATGAAAAGATAGGATATTTGAATTTTCTAATTTCCTTTTATATAATTTCATTAATTTCTCATGGGTAATTCAACTAGGCTTTTAATTAGGTTTATAATTTTAACTAATTTTGCTTAGGCTTTTTATCATTTTCAAGATTTGATTTTATGTGTGCACTTACCCCACTTAATAGGTCTATAGGCCAAATTGCATGTTGTGATGACACATGATGAATAGAGATGAATATATGAGAGGTTTTTACTACTTATGGTATAATACCCCAATTAGGGATGTCTCAACATGATTCTGAGCTTTGATCAATGATGCATAAGCAAATATGTGATTTTAGTCATTTATAGGCTTAATTTTCAAAGGTTGGTAGGAATCAATCTGAATTTTGGTCAAAGGCCATTGGTGACCAATTTTATTTGTCTACAATTTTCCCTTATTTGGGAAGGTGTTGCAAGTTGTAAGCATAGTAACATCTTTGCAAAAAGTGAAAATTTCATGTATGCTTACGAATTTAATAGCAATGGATGAACTATAGGTACCCCCTCAAGGGAATGAGTGGAAAAGGGGTCAATAATAAATCCCTTAAAAGGAATAAATTATTGGACCAAAATTATGAAATGGGGTGGAAAAGAATAATTTTCCCATAGATAGCTACAATTAGTGGCATATGGAGTTTCCCTAGTTATGGTAGATAAAGTAGATGATTTGCCTATAATCAGTTATAATCATCGACATTGGTGGGATAAAAAAGGTAATGATTTTCCCAAAGGTGGTTATAATCATCAAAAAAGGCTTAGGGTAATAAGAGACTGATTTTTCCAAAGGTGGTTATAATCAATAAAAGGGAAAACAATGATTTTCCCACAAGTTGTTATAATCATTGGTAGGATTAAAATATGCCCCAATTGGGTGGATAGAGATAATGGTTTGTCCAAAGGTATTTATAAGCATTATCTTAATAAAAACATGTCCCATGTGTGCATAATAAATAATATGATTTACCCACAGGTGGTTATAATCATCAACCTTCAAATGGATGGAAACCCAATGATTTGCCCATAGGTGGTTAGGATCATTGGTAATTCAAGTGGGATGGTATACAATAATTTACCCAAAGTTGGTTAGAATCATTGGTATCCTAATTATGGAAAATATGATATGGAATATGATGGAAAATTAGGTATAGATGAGAAATATGAATTTGGGAAACCTATGAGTAGGGAGATGCTCGTCCAAATTAGCAAGAAGGAAAAAACTTTGATTGTTTAATTACTCTATTTTGGATATGATTTGGATTAGATTGGGAATTTTACTGGTTCTAAGGAGATATATCATTTCTCCATTACCGTGTAGACTTATAGAGCTTATTTTTTTTGTATCATGGAATGGTAAGCACCATGAGAGTAAACTATGATAACTTGGCCAAAATATACATAAAGACTAATACATAATCTAATAAATAATTAAAAACAATGCACCAATGATAAAAACCATGATGACAATGTTGATGTATGAATATGGATGGATTCAAGAATAATGTTCAAGGAATCTCCTAATGAATGCAAATAAATTGAATTAAGGCACAATAAGAAAGAAAAAAAATAGGCAAAGAAACAAATAAACAAACAAAACAAAGTGAAGAGAAATAAAATAAAACAAAAATAAATAATGGTTATTCATAATGTTAGTACAAATAGAATGACACAAACAAGATAATGAACATTTCCCTTAATTGATAAGAGACAACCAAACAAAAAACAAATGAGGGAATAGAATAAAATGAAGGGGTGGTTGAGCTATCTCTAGATGTATAAGGCAAGTGGATGTTGCCTACATAGTTCTATAGACGTAAGGTCCAAGTAAAACTTCAGTCCAAATGTAATTCTCCCAATAAATGGGATAGAATAAAAATGATGAGAATAATAAAAACTAATTATGGATTAGATTAATATGGTAATGGACTATCAAAATGGTGAGAGCATGGGAGAAAAGGCCAAAATAGATGGGGAAACTAAATGACTAGTGGTTTCTTGTGATGTAGTGAGGGTTCATAGAATCCTTAAGGAAATAAGTGGTCAATGTTTTTGGATTTTCTAAATAATTTTCAATTTTTTTTGGAATTTTCTAAGTATTTCAACTCAAATGAATAATGATGAGATACAAAATGGTCCAATCTTGCAAAATGGTGAGAGAATTTAAACTTAAATTACTCATAAAATGGTGAGAGCGTGAGAAAGGGTGAATAAGTTGATCTCAATGTGAATCGAGTGATACCTACATAATCTTAAGATGGGACCTCAAGTCACTATAGTTTTTTCTATAGTGGAGGAATTTGACTAGTGTAACAACCAATTCAAACAAAATAAACAAACTTAGTAAATGGCATAGTATAACATAGACATGGAAAGGTGGTACATTAAGGTATGATAAAAAGGTTTTGCCCCTAATTTTCCCATAAGTGGTTATAATTAGGAAACAATATAATAGATAACTGATATTAATTTGACCATAGGCTATTATAATGAGTATCATGACCATGGGACACTAATTTTCCCAAAATATATTATAATCAGACCCACTTGGTATAGAATAGAATAAGAAATGAAAGATGCAACTACAAAACCACTTTTCTACTACTCCAAAAATATGGCCTCTATTTAGAATACTAAAACTGATCTAAATCTTTGTGTTGAAAGTGACCTTGTAACCAATGGAATCAAACCAAGATCAAACGAGCTGGGTAAGAAGGGTGAAAACAACTTCATTGATGGGAAAGGAATGGTATAACGTAATGGTAGAATGCAAAAGTGATATAATGATATGGTAAAAGAATAATGGTAATATTATAGTAAAATTTTAAATGGACCTCATAGGCAATACACTAGGTCTCTTAAGTAAAGTAAAACTTGAGGTATATAATGTTAATTTTCTCATCAAGTCTATCCATGTTTGGTGTAGTGAGATTTTATGATCCAGTGCCATAGTTTGCAATAATGATCAAATAACCTATCTAGTTATGTTTTAACTTCCCTTTTTGTTTCTTCTTAGACATGGTATTCTTTTGGTTTTCTTTAAGAACAAGATCACCAAGCTCAATTTCTTTATGTATAACATGTTGATTGTAGTAGCCATGAAATTAGTTTTGGTATACTTGAAGATTGTTAACTATGGCCTAGCATTTCTCATCAAGTAACTCCAAATCTTGTAGATGAACTACTCAATAGTCTTCATCATCCAAGAACTACTTTAAAGAGATTCACAAAGAAGGTAACTCAACCTTAATGGGAAGAATGGCCTCAGTGCCATAAACAAGTGAATATAGAATGGCTCCTATAGGATTATAGTAGTTGGTGAAGTATACCCAGAGGGCACAAAATATTTGAAGATGAAAATTATGGTTGGAATCATTGACAATATTTTTAATGATATTGACAATGCTTTTGTTAGATGCTTCTGCTAGGTTGTTACCTTATGGGTAATATTTCATGGAAAATGTTGTTTAATCTTGTACTTGGCACATAGTGATTTGAAATCCTTTTTTTTTAATGATATTACATTATCAAATATAATTTCAAAAGGGATACCATAGCAGACAATGATATGGTTAAAAATAAATTTATAAATTTGTTTTTCAGTCATGTAAGTGAAGGGTATAGCTTCAATCCACTTAGTGAAGTATTTGATGGCAGTAAGGATATGTTTATGACCATCAAATGAGGTGGGATTTATCTTCCTAATAAGATCAAGGTGTCATATAGAAAAGGGACATGGTGTGAGAATTGGTTTTAGATTCTTGTCGAGGGAAAGAATTATATTGGCATGCCTTTGACATTTATCACACTTTTTCACATATGCATCTACATCTACATCCATCTTTAGCCAATAGTACCCATTACATATGAAATTTTTAGATAGGACTACCCTAATGGTGTGGGTTCCACATAATCCTTCATGAAATTCCTATAACACTAATGTAGATTCTACCAAAGTTAAACAATGAAGAAAATTTCCATCAAAACTATGATGGTATAGGGTTGATCGAGTAAGGTATAATGTGGGGCATGGTAGATAAAGGCTTTGGATTATTTGTGGGATAAGTTGGGTGGAATTATTTGGTCATGAAGATAGGCATATAGGTCTAAATACCAAATAGAGATAAGACCAACAATATCACATATCATTGTGACAATTGAAGGTTCATGAGCTGGTGCTAGAAATATTTCAACAAGAAATGGGTATTCCTTGTTCATGTCTATGTGTCGAAACAAATATCCAATGGTGGCCATGTCATATATTTTTCTATTAATAACCCTTGGTTTATGTTCAAACTATACATTGATAATCTATTATTTGAGATCGTCGACCATGGCCTTGTATGGTACCATCTTATCATCCTTAGTCTAAAAATGGTATGTAAATTAGTTGATGATTAACTGAGAATCACCATATACTTGGAGATGATGTATGTTTCATTTTACTTCCTATAAAAGTCTTAAAAAAAGTGTTTCATACTCTTTCATGTTATTAGTACAAGGAAATATAATCTTGAATGATTTAGGAATTAGATCCCCTTATGGTGTAATGAATTATAGGCCTTCCATATGCTATGAATGATCCATAAAAATACATTTTCCAGTTTTGCTCGTCAAGAGGTGTTTCAATGATGGTCATAATGTATTCATCTAGGAATTGTAATGATAGTGACTCTGTATCTATATGGGGTGCTTTAGAAAGTTGATCTGTAAGAACCTACCCCTTGATGGTTTTTTGGTTAACATACTCTATCTCAAATTCACTCAATAACATGATCCATTTGGCCATGTAGCCTTGTAAATTTATTTCAAATTGTAAGTACTTAAGTGAATCTACTTTTGAAATGAACATGGTCTTATTTTTTAACATGTAATGTCATAGTTTTTGAGTTATGAAGACCATATCTAAATAGGATTTTTCAATGGGCATATAATTATGCTCATATGCAACTAGTGTATGGCATTAATATTACATGACATGATATTTTCCATTATCATCATGTTGAGCTAGAAGTGCCCCTAGGGATTTATTTCTAGCTGATAGATATAATAAGAATGGCTTTCTTAGCATTAAAGGAAATAAAATAGGCAGATTTGCTAGACAGTTCTTCAATCATTTAAAAAAAATGGAATTTATCATCCCAAATACCCCTTTCTTCAAAAAGTGTGTTAATAGGTGGCATTTGTTAGCCAATTGAGAGATGAAATGTCTAATATATTATATTTTTCCCTAAAAATTGTGAGCTACTTCAAATTGGTCGATGGTGGCATCTTTCTTATGGCTCATACTTTGGTTGGATCAAATTCAATGCCTCGGTGAGACATAATGAATCCAAGAAATTTTCCTAAAGTGACTCTAAAAATGCACTTCTTAAGGTTGATCCTAACTTTATATTCATGTAGTCATTTAAAGATCCTCCTTAGTGTTGTTAGATGATTGGCCCTAGTCTTTAATTTACCTAGTATGTCATTGATGTAGTCTTCAGTAATATCATGCATCATATCATGAAATATGATGGTCATGAATCTTTGGTATGTGGCCCTAGCATTTTTGAGACCAAATGGCATAACATGATAGTAGAATATTCCCCACAAATTAGGGAACATTATTTTATGTAGGTCTTTTGGCATGATTCAGATTTGGTTTTAGCCTAAAAATATACCCATCAATGAAATCATTTCATAACCCAATATGGAATCGACAATCATGTCATTATTTGGTAGTATAAATCCATCCTTAGGGTAGGCTTTATTTATGTCTCTAAAATTAGTATAGACCTTGATTCCTTCTAGGATTTTACTAACTAGCACAATATTTGAGATCCACTCTGAGTAGTTGATCGATCTAATATATCCTGCTTCAAAGATTTTTTCCAACTCTTTCTTTAATAACATAACAATACGAAGATGCATCTTTTACAATTTTTATTTTACAAGTTTGGCATTAGGATGTACCACAAGGTGGTGTAAAACCAAGGTAGGGTCTCAACGAGGCATATTAGAATATGCCCAAGCAAATATATCAATAAATACCCTCATAAGGGATGTAAAGGCTTTATGTTCCTCCTCAGTGAGGGATACACCTAATTTGATCCATTTTATATCATTTGGTGTTTCAATGTTAACCTTTGTTATGTCCTCCACTAGAAGGGTTGAACCATCTTATAGAATAGTTGGTAAAGATTGAAATTAGCATATAATGGTAGATTCCTCTATTACAACTAGCTCTTCATATTCTTCTAGGCATGATGAATCAAAATCCCCCAAGGGTAGGGATGACCATGTGACAAATATTATTGGAAAATTTTAGATGATTTGATCAAAAGCCTATTTTTATTCAAGGCTAAAATCAGACCCATATGGAAGTTCATCATTGATGGTCTCTTGAACTATGTTTGAGGAAGGTTGAACACCCCCATCTAATAGTGCCTAAAATGGGTTTTCACCACTAGACTGGACTTTTTCTTTACTATTTCCCTTGTCTAAAAGTGCCTCAAAGAGGCTTTCACTTGGGGACCTCAATGTTTTATTTAATTATTTATGGGTAAGGGTGTTCAAATTTTCTTCAAAATAGGCTTCAAGATCCAACTTGATTGAGAACCCTTGTTTGTGTTCTACCAATGGAACATTGTCCTTTAGGCCTAAAAACTTATAGAAGGCCTCATCATTCTAAAACTCATTGATTGGAACTATTTATTCTTATTGTCCCCAGTTTATCAATTGAGAATAATATAATGGAAGTGGATAATGGTGAATAACTAGTTTAAGGGTACAAATAACATTAGTGTCAAAAAAATTAGTATAGGCTAGGTCATCAAAAGGGCTATGATTAGACTCTACTTCACTATTAACATCATCACTAGTTGTTGGTGATGAAACTCAAATAAGATACATGGGGTCACCCCCAAGTGGTTGAAATCCAATTCCATAGGTTCTTTTATACCAAGTGGAAAAAATTGGATCAAGTAGACCTTGTTGATTTAACCCAAGGCCTCCTCCATAAGCATGCCTCTCTATGATTTTTTTTGAAATGGGATACTTGGAATTGATATAATAGTTGGCCATTTTATCATTATACAATCAAGATTAATCACCTTTAAGAGGGTCATATTCTTGGCTAGTGGCCAGTATGAAAGTAATAGGTGTTAGACTATATAGGTGGCCTTTACCTTTTCTTTACCATTCCATGTAAGGCAGTTTGGCTTTGGGTCTTCCAAAGGACTAGGGTTCTATGGAATCTTGCCAATTTAGAATGTATTTTGGGTAAAATATTCTCTTGGGCTATTATCTGAGATGGTATAATGATTAGATATTTTAGGAGGTAGGATGTGGGAAAGTGAATTTAGGGTGTCAGGGTCAATATAATTGGCCTCTAGTGAATCAAAAAGAATTTATTTTCCATTGTCCTTCTTAGCAAATAGATTCAATCCAAAATAATAGTTATAGCTTTGGTACTTGGCCTCTAAATACTTAAAATGTTTGTATGGATAAAAAATTCTATGAATGGTAACATCCATACCTAAATGGGAGAACTTGATGCATTGGTGCAATTTTTATTGGATTACACAAATTTCATGTATCCAAGGTCTAAAAAAACCATATTATATGGAAAATCAAGGTCTAACACATACCATAAGGTATCATGGGTCAAAGGCCCAATGATAAATGGTAAGATAATGGTGCTTTGTGATTCCCATTCCTCACTATCATAGGCCTTGATTATGATCATTTATGGTTAAAGATTAGTTGTTGTGTACCTAAGAAGATTGATGAGATTTAGAGACATAATATTTAGGCATGATCTATTGTCTATGAGGACCTATTTCAATTTGTGCCACATGATAACAACTTCAATATATAATGGATTGTTATGAAAAGGGCTAAGGGATGACATATCACTTTGGTTGAAGGTTAATTATTGGCCTAGAGCTAGATGTCCAACCAAAGCTTGAAATTTATCTAGATATATGTCATTAGGAACTTGTGATTGGGCAAATAACTCAGTTAATATGTTCTTTTTTATTATATATGTACACAACAAATCCAAAATGGAGATTTATATAGGGGTATTTTTCAATTATTCCATAATATCAAACATATTTTCTCTTATAGTGGTAAATGGCTTGTTCCTAGCTAAAATGGTTGGTTTGATGGATGAAGTGGTAGATGGTTGTGGGCCTAGTATGGTAATATTTGATCATCAAGTTATTATTGCATAATCAGGATTAGATATAGGACCATTGTTGCTAACAAATGGTGGTAGAAGGGGACTAGATAGGATAAGTCTCAATTGTTGGTGCACTTGTGAATTATCATGGGTCAATGATGATCTATCAATATAAGGTCCAAAAGTGTGAATCCTTGCTTGTTGGTACACTTGTATGCAGTACCAAGTCAAGGAACGATCACTGATATGGGTTGCTTAATTGGGAATGATTAGTAATGGTTTTGTTTGATTGGTAATTGGTCTCATATTAATGGAAATGGTGAAAACACGACCTCCTACAAGATGGCCTAAAACCTTGTTGTAGTCATGTGTAACTACATGGTAGGTCTATTAGTTATTGGCAACTTTCTATCCTTGGTTCCATTTACTCAATTGATGTTATTGGTGTTGCTACTAATTTTGTTTGTTTTATGGGTTCTACCTTGGCTATTGATACTATTTTTGTTATTGTATTGGCCTTTGCTATTGTTATTATTATTTGTTATGTTAAGGAAAAGGGTTATGATAAATACCAAGATTATGATTGCATGTGTAAGTTCCATGATCCAATTTTATCTCTCTATTTTATAACATATTCTCAATAAAATGTTTAATTTTCACACACTGATGTAAATTTTACCCATTAACTTGATGATACTCACAAAATTCATTTGGTCTATACCAGTATGGATAGTCAATGCCCTTAGCATAGTGCTTTAAAATAGGCTAGATAATGAGATTAGTTATGGTGAGTTTGAAAAACATAGATTCAATGGGTTCTCCAAGGTCATTACAAATGTGATCAGTAGGCACATTTCTCCTTGGATAAGGGGTTTACAAAGGCAAAGGTTTTTGTGTTTATTGCATTGGTATATGTTATTGCACTTAATACATTTGTTGAATAGGTTATTGGTTAAGAGTAAATTGCACATGCAACATTTGTTGATCAAATGGTGTTTGCACCAATTGGACATGTCCTGACTCGATTAATCCATTTTGAACAACATTCTTGTTGTGATTTAACTACTTGGGTTTGTCATATTTACTAGCCTTTACTGGTTACAATAGTTGTACTTAGACTTGGTTCTGATTTTATCCATTGTTCTAATTTTGATTTTGGCTTTGATTTGATGAGGTAATTTTAATGATCCCTTTTTGAATAAGATTTATTTCAATCAACAAACATTTATCAATGATCTCCATAAAATTATGTTCATACTACAGCTCTAGATGGTAAGATATCTCGTTGTGTAAATTATTGGTAAACACAATCAATAATTACTAGTCTAGTAGATTATGGGTGAATCAACTTGTAAGGGCTCTCCATCACCGTAGATAACTCATGAATCTTTCATCATCCTTCTATTTGGCTTACATCAAATCAAATAACAAAATATCATGTTTGATATTGTAAGAGAAGTGTTGCACAAACTTGTTTGAAAGATTGTCAAAATTAGAGACTGAGTTCTTAGGTAATTTCAAAAACCAATCCAATGATTTTCCTACTAAGATCCTTGGAAATAATATCAAAATGTATATATCACTATAGTCCATTGGTTGGCATGCAATAAATAATTCTATCAAGTGGGCCTTGAGGTCTCCTTTCCCCTTATATTTGTTGAATGTTGGTTCATACCCTACAAGAAATGGTATCTACAAATACTCCATGTTTAAAGGGTAGGAACACACATCATCCAACTTAAAAATTTTGGTATTTTACTAGCTTGGATGGTATAAATTGCATCCTCCATTTGTTGTAGTTCTTAGGCTAGAAAACTAGTGGGAACATTGGATTGAGGTGGAGGCTATGTGATCACAAGTGGATTACTTTGATTGGGGTATAGTGTAGGCATGTGTTGGGGAATGTTGGTTTGGTTTGGAAATGGACTAAGAATATGCATACACTAATTAGGGTGTGATTGTTGAAATTGCACATGATTTTTTGTGATATTCTAGTTTGGATTAAGTATGTGAGCCTAGCTTTGTGGAAATTATGGCTAAGAGGGATGCATATGGCTATACTATGCCTATTGAGGTTGGTTAGTGGCTTTTTATCAACTAGTTTAACCTTCCTGATTGAGGGGAACTTGTGAACCAAGGCACTATCATTCAACTTGTGGCACGCTAGGAACACAATTCAATTATTGTTTAATTATTACTTGTGGAACATGGAACCTCTTGGTTGCATGAATCCCTATTGGGAATTAGATACATGTTGAATATTTGGCATTTATTGTTAACTAATACTTGTATGAAGTTAATTAAACATCCTTTATGATTGCATTGACATGTTGGTATATGACTGAAGACAAATGTTCATTACTACCTAGCGATTACCCCTTATTCAAGTGGTAAAATGTTTTACCTCTACTACATGGGTATGTTGGATGGTCCCTATTATTATGTAATTTTAGTCATCATTTATTGTGGTGGAGTGACATTCATCACATTTTATTGAGGTATGTCACTAGTTATTACTTGACTACTTAATCCTTGTGGTTGGGTGTTTGAAGAAGTAGTTGGTTGAGGATTAGAGGTTATTTGTTAATATTTATAGGTATAATTTCCTACCCTATATATTTATGAACCACTCATGGTGTTGACTAAAGGTAAATTTTGTTACAGACTATATGTTTTTGTGTTTATACCACTTTGGTCTCGATTGGATGTTGCTTATGTGTTATCCACTATGTTTGGCTCACTATTGTAAGTAGAAGCAAATGAAACTTCTTCGATGATGGGGGAATTAAACATGTCTCCAACTAAATTAATTTGCATGAATGGGTTTATACCCTAATTTTCTTGTCTTGTAAATTTAATTAAAACCCCTGTCGAAGGAGCTAGCTTGATAAGAGGATCATTTAACATGGTCATATTATTAAAGTTGTGTGTTAAATTAAAATATGTTTGGTATGATGTATGTATTTGTATGAATTGGTCCTCCATGAGACATTTTCCTATGAAAATAATGCAAGGGTCCTGATACAACCTCATCACTATAGCATTAGGGTTACTAGAAGAGGCATGTTTAATATTTTGATTATAAGGCATGTTGTAAGGCCTTATTACTAGACTTGATAAGTTTTTATGTGGAAATTATATCCAAAAAATATTCCTTACCTCTATGGCTCTTATTAATACTTCATCCTTATTCATAATCAAGTGATGATCAAACAAATAAAGATCATAATTTGATGGCATTGTAATGTAGTAAGGTTGTTTTTGGAATTGTTCTTCAATAGAATGCATGCTAGCCAAGTAATGTGCCATTTGTTCTTGGTCTTGCTCTAAGTATGGAGGTGTGTTGACTAAATAATGTGATAAAGGATCTTGTATTTATTCCCTTGATTGAGTGTTTCAAGGTGGATAAGGATTTGTCTCACAAATAACATCATCTCCATAAGGGTCTTGAATAAAGTCTTCTTATGTGACCACATTACTATATCCTTGATTATACATGAATCCACTACGTGCATAGTAAGAATATTTAAATAAATAGGGAATGTTTCATTATAAAAGGGGTAGAGTTATACAAACTTTGAAAAATCATGTCTAAAAGACAAAGGGTTTAAACTTTATCCAACTTGGTCAAAGGGATGGAGTTGTATCTCCAAAATGGCTTGTGATAAAACTTGGTATAAAATAGTATAACATCAAATATCTAATGTTAAATTTATCACACAAAAAGGTCAATTATATGAACTAAAAATTAAATGCTAAACTCTAGGTCCAAAGTGTTCCAAATATGTCTAATATAGGAAAAATAAATGTTGCTAGGTCTTTTGGCCAAATGAGGAGTCAAAAGTTAGGCTCAAATAAGGCATGTGATAGGAATTTTGGCCAAATTTAGCATTAAAAAATAGAGTTAAAACAAATGAGTTATTTAATATAAAAAACTTGGAACACTTTGGCATAGACTAGGCACTTTACTTTAGACATAAACTTTATCAAATTGGTATAATGCACGAAACAAAAGGCACTTGGGGATAGATTGTTTTCTCCCAAATAATGGCACAAGCAAATAGTTTTCTAATTTGGGTAAATAATTAACATAAGTTACACAACCCAAAAGAGAAATATTGGTATATAAGCCCTGATTAGACAAGGCCTAAATAGAAATCAATCAATACTTAGAGTTCAAACTTGTCAAAGTTAATTAAAAACTCAACTTAAGAAAACTAGGATTTTTAGACAGACAAGCTAGACAAAAGTGAGTGTCATAATGTCACTTGACAAAGACCACAAAGGCATACATGGTTTGGTTTCAAAATGTGAAACTTGGACACAAGATAAGACAATTCTATGAAATAATTTTAATAGTGTAACAGTGTTATCACTCTCTAAAGGTATAAATAATGGTTGGTTTCAAAGACTCTAAGGCATAAAACTTGAATTTATTTAGGTAGCATAATGTTACACATTTCAATCAAGTGACAAAACATTTTTGAGACAAATTCTATGGCAAAAGCATAATTTCAAATGGATGGCATAATGCCTCTTCAAATAATGGAGTCATGTGGACACAATACTAATTTTTTGATGTGGGAAGACAAACAAAATGTTTAGAATAAAAATACCAAGAAATAAAATAAAAATACCAAATACAAATAAGTAAATCATCCTAAGACCTAAACTGAAAAGGTTGAATCATATTATTGAAATTTATCTATATGCATGCTCTTGGGAGGATTTTAAGTGTTAATACAAAAATAAAAGTGCATGAACTAGTAGGGTTTTTATACCTCCCTTCTCTAAAGAGATTTTATAGTGACATGGACCTTTAGGCTACTCACCCTGCATTAATAATATTTTTACATCAAGTGGGGTTCAACTAAAACTTAAAAAAAATTACCATTTAGGTCCCAAGTATGATTAACATTAGATATGCCTCATATCAATTGAGTTCATATTGATTAACCTACTATGAAAGAGTCTATTTATTTACATAGTGATTCCATCTATATACTAATTAATGTAATACCCTAGTTAACCAGACTTGACTCAAGTTTTTATTAGGAAAGGAGAGGTTAGTCACTCAAACCCCTGATTCTCATAGTATGCATACCCTGATTTGTATACCCTATCATGGAGTGGGGTTAAAAAAATGTCAAGAGATGAAACCTTGGGTCAAATCTTCCCTAAATAACTCATGAATAAGCTATGAATTTCACTTCAAAATCCAAATTTCATGAAAAAAATACTAAGTTGAAAGACTTTAGAGGTTCACCCAAACCATAACAAGTTTTGGGGAGAGCCTAGGCAACATTATTTCCATGCCTTGGAATAAGCACAAATTGTAAGTGAAAAGGTGATTTTGGTCACCAAAGTTCCCTATAGGGGATGGGGGAGAGCATACACACACTCTTCATTTTGTACAAACAAATAAACAAGTAACAAACACTTTCAATAAATTTTAAATCTAAGTGCATGTCAATTTAATGTACCAAATGAAATGTTTGATTAAGTTCCTTAAGCCCTTGGCTTAAATTTTCAAAAATATTGAAATAATGTTTACAAAACAACTTAACACAAATCAACTAGGTTCATTTTAATCACTAAAACAAAATATTCAAGACTTAGCAGTTTGTTTTGGGCACCAAAATGAAGTGTTCAAGCATTTAAAATTGTAAATGTATGTTTTAATCCCACCTAGCCTTACAAGGTTTAGAGAATTTATTTTTTACTTTAAGCACATTAATGGATGAGCAAATTTTTTTTTTCAAAACATAGCTCTTGGGTTTCTTATTTTTAAAACACAGAGATCGATATTGGTCACCTATAACTGATACCAGTTACCAAGGAATTGATACCATCTGGTAATAACCAATAGGAATTAATGAGGACCAATATTAGTTACCTTTGAACCCAAAGTCAAAAAAAACATGCTGTAAATATGATAAAAACCCCTCAAAACCTATAATGATATGAATATATAGGGAATATAAAGGTCATTGAAACCAATAAATAACCATTGGGAATGCTAAACAGATTCAAAATGCAAGTTTTTAAGATGTGTGTTTACCTTGTAACCTGACTGATGATGGTTACCTAGAACTGATGTCGATTATTTAGAATTAATGATGGTTAGGCATAATTGATGTTGGCTATGCCTGACTAATGTCAATCTCTGTATAGATTTGATTTATCACAAAAAATTAAAAAAAATGATAAAAACAAAGCTAAAACTCCAATTTTGAAGATATTCAAGCATCTATTTAGAGATTTATGAGTTTCATATTGGTATCCTTGGTAAATGGGATGCATTTAGGTCCCACCAAGCATGCAATTTGTGATCATAGGAATTTTACAATAGAGAGGAGGTTAGATCAAGTGCTAATTTAACAAAACAATGAAATCAACACACTAACATGATAACATCTCTAATCATAGATCTTAGGGGAAGCATAATGGAAAAAATACAATTAAAAACCCAAATAAAATGCAAATAAAAACAAACTTTACCTTCTTTGAGATCTCCAAAGGATTTGTTCGTGGCTTGCTCAGTTTATGCTCAAAGAGTCTTTGGTAATGGAATTTTCTTTACTCCTCTCTTTGGCACCATTTTGGTTTGCTTGCTATGACTTATGATTTATTGATGGATTAGATCAATATTTTGGAATTATAACATTATTATCATGAGTCTTATGTAAAAACATACATTATAACTTTACAATATCCAAGCTCTCCAAATGAAGAGGCAAAGGCTTGTATTTATAGGCTTAAGAACTAACCCCAACTAAAGGTGAGTTAAAGTGTAGTTTAAACATGGAATGGGTTCAAACCTAACCTAAGTGAGTCAATTAACCATAGTAGAGTTAAAAGGTGTCAATAATTAATGATTTTCAATGAATGGGCATGGGTGAGATATTTTGAGATATTTTTAAAGACTTGACAACTCACAAATGGTAATCATGAAAAGCTAAGATATTTGCATTTTTGAATTTCCTTTTTTTAAATTTCATTAATTATTCATGGATAATTAATCTAGGATTTTAATTAGGTTTAGAATTTTAATTAATTATACTTAGGATTTTTAGCATTTTCAAGAATTGATTTTATGTGTGCACTTGCCCCACTTAATAGGTTTATAGGCCAAATTTCTTGTTGTGATGCCTCATGATGAATAGAGATGAATCTATGAGAGGTTTTTGTTTTTTATGATAGGATACCCCAATTAGGGATGTCTCAACATGAATCTAAACTTTGAATAATGATGCATAATAAAATTTGAGACATTTTAGTGATTCCTAAGATATATTTATAAAGGTTGGTAGGAAGCAATCTAAAGTTTGATCAAAGGCCATTGGTGTCTAGTTTTAGGTGTCTACATCAAGTATAAAATTAGTTAACATTTTTCTATGGAACATTACCCATAAGGTAATGTCTAGGAAAAATCAACCAAAAAAACCATTATCAACATCCTTAAAAATATTTTCAATGATGTCGATCATGATTGGCACCTCCAAATATTTTGTACCCTCTAGGCATACCACACTAATTATCATACTCCAATAGGTTCCAGTCCATATTCCTTTGTTTATGTCATTAAGGTCATCCTTCCCATTGAGGTTGAGTTACTTTCTTTTCACATTTCACTAAATCATGTTTTTGATGATGAATCTTATCGAGTAGCTCTCCTAAAATAGATGGAGTTACTTGATGAAAAATGCATTGCCTTAATTAATAGCCTTCAAGCATATCAGAACCAAATTTGTGGCCACTATATCTGATGAGTCAAACATAGAGAATTTGAACTAGGTGATCCTATTATGAAAGAAAACCAACAAAATACCACAACCAAAAAGAAACACAAGGTCAAGTTCAAACCCATTTAGATAGGCCCCTACATTATTATGGAAAACTATGGCTCCAGAGCATATAGGCTCACTACACTAGACAGGGATGAACTTGATGAGATGATGAACATCATATGCCTCAATAATTACTTTAGTTGAGAGTCCTAAAATATTATATGAGGCCTATTTATACGGTACCATAATATCAACATGATTATTTATACCATACTTTATTATTCCATATACCATTCTACCATACATTTCCTATCAACATAGTTATTTTAACCCTCCCTACTTGACCCCTTTGACCTTGGTTTCATTCAATTGGTTCCATGAGCACTTTCATCAAGAATATTAATATCAAGTTTAGGTAGTTTATTTAGCATTCTAGATAGAGGTCATATTTTGGACAAGTATGATAGTGGTTTGGCAATTGAATCCTTCACTCCTTATTTCATTCCATTTAAGTACTAATGATTATAATCACCTTTGGGAAAATCAAAGTACCTCCATTATGCTACTAATTATAAATACCTATAGGAAAATTAGTATCATTGACCTATGTCATTATTGCCTAATTATAACTACCTATGGGAAAATTAGAAATAACACCTTTATCATAACTTGATGTACCACCTTACCATGTCTATGTCATACTGTGCCATTTGCCTATTTTTCCTAGTTTATGAATTTGTTGCTACCTAGCTAGATTCCTCCACTGTAAGGTGAAACTATAGTGATTTGAGGTCCCATCTTAGGACTATGTAGGTAGTGCTTGATTCACATTTAGGTCATATCAGTCACCCTTTGCCATGATCTCACCAATTTATGAGCAATTTGAGTTTGAACGCTCTCACCATTTTACAATCTTGGACTATTTAGTAGATAATAGACATATATTGAGTTGTGATTATTTTAAAATTCCAAAAACATTTGAAAACAGCTTTATAAAATCCTAAGCATTGACCACTTCTTTTCCGTAAGGATTTTGAGAACCCTACCTAATAAATAAGTAACCACTTGTCATTTAGTTTCCCCATCCTTACTATCCTACCAACCCATGCTCTTGTTGTTTTACGAGTCCATTCCCATATTCCTCTATAATACAATCATGTTTTCTTGATCATCATTTTCTTCTATCATATTTCTTGACAGAACTACATTGGGCCTAAATTTTATGTTGGATCTTATGTCCATGGAACTATGTAGGAAGTGTCCAATTTCCTAGTGCATCTATAGTTAGATCAACTACCCCTTATTTTTATTCTATTCCCCCCATTTTATTTGTTTGTTTCATTATCTTCTATCACTTAGGGGTAATGATTATCATCTTGTTTGTTCTCTTTTTTCACTAACATTATGATTAATCATTGTTTATGTTTATTGCAAGTTGTTTTATGTTTTTTTGTTTACTTTATGTTTTTTGGTGTTTTGTTCCTCTATTTATTTTATTTATTTTTGTGCCTTGATTTAGTCTAGGTGTGGTCATTGGTTGATTCATTGTACACTATTCTTAAATCTATCCATATTCATATGCCAACATTGTTATCATCATTTTTATCATTGGTACATTGTTTTTTATTGTTTATTGGATCACATGTCAGTCTTTATGTATATATTAGTTAATTTTTCCATGGTATTTCATATATGTAGACACCTAAAACTGGCCACTAATAACCTCCAGCTAGGCTTTTGACCAATTTCTACCAAAGTGCATAATTTGGCCTAAAATGCTAAAACACATTAAATGAGTTGAATTGATATATTCAAGTGTCAATTTTGGCTAGGGTATCACTAAATGAGGCAATGAAATTTATGAGATAGTTAACTTTAATCCGATCATTTTGAGTCAAAATGACATTTTCACACATACGTGCTCTAGATTTCTCTTTTCTACCAAATTTCTTGCATAAGACACGTGTCTTTGTTATTTTGTGTTGGAAACATCCTAAATCGGATAATGAATCCAACACATCTAACATTGCATCTTAATTCCAATCTAGTCTAATTTTGAGTCAATAATGAGATATTTTGACTAATTTGATTAATTTGTGCACCAAAGGGCCAAAATTTGCACCAAAGTGACTAATCATGCTTAAAGATAATTAATTCAAATCATGATCCTAATTAACAATTCCATAGAGATTTATAAATATTTATTTTTAGAAATGAATATTGAATAGTTACATCATTAAATGACATCATTTCTTAGGAAGCCATCCCTAGGCCATAAATGTATAAAATATCAAGATCAATCCACCCCATGCCTCACTAAGACCCTCCATGCCTCTTTATTGCCTCTATTAAATATTTATGAAGGCATTTATTGAATTTTGCCTCAAAAATTGAATGGATTCTTAGCCACACATCTTCATCTTGAGATGGATGGTTCAAGTTCATTCTGATCATTTTGCAAAATCTATAAATAAGAGGCCTTACCTATTGAATTTTAAGCTTAGATAATGCAAAGTTATAATGCATAAATAATTCCAAAATCCATTGAAATTAGTGTTATAATGCCAAATTGCTGAGCTAATCCAAAATCCAAATCTATCATAAAGGTGCCAAGGAGAAGAGGAGATAGCCAAGCCTCCTTTGATGAAGACTCATTGAGCACAAGCTAAGCAAGCCACTTTAACAAGCTATTTGGAGCATTGAAGGAAGTTTTTGTTTTTTTTCATATGTATTTTTGTTATTATGCTCCTCCTAGTGTCTAGGCCTAATGAGGTATGTTTGTTAGTGTGTTTCTTTTAATTTGATTTCATTTGGAACTAACACAATAATAATCACCTCTCTTGAGTCAAATTCCTAGTCTACATAATGGCACACCTGGTGGGACTCTAGCCTCAAAAATTTGGTCATAAAGCATCTACAAGCAAACTACTAAACCTTGTCATGCAGGATATTGGAGTGTGGAAGCAAGGAAGGTAAAAATTTGGCCAAAAGTCCATTTTTTTAAAAGTAGCAATTTTACCCCTATGGAGTCATGGATTTGTTCTTTGGACTACAATCCTACAACTCCAAAGTCATGGTATTGCAATCCTGTAACTCTAAAGTCACAATATTACAATCCCATAACTCCAAAGTCACAATATTATAATCCCACCATTCTAAATTCATGGTATTACAATCCCATGACTAATTCAGTCACATTTTTGCACTATGAGTCATGATATTATAGTTTGTAGAATAGGCCATATTTTGGAGCTTGGTTTGGGGTCATCTGAACTCCATTTTTGATTATTTTTTTAAAACCATGTGTTTTTCCTAAATTTTCATAATATACCATTACTTTAGCTTGAATTTGCATAATTTTTTCATGAAAACCCAAGTAGCAAGATTTTCAACTTGAGTAGTAGGATTGTCAACTAGAGTAGTAGGATTATCAACTCGAGTAGCAAGATTGTCAACCTGAGTAGTGGGATTGTCAACTTGAGTAGCGAGATTATAACTTGAGTAGCGAGATTATCATCCTGAATGGTAGGATTATTGGCCTAAGTAGTGATATTGTGTTCCATGTTAATCTAGCCCAAAAATTGATATTATATGTTTGAATCATAGTTTTGTAGTGTTGTGGGATTACTTTGTGGAGTATCAGGATTGCACTATGTGAACCTAAGACTTTATTTTCCCAAGTTAATTATTCTAAACTTAAAATATCTTCAAATCTAAAGGACATATTGAGTTTTTCATTATAGGGATAACTTTAAATTTGTTAAATCATGCTCTTTATACATCTTTTGAATGTTTAAAATGAATTGGGAACCTTATTTTATGGCTTAATGAAAAATTTAGATGCTTAAGTGAATGCTTTGATAATTATGCTTTCAAAGTTACAACTTAAGACCAAGGGGTCAAAAGAACACCACCCAAATTTTCATTTGGTGTTTAAAATTGAACTCATTTGTCCAAGTTTTGGATTTAATAATTGTTTAACTTAGTTTTTGACTATCAAAAAGAGGTACATTGGATGTATGCTCTTCCATCCATCACCTTTAGGGAAATTTTGGAATAAAAAATATTGTCCTTATTGCAAAGAGCCTAGTCTAAGGCATAGAAAGAACATATTTTAAAGCCCTCCCAAAGTACTCACAATAGTATTGGGTGATCTTGAGATGACCATAAAGTATTTATATTATGTTTTTTATTTTATGCAAATTTCTCTTATGAAGGGGACTTCATTAACTCACACAAGTTCTATAGGGAAGATTTAACTTGGGATTTCATCTATTGGCATCAACTTCATCACTCCCCACTAGGATCATAGGTTTTAGTGGTTAAACCACCTTTTAGTGTTGGGGTTAAGGACTGGAATGTATCTGCATATCGGATATCACACTACACTGAGCAAGCAATGGATGTAGTGGTTACAAAAAGGGAAAGACTTTATTGCAACAAACCAAGTACTATAAACACATAATTAAAGTGAGCTTCTTTTGCATCATTTGGCATGAAAGTCATTATGCAATTGATCCATCTAGAATGTTCAAAAACTTACTAGTTTAGTTAACCCCACTTTGTCATACCTTGTCAGTTTAGGATTTAAGGTGATTAGTTAGTTGTTTTGTCTTGGTCTTAGATTACTTGGTCTTGTTTGAGACTCAAAACTTGGTGTTACCAAAATAATATAAACCAAACACATCATTCCGAAAATTATTTGAGAAAGGAGGTGTTATGTAACCCTTGTAAATATCATCTTTGGCCTTATTTAAATTATCATACATTTTATGTCATATCATCCATTTTGGGTACAGTTATGTTACCCAATTAAGTCTAGACCTTTTTACCAAGTTTTTTTATGTCCTTAATTTATAATCTAAATTCAAAATTTCACCTTCATAGGTTAATAAGGTTGATGTGTTGAGTGGGTTCTCCATTTGCACTAAAACTTGAGGAAACATAGATTCAATTTCCAATTATGGTTGAAGGCCATTTAAGACTCATAAGCATTATCATCATTGGTGGAATCAAGTCAATTTGTGCAAAAACTTGCACTTTGAGTCTAGGAACAAACATTTTGTTCTACCATCTTATTTTCAATTGCCTTGAGACCATTTGAATGCAACACTTTTTGACGTAGAGATATTGTCAGAACTTTGAAAATGTGTGTGTCATTTGAGTTAATAAGGGTAGTGTTATGCTACCACAATTGTGTTGAAATCATTTTTCCTTAGAGTTTTTAGAAAAAGCATTTGCCACACCTTCAAAGTAATTTAACATTGTTACACTACACAAATTATTTTAAGACTTGTTTCATAGACCTCTTTGCATAAAATCTTAGCTTGTCCAAGTTTCAACCATTTTCATGTTTCCTTAGAGAATATTTGTCTACCAAAGTTACATCATTCACCTTTATCTATCTTATTTTTTTAAATAACCTAGCTTTGTGCCATTATTTATGATAAAATAAACTATCTTCAAGTGCTTTTTGTTTCATACCTTGTACTTATCAATCAAGTTTTTATGACCAAGAGTCAAATACCTAGTTTTTGTTAAAAGTGTTTCAAATATGTTAGATTAAATATCTCATCTTTTAAAAATTATAGCTTTTGACACCATTTGGCCAAAAGTCCTAGCACATGTACTTATTTTTATCCTAGCTTTTGACACCATGTTTAGCCAAAATACCTAATAACTTTTGTTTTTCTTAGATTAGATTGATTTGAAACACTTTGACCTAGAATTTGGAATTTTAATTTATGGTCCTTTTAATTAACCTTTTTATGTGAGACATGTAGAATTTGATGCTTGATGTTAGCTTCTTTTCTCACAAGTCATTGTATTAACCTTTTTGGATATACCTATCTATCCTTTTGACCAAATTAGACCTAGTTTGAACATCTTTTTTAGGCATCTCATTTTTAGAGTTTGTATAACTCTATTTTATTTTGTCAAAAAAAATTCACTATGGATCACAACATGTTCCTATACTCATAGTGGCCTCATGTACAATCTAGGATTTAGTAATGTGGTTGCACAAGAAGAAATGGTTTAAGACCCTTATGCAGATAATGTTGTTTATGAGATAGATGCCTCTTCATCTTATAACACTCAAATAGGGGCATAGAACCAAGACCCTTTGGCTCATTATTTGGTAAACACACTTCATTTCTCAAAGATGATCAAGCATAAATAGAGCAATACCTATTTTTGGTACCTAATATTAAAAGAACCGTTTCTTCAACAACTATACTATGTTTCTATACCATCCACATATGATCATTATCTCTTTCGTTATCATTTATTGGAGAAAAATTATGAGATTTTGATTTGATCCATAGAGGTAGGGGCCAATTTTTTAGCATACTTCCCCCATGAGAATTTACCAAGTCTAGTGAGAATGCCTCATAACATACTATATAATCAATAGGATTCTTTTATTAATCCTTTAGCTCTAGTCCAAATAACATATCAAGATCTTAGTATGCTTGTCAAAGGAAAATACCCCATATAGGATCACTTTGTATAGATACAAATAGAATGACAAACCTAGTTCAACCTAACACATAATTTTAGTTAGATGACCATGTCAAATAGGCCTCTTAGAGATTTAGTTCCCTCAACTAGAGTGTTAATAGAGTTGACTAGTTAAGATAATCAAGGTGCATCCCATTCATGCAAAACACTTTGATTGAGCATTTATTTCATACCCCAATAATAGAAGAATTATCTTCTACTTCTATGTAGAATAATGGCTATAACATAGTGGATAATGCACAAACAACATCCCAACCAAACCAAAGTGGTGTAAATGCATAGACAACTAATACACAATAAAGTGTACCTTTAGTTAACACCATGAGTGGTTCTCAAAATCCAGGAGTAAGAATTTATACATCCCAGCCGAAACTAACTACTATCGCTAATTCTTAACTAGCTATTTCTTCAAGTGCTCAACCAATAGGATTAGGTAGCTAGCTAGTGACTAATGCAATTCCTCAACAACAAAATGTGATGAATCTTACTCCTTCTCAATAGGTGATGAGTAGTATTCCATAATAGCAAGCATAATCTAACATAACAACATATCAAAGGTTGAATATGTTACCACCTCAATAGGGGAAACCAATGTTCCACCTCACCAAATAGTAGGGAGAATACCTTTTACCTCATAGACCAATGTTCCACTTTAAATCCAAATGATTTCTAGTCACAAACATATGACTATTAGTCAACAAATGTTGAATCTCTAATATATGCCCACTTCCCAATTGGGATTCATGCAACAAATAGGTTTTAATGTTTTTCAAGTACTAATTAGGCAACCTTTGCCTTTTGTGCAAAACATGCCATTAATTCAAAGATAGGGTCTTGGTTCACAAGTACCACAAGTACCCCCTCAACAACAAGGTTTGATTAGTCAACAACATGTCCCTCTTCAACCTCAACAATCACAGTATAGTTACATCCCTCCATCTCAACTTTAAGATACCCAAAACCAAGCCTACATATCTAACCTTAACTAGAATATTGCATAGCCATAAATGCAATTCCAATAGTTGAACCTTAATCCATGCATGTGTATTCTTGGTCCATTTCCCAACCAAAAAACATACCCTAAAAATACCTCCATCATACCCCAGTCAAAGTGCTCCACTTATGACTATTTAACCATTTAACCAAAAGCCAATATTCCCCCTCAATCCAATATTCCCTCTAGTTTCCTATCTCAAGAATTGCAATAGATTAAGGATGTGATTACTGCCATCCAAGTTGAGAAATAGACTAAAACATTTAAGTTGGATGATGTGTGTTCTTATCAATTAAACATGGAGTACTTATAGATACCATTTCCTCTAGGATATTAACCATCAAAATTTGATAAATACAAGGGGAAAGGTGACCCCAAGGCTCATTTGAATTAGTTATTTGTTACATGCCAACCAGTGGCATATAGTAACATATACTTTTTTTTAATTCCCAAGGAGTCTGTAGAGTAAATTTTTACTCTACATTGCATTCAAATTTTTAGTCACACACTACAATTTTGGTTCTCGCATACCTTGATCGTGGCAGTAGATTTTTGGAGCAGAGCACGGGTTTGTTTCTTTCATTTCATTTTTGCCTAAGTGTTGAATTCGAGCGGAGGTCACCAAGTGTCACTTCTCAAAAAATGGAGCCAGCCAACTGGCATCGTCTGAGACCTTTTCATAACTTTCAGGAGGGCCATGGAATGTGCCACGTATCCAATAATAGCTAAGTGAAACACATCATGTGTCAGCATTCGCATCTCATATCGGCACCCACATTTCATCTATTTTTTGGTGAAAGGTTTTCAACAAGCTAAGTATTAGGAAGAAGTGGAAAGCACCAGGTGGTAGTCATGAAAGGCCCTGGAATACTTTTCAGAGGAAAGCAAAAGTCACCACATGTTGGCATCTGAAGGATAGTTGATTCAACACCTAGGTTCAATGCCTTGGTTCAACATTTTTGGTTCAATACCTTGATTAACATGTAATAATGCACAGTGTTGAACCATTAAACCATTAAACTATTTTGGTTCATTGGGTAGTTCAAGGGAGTGTCCCAAAAAACCAAAGTGGGTCAAGTACCTATTCAAAGGGCAGGAAAGCATCATTTCATTTTGTTTAAGTGCTAAAGAGTAGCGGAGGCCACCAAGTGTCACTTTCTAAGCCCCTTTCTACTCCATTCTTGAAAGAAGCAAAAGATGCTACATACCCCTAGTAAGAGAAGTAGAAGATGCCACGTATCTTCCCAAGAACAGTGAAGGCTGCCATGTGTCAACTCTTGAGAGATCATCTTCAAGCTTCATTGCTGAATAAAGATTATGGTGGGTCTTGGGTGTTATTTCAAAGGTCTACAAAAGATGCCAAATGTCACCATCCATAGGAGCCTAATATGTGCCCTGAATAATTCTATAGCATAGCTAAAGAAAAGCAGAGAGAGCCACATGTCTTTAATAAATCAGGCAAAAAGCACCAAGTGTCATTCTCTAGTGCTTTCTATGATATAAGGAGAATTTTAAGAAATTGACTAAGTGTCCTCTCCCATTTCAATAGAACAGAGTGTTTGGTGTATCTATTACAATAAAGTGATATGGAGGGAAACTTGGTGGGAGTTATTTTTGGTAGATGGAATAGTTCACTAGGTAGATTTTTGGATCCTACAAGCATTAAAAGGGCTGTCTATTTGTCCCCTATAGTAGAGGTAGAATGGACAGTTGAGCAGCTAAGTAGGTGATTAAATGAGGAAATTAAAGTGTGAAAAGAGGTACTAGTCATGAATCGCCATGCCACAGTCAAAGCAGTTGCCCCATTCTAGCATGGCCCTTCTTGATAAGACCAGGATACATCTAAGGCATTGAATGCACCGAATACCACACAATTTTATCTATAATATCTAAGGCAATAAAAGAGGGAGCAAAAGAGGAAAAAAGAGGGAGGAGATTCTATAGTTTGTAATTTCTAGAGTTTTTGACTAAGTAATATCATTTTCTTTTGTCTCATTTTCTTGAGTTGTAAAGTTGATGTAACTATGCATGTTTCTGTGCCTTTTATGTGGCTAAAAGAATTAAGAAGATTGAGATCTATGCCTTTGTTGATATTATCTGTGTCATTTGCAAAAGTAATCTATACTATAGATTTTCTAGAGTTGTGATTAGGAATGTCATTTGCTTTTGTCTCATTTTCTTGAATCAGAAGTTCTACATAACTGTACATGTTTTTGAGCCTCTTGTGTGATTGGAAGATTCTTAAAAGAAGATTGAACCCTATGCCTTTGTTGACATTTTATTTATCTTAAAAAAATAAACCTCTATTATGAGCCTCTATTTCTATTGTTTCAATCTTTCACATTGATCATGCACTTGTTTGCTCTTAAATGTGAATGAATCCTACATATAGTCTCAAGATTAGGATAAGATTACACTCAGGCGCATCGCCATAGTTAGGCTTTAATTCCTACATTTGTGTTTATATTTAATTTCCTATCCTTTTTCCCCCCACACTTGATACAAAAGAAGAGACCAGCTTCTCTAAAATCTGGAGGTTGTTTCAAGCTGCAATATCCCATAGCTTGAAACTTCCCATTGTTGTTGATTAAGATCAAGCACAATTTTAAGCATAAATAGTTTTTGGCACACCCAGTGGGATGAATATTTCAAGGAATTGAATAATTTTGGTGTGTTCTTTAGCCAACTAGCCTTTGAAGGTTTTATTTTATCAACACTAGTGGCAACTTTGAGTTGAAATCAGTTGATTAAGCAATCCTGGTATCATCAAGAAATCACCATTTGGTATGTATAATTTTGTTACTCAGAGCTATGAGTCTTATGATCCTTCATATATTTTTAATCAAGATCAAGTTCCTCATGGAATCACATCAAGCAAAAAGGATGCATATGGTCATGAGTTTGACCCTTCACAAGTTCGATATGACCAGCCTCAGCCCTATCATGAGTTATACTAGTCTTACACCCAGTCTCCCCAATATGTCACATCCCATGCTCAACCTAATATTATTTCCACCTTCAAAAAAACATTACTGGGATATAAAAAATGTGTATTAGAGCTTGATGACAGAAGGGGATGTGGCCAAGAAATTCCTAATCATGTCATCTATCAAGTGAAAAATGCAGTAGCTCTGATTAAAAGTGAATGGGATCCCATTGAAAGAGAAAATTAGCAAAGGATTACATATGAGATGTTAGATGTGTGTGGATTGATTGCATTTCTAGAAAAGTAGCTGAGCATTCATGAGAGACAGCCTTACCAAGTTTATCAAACTACATATCCACTACCACAAGTTCCATATCAGACATATGCCGCCCTTGTTCATGAGCCAAGTCAAACCTATCAAGGTCATTTCCCCAATAATGTTGAGTCTATATTAGTAGCAAGGGAAGAAGAATCTACACCCTCACTCCCCCCTCAAGTCCCTCCCACCCTTTCTCAAGAATATTTTTATTTTTCATCATAGCCTTCATGCACTCCCCACTTCTATGATGATTCCAATGAGCTCCAAGAAATACTTTTTCAAGAAAATCTAGCTAAGTTGAGGAATTAGAGGCAAAGATGAGATTGCTTAGAGAAAGAGAGATAGAGCTTTCAGACCTTAAATGGGAGCCTACGCCAAAAGATACCTCTTATACCAATCCTCAGGTCCTTCAGCATGATGACAAGATTCCAAGTTGGAAGAAAGAAGATCATAAACTAGCTGAAAACTTTGAAGAAGAGTATACTCAGTTCATGGCTAGTCAAGAAGATTTTAGGACAGATGAGGAGGAAATCACCATAGGTACACCCTTTGATGAACAAAAGGACAAGTCACAAGCTTTTGCCTTAATCTTTGATGGGGAAGAGATCATTCTTGACTTTTTTCTCACTTTGCAAGAAGATATGGAGGAGCATGGACACTTCCTTGATCAAGTCATTGGGACAGGTTACACTATTTTTCAAGGAGGCCATGAACTAGAAAAATGTGGAGAAGACAACATTGAGACTCAAATAAGTATACAGAGTGGATGTTAGCTTTTAGATTTATCCTTTCAAGAGGTTGAAGTCATTAAGGAGCATGATGATAAAATGGAACCCAAAAATGAGGCAGAAGGAGATAAGCCAAACGATGATGGATATCAAAAGACACAGAGTGGAGAACCAACAACCATCAATTTCTTGATGATACACGACAACATGAAGAACTAGTATTTGACGGGATTTAAAGAATAAAAAGAGCTTATGGATGTTGAAAGCATGTTTGACTCAGACTCACTCAAATGCAGGTGAATCTATGTGGCCTATACAAAGGACATTTCACCAAAGATATACCCATTTCACTCACTTGTATGGCGACATAGGCTGGCTTGTCATGAAGAAGATGTTAGAAATTTTGTTTTTGATCCTGGAGGGAGATAAAGATGCTTAATTAATATAGTTAGGTAGTTTCCCATTCCCACATTATTTTTGTTTTATGTTGTTGTTTTCTCACTTTCCTTTTAAATAAGTGTTTTAAACACAGAGTTGGTGGTTTAGAAAGTTTAATAAATTTTTCAAATTTTGCCACATTGAATTCTTCCCAAATATTTTGAAATCTCTAAGGTACCTTACACCGTAACTTGCATAGCACATCCACCTCACTATTCCTCGAAGATTGAGTAGAATCTGCTAACGGTCATCTAAATTTAATGCCATTTGAGACTTGATAGGTCCATAAATATCTCTTAGCAAGGTTTAAAGTTTACAAATTCTCAAACATTCTTGCACCTGTAAAAATATCCCACTCTTTATGATTTTTTAGCACCTAGTAAAATTTGCTTTAGTAAGAGTGTTTCTATTTTACACAAGTTTCATACCAGGTATCACATAAAAGATATAGAGATGGTAGGAACATCATCTTCACAACAAGGAGTTGGGACATCTAGATCTCTTGATAGGTTGCTTGCCAGTAAATCATATGATTTAGCTCCTATGCAACCATCAAGGACCTATCCAAGAACCAAAATCCTAGGAGTTGGTCAAGCCAATGACCCATCAAAAGTAAAGGATTACGTAGATGGGATCATGGACCCAATCTTGTAAAAAATCAATAGCAAGAGTCTTAGAGAAGGGGCACACCAAAGGTGTCTTTAAAGGGCCAAAGTAAGACCATTTGAGACATTTGGCATGAGGATGTGGACCTCACAACTGGCTCAGTTCATTATCCTAGTTGTGCATCCATGCCCTGACTTGATTGAATTATGCGTAGACTTGATCCATACACCATCTTGCACCATTCAATAAGGTCCCTTCATGGTGCAAATCACGCCACAAGCTATTAGGGACATGTTAGCCCTACATTATGACAATACCACTACATTCCCCACTATTGATAAGATTTAAATGATGTGGGAAAATTTCAACACTTAGACATGGTTTTTGAGGTCTGAGTTACAAATGGCTCGATGGTGATACTATGGTACCCAAGCTCCCTGGCACCAAGAGCTCAATTCATGCCAGCCAGCCAAGATGTGTTATCAATGATGGCTCTCATCTTTGGCATGAAGGATGACATGGTGGTGTATGAAGAACAAATGGCCATCCTTTTTAGGCTGAAGACAGTCGACAAGACATAGGAGTATCGACTTGACTTCTCAGAGCACATTGCCTTTTCAATAGTAGAATAGATGACCCAATTCAACTCAAAAGGGGTGTTCAGGTATTCCTCTTATTTGTTCCATATCATGTTGTATCAAAACCCCAACCTTTTCACCCAATATATGAATCTAAACTTGTATGACCCAAGTTTTAACCCCCAAAGGACCATTCATGTGTCTGCATGGACACATGTTTTATCAAAAACTAGTGACCTGTATGATTTTTGGGAACTATTCATTACCCCCAATTTGTGTTGCCTTAGCCCTAAACTTGTCATAAATAGGTTATTTCCAAGTGTTTCAAACCTCTTAGTCAGTTGTCCAATCTCATGTGACTTCTATTTAGGGTCCTAGCACATGATCATAAGGGTTCATGGTTTTTGTGGGGAACTAGTGTTACTACCGAAGACTTTAACTCTTAGGTTAGAATTCCTAGAGGTCACTAGGTAGGTGTCCATAGTCGACAATGAGTATGGCTCTAGGAAGAAGAAGAGAAAAATGTACAATCTCCCATGGATGGTAGGCAACATGAGTTTGGAAGCCAGAGATGTTGAGACTGTGCTGCTGAGAAAGTTGGCCTTCCTAGGATTCCTGCTAGTCAAATAAAAATGGTTTTATGACCCAAATGGTTTCATAGCTTCTTGGGTATGGACCAATAGGATTGGGGCTAAGATTGCACATGAAGGCCACCCTTTTTGGGAGACTAGAAAAAACCCTACCGAAGATGCTCCTAGTCTTTATGTTGAATTGACAAATTTGCCCCTACCACAAAATAGGCCATGGGAAACCTTCTATGATAAGCAGAGGGATTATGATCCCAAAGTCAGGATGACTTCTAGTTTGAGAAGGACATTGAAGAACAAAGATTGGGATGCAGAGAATATTGAATTCTATTGGAAATATAGGTAGGAAATTTCTCAAACCACCCATACTTTCAGAAGTAAGGATTCAGATGAAAGATGGGAGGAGCTTTGGGATAAGTGTCATCCCTCCCCTACATCAAGCCCAAAAAAAAGCCAATTTCTGACACCCGATATAGGGTAGGAAGCTAAAGCGGGACTAAGCCAGTAACCATAGGCTTTAAAGCAAGCTGCAGCTGCAGTCACTACATCAACCTAGCCCCAGCCTCTTAGCATCATGGAACAACAAAGGAGTATGGTGTCTTCACCACCAAAAGCTTCCCCATCATTGAAAGTTATTAAAATCCCTAGTTCTCCACAAGCACCACCAGTAATAGTAGATGTGGAAGGAAAGTAGATGCAGCCAGAGTTAGAGACACCCAAGAAGAGAAAGAGGGTGTAGTTCCAAATAGATTCAGAGGAGGAAGAGGAACCTTCATATCACTAATTAAAAGGAACTATAATTCCCCCTCAAGTATTATTCCTCCTCCCCCTCTCATTTTGTTCCTTCCTCAGTTGGCATGATGCCTCCACTTAGCCAAATGACACCTCCTGCCACTGCTGCCATCCCCATTTCACAATTCACCCCATCTTTCATGCCTCAAGCCCTAACATTACCCTATTTCTCCCCCTCTATTCCCAAAAAGATGCCCCTTTATCTCACCCATAGCTAACCACTGGCTATTCAATATGGCCTACCACAGGGATATCCTTTTGTGGGAGGACACATTGCATCCCCTTCCACCTAGATGCAGGCCAATGCTACTAAGAAGGAAAGAGAAGCCTAAATGGAGAAAAAGAAAACTAAAGAGAATAAATCCTTGGCTGCCCCACACTTGTGGTCACAATTTGACCCTATTCAACAACAACGGATGGTGACCCATTTGTCACCCAATGTCGTCAAGCCGAGTGAGCAGATGCAGCTGAAGGATTATGTAATGAACATAGTGGCCATTGATATGTCCTTATTTAGGCCCCAAGATAGAGTTGAGCTATTGACAGAATCCACTTCTACAATCATGAAAGATTATTTGAAAACATCAAGAAGACTACAGAAGATGGAAGCTAATTTGGCCAAAGAAAAGGCAAACCATAGCAGTTTGGCCAAAGAAATAAATAAGAAAGATAATAAAATAGCAAGCCTGAATAAATAGTTTCAAGATAATGTTTCCCTTCAGACTCACTAGGTAGTCCAGGCCCAAAATGATTCATTAAAAGCAGAGCTCACACATGCAAAGGATGCAGTGAAAGCCTTTAGGCAAGAGAAAGTAGTGTTACAGGGAAGACTTGAAGGATATCAGCTACAAGTTACCCAATTGTAGTAGAAGTTGTTGGATAAACAAAATAAGGCTACAGCTTTTCAAGCCTAGTTCTAAGTGGAGCAGTAGAAAGTGGCACATATGACAATAGAGCTAGCTAATAGGCCAAAAGGTGTTAGAGTGATAATAGTAGTAAAGGATGTCTATGAATTAATGTGGAAAAGAATCTCCTCAAAGATTATTTAGCTCAAGCCATCTCACCTTCCTACTCAACACACAATAATTATGTGAAAAGGTGGAAGATTCAGTGGATAACAGTCTAGCTACAGTCACCAATAGAGTCATGGACTCCCATACCTCATTGTAGAAGCTCTATAATGTAATGGATGTGACATTGGTAGCCATAGGAATCACTGATAGAATGGTCATCGTGAAACAAGTCAATGAGGTGCTCAGTTGCAATGCCATGGCCAATACTTGCAAAGAGCTTCTTGAAGTCATGAAAGAAGGCATCGATGAAATGAGGTAGCATATTGAAGATCTAGTGCAACTAGGTATCCCTTCTCTATTTTTGGATGCAAACAAGGTGCTGATGGTTGATCAAATTGAACCATTGTTGTTGGCCAAACAAAAGGATCAAACAATTTTCTAGGACCTACGAGATAATTCCTTAGTATCAGAAGTCAAATCTATTTTGATTCCTATTTCCCAATTAGAATTCAAACTAAAAGCTACAATTCAGATTTTGATAAAATTTTCACACAAGGATATCATCAACCTTGATCTAGCTTTCATTGAATTGCAGACAAGCAAGGGTTATCTGACCATGAATGGTCCATCTACCAGATAGCACTTTTGAAGTTGTAAAATTTTGAAATTTTGATAGAGTGGGAGTGGTGTTTCTTTTTGAGTAGGCTCAAAAGTCCTGGGGGTTGCCAATAACTGTACAGTAAATTTTTACTCTACGTTGCATTCAAATTTTTAGTCGCACACTGCAATTTTGGTTCCTGCATACCTTGATCATGGTAGTAGATTTTTGGAGTAGAGCACGGGTTTGTTTCCTTCATTTCATTTTTGCCTAAGTGTTGAATTTGAGTGGAGGTCACCTAGTGTTGCTTCCCAAAATATAGAGCTAGCCAACTGGTGTCATTCAAGACCTTTTCATAACTTTTAGGACCACTGTAGAATGTGCCACATATTTAATAGTAGCTAAGTAGAATGCACCATGTGTCGGCATCCATGTCTCATATCGGTACCCATATTTCATCTATTTTTTGGTGAAAGGTTTTCAACATGCTGAGTAGTAGGAAGAAGTGGAAAGCACTAGGTGGTAGTCATGGAAGGCCCTAGACTACTTTTTAGAGGAAATCAGAAGTCACCATGTGTCAACATCTAAATGACAGTCAGTTCAATGCTTAGGTTCAATGCCTTGGTTTAATGTTTTTGGTTTAATACCTCAGTTAACTTGTAATGGTGTATAATGTTGAACTATTGAACCATTGAACTATTTTTGTTCATTTGGGTAGTTCAAGGGAGTGTCCCAAAAAACCAAAGTGGGTCAAGTAACTATTCAGAGGGTAGGAAAGCATCGTTTCATTTTGTTTAAGTGCTAAAGAGTAATGGAGGCCGCCAAGTGTCACTTTTAAATCCCCTTTCTACTCCATTCCCAAAAGAAGCAAAAGATGCCACATGCCCCTAGTAAGAGAAGTGGAAGATGCCACGTATCTTCCCAAGAATGGCATAGGCCACCACGTGTCAACTCTCAAGAGATCATCTTCAAGCTTCATTGCCGAATAAAGATTGTGGTGGGTCTCAGGTGTTATTTCAAGGGTCTACAGAAGCTACCAAATGTCACCATCCGTAGGAGCCTAATATGTGCCCTGAATAATTCTACAGCTTAGCTAAAGAGAAGTGGAGAGAGCCACGTGTCTTTGATAAATTAGGCAAAAAGTGCCAAGTGTCATTCTCTGGTGCCTTCTAAGCAATAAGGAGAATTTCAAGAAATTGACTAAGTGTCTTCTCCCATTTCAAAAGAATAGAGTGTTCGGTGTATCTATTACAACAAAGTGAGATGGAGGGAAACTAGGTGGGAGTTATTTTTGGTAGATGGAACAATTCACCGGGTAGATTTTTGGAGCCTACAAGCATTAAAAGGGTCATCTATTTGTCCCTTGTAAGCAGAGGTAGAATGGACAGTTGAGCTGCTAAGCAGGTGATTAAATGAGGAAATTTAGGCACAAAAGGAGGGACTAGTCATGAATCACCATGCCGCAGTCAGAGTAGCCACCCTGTTCTAGCATGGCCCTTCTTAATGAGACTAGGATACATCTAAGGCATTGAATGCACTAAATACCACATGATTTTATTTGTAATATCTAAGGCTATAAAAGAGGGAGTAAAAGAGGAAAAAAAAGAGGGAGGAGATTTTATAGTTTGGACTTTCTAGAGTTTTTGACTAAGTAATATCATTTGCTTTTGTCTCATTTTCTTAAGTTGTAAAGTTGATGTAACTATGCATGTTTCTGTGCCTTTTATGTGGCTAAAAGAATTAAGAAGATTGAGCTCTATGCCTTTATTGATATTATCTATGTCATTTGCAAAAGTAGTCCATATTGTAGATTTTTTAGAGTTGTGATTAGGAATGTCATTTGCTTTTGTCTCATTTTCTTGAATTGAAAGTTCTACATAACTGTACATGTTTCTACACCTCTTATGTGATTGGAAGATTCTTAAAAGAAGATTGAACCCTATGCCTTTGTTGACATTTTCTATATCTCAGCAAAAGAAGCCTCTATTATGAGCCTATATTTCTATTGTTTCAATCTTTCACATTGATGATGCACTTGTTTGCTCTTAAATGTGAATGAATCCTACATATAGTCTCACTATGCTCAAGATTAGGATAAGATTACACTCAGGCACATTGCCATAGTTAGGTTTCAATTCCTACATTTGTGTTTTTATTTAATTTTCTATCTTTTTTCCCCCTGGACTTGATACAAAAGAAGAGACCAGCTTCTCTAAAATCTAGAGGTTGTTTTAAGCCACAATATACCACAGCTTGAAACTTCCCATTGTTGTTGATTAAGATCAAGCACAATTTTAAGCATCAATAGAGTCTATTAGGACAAACCTTGGATTGGTTTTTAAATTTGCCCAAGAATTCTATCTCTAATTTTGATGATCTTTCAAATAATTTTGTGCAACACTTTTCATACAATCTTGAGCATGAGATTTCCTTGGTCAACTTGATGCAATCCAAGTAGAAGGTTAGTGAGAGTTTTTCAAGTTATCTACAGTGATGGAGAGCCCTTGCAAGCTAATTCACCCATAGTTTACTAGATAAACAATTAGCCATTGTGTTTACTAAAAACTTGCATAGTGAGATATCATATCATCTAGAGCTATAGTGCATCCATACCTTTAATGAAATCATTAATAGAGGTTTGTTGATTGAGTGAGACCTTATTAATAAAGGGATCATCAATATTACCTCATATAATTAGAATCAAAGTATAAATCTAGGAAATGGCCAAAACCAACATCTAATCCAAGTGCAAGCATCACAACTGACACAGGATAATAGCAATGAAAGACCAAGGAAATTTAATCGTAATAAAAATATTGTTAGAAATGGAGTCATAGAGTCATATCATGTCTAAATTGTGTAAACACCATTTTTTCAAACCATGCCACATATGAAAATTACTCCTAACCCACAACCATTTCATCCAATATAGCAAGCAAAATAACCTAGGCCTTCATGATAGACACAACCACCTTTGCCATTATAACCCCCTCCTCCAAGGAGAACAATGCCTACTCACCATGTTTTTAGTGACCTTGGAGAGCATACTAAATTTGTGTTTCATAAAATTATTGCTACTAATTGGATTAGTTGTCCAATACTAAAACATTATCCTTAAGATATTTCTTATCCTGATTGGTACCATGAAAATGAATTTTGTGAATATCATCAGGTCAACAAGCATAATTTGTGAAGATGTGTGAAAATTAAACATTTGATTCAAAATATGTTGGAGAATAAGGAGATAACATTAGATAATGATGCTTCCACTTCCAATCAAAACCTTGGAATATATCAAAACCCCTTTCCTAAACATAACAACCAACCATAATAGAAACCACAACAACAACAGTAATAACAACACCAGCCAGTATAATAATAAAATCAAAGGCCGAACCAACAAAACCAACAAAACCAACAATATAACCAATAATGCCAAAATAATAGATAGAACCAAGATCCAAACTATAATAACCAATAAACCTACCATGAATTTACACATGACTACAATAGAGTTTTAGGCGGAGGTAGCATTAATACTAACTCCATTAATCTTAGACCAAATTCTAATCAGATGAGATGATTACTAACCATACCAAACTAATCTAATCACTTTGATAATCCTTCCTTGACTTTGGATTACACACAAGTGAACTAGCAAATAAGGATTCCCAATTTTGGACTTTATACTAATAACACTTCCTTACCTCATGAACACGCATAAGTGCACCAAAAACTGAGACTTGTCTTATCTATTCCCACACCATCACCATCATGTGTTAGCATTCACGGTCCTATATTCAATCCCAATTGTGAAATCACAGCTCAAAGGTCAAATATTACTATCCCAAGCCCATAGCCATCTACCACTTCACCCATTATGTGACCAATTGTTTAGCCTCAAAACAAGCCATTTAACACTGACCAAGAGAAGAAATTTGACATTATATAATAGTTACAAAAGACACTCACACAAATATTCATTTTAGATTTTTTGTTTATGTCAATAATCTATAAAAACATTTTGAATGACTTCCTAAGCCAATCCACTATTTCAAGTGACATATCCCTTGATAAATTTCAAGTTTTGGTTGGACACCTAGCTCTAACCCAACAAGTCACTTTCAACCAAAGCGATATGTCTTCCCTTGGCCCACTGCATAATAAACTATTATACATTAAAGTTTTCATGAAGTGGCATAAAGTGAAACATGTCCTTATAAACAATGGATCAGGTTTAAACATAGTGTCTCGTAAGCTCATCAAGCTTCTTAGGTACACTATGACAAATCTTCAAGCATAGACAATAACAATCAAAGCCTACAAAAATAAGGAATGATAATCACAAGGCACCATCTATTTACTAATTATCCTTGGGCCCTTAACCCATGATACACTTTTCCATGTACTAAATCTTGATTTTTCATATAATATGCTTTTGAAAAGACCTTGGTTACATGAAATTCATGTCATCTCATTGACATTTCACCAATGTATCAAATTCTCCCATTTAAGGATGGAAGTTTGTATACCAGGAGATTTACATCCATATGAGCACTATAAGCACTTAGAGGTCGAGTTCAAGAGTTATAACTACCACTTTGGCATGAATCTAATGGCCAAGTAGGATAAAGGAAAATCAATACTCCTTGATTTGTCAGAGGATAATTATATTGATCCTAATACCCTTGATTTCCTTGCCCACATGCCACCTCCTGAAGTATCTAATCATTTTACTATTTACCTAATGTCCTCGGGGAGTATGTGACCCATGATACCTTTCATGTTTTAAACCTTCCATAGAATCCAAATTCCTTTGGAAGACCTAAATCTAAGCCACTTTGTCTAAAATGGAAATGAAAGAGCAAAGGTAAATCACCTATCACATTTGTACTAGCATCTAGCCTAGAATAAGACCCTCTCAAGGGAGATGAATCATGGTTATACAATGACAACAAAGTTGATTATTATGAGTGTAATGTATCTTATTCCTAATATGATCATGAAGAATCAAGAATATGAAGGAGGAGGCCTTGGACCTAATCAACATGAAACACTTAAGCCAATTTCCATGACCAAATACAAAGGACCCTATGAACTTGGATTTAAACTACCTGGGTGTAAGTCCATACACCTTATTCCTTGGATTTAAGCAGAGTTTGATCATATCCCTTTTGATGACTTAGTTGGGACCCATTTTTTTGACACCCATTATATTTATACCCTTACCCTAGTCATTCATCACAACCCACTACCGTTGTATTATCCATAATTGATAGATTGGGACCAGCAAGAGTCCAACATATTGATTGATGCATTTCAAAATGATGAGGATTTCTATGATTTTCTTGGATTTAAAGATAATGTTTCATTGGGGGACCATAAATTAGGGTTCTTAATCAAGTTGGATCCTATAACATATTTTAGAGAGTAGATGAAAACCCTTAACCAAAAGTAAATAATTAAAACATTAAGGTCCCAAAGTGAAAACCTTTTTGAGGTGCTTTTTGACCAAGATTAAAGTAAATAAAAAGGCCAATCTAGTGGTGAAAACTTGTTTTAGGTGCCATTAGATAGGAGTGTTTAACCTTCTTCAACCATAGCTTAGGAAACCACCAATGATGAATTTTTATATGAGTCTAAATTTATTTTTGAATAAAAAAAAGCTTTTGATTGAATCATTCAAGAGTTTTCAATAGTTTTTGTTACATGGCCAAACCTTCTATTGGGGGACACTGATTCATCATGCCTAGGGGAACTTGAAAATCCAGTCCTAGAAAAGGACTCTAATGTTGCCAACTAGTTCAAATCTTTACCTACTATCCTTGAAGATGGTTTTACCCTTCTAGTAAAAGATATTATAAAGGTTAACATTGGGTCCCTAGATGACCCAAATTGGATCAAGATAGGTGTTTCCCTTATTGAGAAGGAAAATGAGGTCCTTACAAGCCTTTTGAGGGAGTTCATAGATATTTTTGCATGGGCATATTCTGACATGCTAGGGTTAGACCCCACCTTGGTTCTACACCACCTTGTGTTCAATCTTGATGCCAAATTAGTAAAACAAAATCTACGTAAGATGCATCTTCACATTGATGTATTGTTAAAGAAAGAGTTGGAAAAACTCTTAGAAATAGAATGTATTTGATCCATTGACTACTTAGAGTGGATATCCAATGTTGTACTAGTTACCAAAAATCTAAAAGGAATCAAAATCTATATTGATTCTCTGATATAAACAAATCTTTCCCTAAATATGAGTTTTCATTTCCAAACATTGACATGACTGTCGACTCCACATCAGGTTATGAAATGATTACATTAATAGATGGATTTTTGGGGTACAACCAAATTAGAATAGTACTAGAAGACCAACATAAAATAGCATTCACCACTCCATGGGGAACATTATATTATCAGGTTATGCCATTTAGTCTTAAGAATATAGGGGCCACTTATCAAAGATCCATGACCATTATATTCCATGATATGATGCATGATATTGTTGAAGAATATGTCAATGACATTCTTGGTAAATCAAAGACTAGAGTTGATCACCCAATAGTGCTATGCAAAATATTTGAAAGATCACATGAGTACAAAATCAAACTTAATCCTAAAAATTGTGTCTTTAGAATCACATCAAGAAAATTTTTAGGCTTCATTAAGTCTCATCGATGGATTGAAGTTGATATGGGTAAATTCCAAGCTATAAAAGAGATGAAACCACCAACTACTCTCAATTAGCTCTATAATTTATAGGTCAAGATCAAATCTATTTGATGCTTCACATCTCAATTATCCAATAAATGCCATCCTGTTACTCATCTAATGAATAAAGGAGTCACATTTCATTGGGATGATCACTATCAAAGATATTTTTAGAAACTAAAGAACTATCTAGAGAATCAAACTATTTTGTTGTCTCTTATGTTAGGAAAGCCATTCTTATTGTATCTATCAACTACTAATAATGCCTTGGGGAAATTTTGGCTTAGCATGATGATAATGGAAAAGAACATGTCATGTACTACTTAGATCATACACTAGTTATGTATAAACATAAATATACACCCATAGAAAAATCCTATTTAACCATGGTCTTCATAGCTCAGAAACTACACCATTACATGTTAAATAATAAGAACATGGTTATTTCAAAAGTAGATCTACTAAAGTATATACTATCTAAAATATCTTTACAAGGCTGCATGGCCAAATGGAACATGCTTATAAGTGATTCTAACATTGAATACATTAATCAAAAAGCTATAAAGGGGCAAGTTCTTTTAGACCAACTTGTTGAAGCACCCCTTGTTGATACAAAGGCACTCACATTCTAATTTCTTGATGAATCCATAATGACCATCATTAACACACCTCTTGAGGAGTAGCATTGGAGTTTTTATTTTTATGGATCATTCATAGCACATGGATTAGGGGGAAGCCTTTTATTTATTACACCATAGGGAGATCTAATCCCTAAATCATTCAAGATTAGTTTTCCTTGTACCAGTAACATGGCTAAATATGAAGCACTTGGTGTAGGGATTTTCCAAGTGGTATAATGGAATGTATCTCATTTCAAGGTTTATGGTGATCCTTAGTTAATAATAAATCAATTTATAGACCATTTTTAGACCAAAGATGATAAGTTGGCTCTATATAAATCCATGGTCGACACTCTCAAAAAATAGATTGTTAACATTCAGTTTGAGCATATACCAAGGGCAAGTAATATAAATGTAGATGATATGGCCACTATTTGATCTTTTATTCGATAAACAAACATAGCTAAAGGGTATTATTTCCTTGTCAATAACTTGATATAACTAGCTAATGAACCTTAAACCATCATAATGATTTGTGATATTATTGGTCTTACTTCTATATGGTACTGAGACCTTTACAACTACCTTCATGACCAAGTTTTACCACTTGACCTATCCTAAAGACAAACCAAATCCTTCATACACCAAACCACTCATTATACCTTGCTTGGCTCAACCCTTTACCCTTATAGTTATGATGGAACTCTACTTTATTTTTTAACTTCAATATAATCTACACTAGTGCTATGAGAAGTTCATGAAGGCATATGTGGATCCCACACTACCAAGGCCATCCTAACTAAAAATATCTTGTGTAATGGTTATTATTGGCCTACGATGGATGTAGATGCAACTACATATGTAAAGAAGTGAAACAAATGTTAATGTCATGACAATTTGATTCATGTCCTAGCCTAAAATCTAAAACCAATGTTGACACCATGGCTATTTTCTACATGGGGCCTTGACCTCACTAGGAAGATCAATCCCACCTCATCAGATGGACACAAACATATCCTTACTACCACTAAATATTTCACTAAGTGGATTGAAGCTATACCCCTCACTTATGTGATTAAAAATTAAATTTCCAAGTTCATCATCAACCATCTCATTTTCCACTATGGTATCCCCTCCATATTTTATATCTCTTCTACTACCCCTACCACCACCACAAATGGTAGAGACACATATATAGGATAATTATTATACACATATCCAATATCATTATTTAGAGGTAGATGGCACACATATCTAGGATTAATTTTCATATATGGATGAGATACATATTAAAGATCAACATACAAGGTTGATCATTACACATATACAAGATCTATATGTACAATTATTTATTCCACATAGGCTAGGTCATAGAGCTTATAAGAGACCATAAAGGGCACTATCATATATAGTATATACGTAATTACCACCACCAATATTTTGTTTTATTTCATAGTGAACACAAGTAGTGAAACACCATCATATTAAAAAAAATATACCACATAGTCTTTGGCCTTCTAAACCCATCCATCATACCTTGAGTTATACAATCATCAACCATGATAGACATGATACACCACATCACCAAAAATTAGATTTTGACCCATCCCTAGTTGATATATCCCATCTATGATATAATATCATTTTACCACCCAATATAGTCATAGGTGGTAAAACAAACCAAACCACTCATTATACCTTACTTGGCTCAACCCTTTACCCTCATAGTTATGATGGAACTCTACTTTATTATTTAACTTCAACATAATCTACAATAGCATTACAAGTTCATGAAGGCATATGTGGAGCCCACACTAGAAAGGCCATCCTAACCAAAAATATCTTGTATAATGGTTATTATTGGCCTATGATGGATGCAGATGTAGCTACATATGTAAAGAAGTGCAAAAAATGTCAATAACATGCCAATTTGATTCACGCCCCAGCCAAAACACTAAAACTAATGTTGGCACCATGCCCATTTTCTATATGGGGCCTTGACCTCACTAGGAAGATCAATCCCACCTCATCTAATAGAAATAAACATATCCATACCACCAATGAATATTTCACTAAGTGGGTTGAAGCTATACCCCTCACTTACATGACTAAAAAGCAAATTTCCAAGTTCATCTTCAACCATCTCATTTTCCACTATAGTATACCCTCCAACATTATGTCTGATAATGGAGGATCATTCAAGAATAAGGATGTTGACAAGTTATGTGTTGAATACAACATCACACAACATTTTTCAATATAATATTACCCTCAGGGTAATGGCCAAGCTGAAGCATCAAACAAAACCATTATTAACATTCTAAAAAATATTGTCAATAATGTTGGTCATGATTGGTACCTTCAAATATTTTGTGCCCTTTGGGAATATCATACCAATCATTGTACACCCATAGGAACCACTCTATATTCATTTATTTATGGTATATAATCCATCTTTCCAATTGATGTTGATTTACCTTCTTTATACATCTCTTTTAAGCATGTCCTAAATGACAATGACTATTGAGTAGCTTGCCTAAAATAACTAGAGTTACTTGATGAGAAACACATGAATGCAATGAAAAATCTCCAAGCCTATTAAAAATGACTTTGAAGTCACTATAATTAGTGCATGAAACATAGATAATTTGAACTTAGAGATCTTGCCCTTAAAGAGAACCAAAAGAATACCACAATTGAAAAGAAGCATAAAGGTAAGTTCAAACCCAATTGGATTGGTCCTTTCATCATTAAAAAAAATATTAGAAATAGAGCATATAGGCTTGCCACACTAGATAGCCATGAACTTGATGAGATGATGAATATTATCCACCTCAAGTGGTACTATGCGTGAGTGAATTGGTGTATTATCTATAAAGACCATTTCAAGTTGTATCATTGTATCAATATTTTTTTTAATAGTACCATTTTATTATCCTATCATCCTACTAGCTTATCACTTTCCCTATTTCCTATCCATTTTACCATACTTTCCCCATCAACTATGTTCATTTTCCCCTCCCTACTTATCCCTATGACCTTGGTTCCATTCCATTTTATTTCATTACCACTTACCACAAGAAGATTCAAATTTAGTTTCAGTAGTTTTTTCACATATTCTAGATAGAGGTAGTATTTTGGAGTAGTATGATAGACATTTGGTAGTTGTATCCTTCATTTATTATTCTATTATCTCTACCAAGTGTGCCTAATTATAACTGCCTATGGGTAAATCAATGTCTGCCTAGTCTTGTGACTAATTATAACCACCAATGGGAAAATTAGTATCATTAACCTAAGCCATTGTTTCCTAAGTTATAACCACCTATGGGAAAACTAGGGGCAATACTTTTTTTATCATTCCTTGACATAAAAACTAGTCATTCTCTATTTTGTACTATGCCTTTATACCAACTATGCCTATTTTATTTGAATTTACTACTACACTAGTCAAATTCCTTTGCTATAAAGTAGAACTACAGTTAGCTCAGTCACCCTATATATGTATCACAATAAAATAAAATATATTTATCACTTGATACTTGTTGAGGTTATCTTAGTCACCCTAAGTCATGCTCTCACCATTTTGTGAGCAACATAAGCCATACTCTCACAATCTTACAAGTAATCTAATCCACACTATCATCATTTTGTGAGCATCTTAAGCAATGCTCTCACCATTTTGTGACCTTGTACCATTTAGATTATTATCATTCTTGATTGAGTTGAGATACTCCAAAAATTACAAAAACATTTGTAAAACCATTAGAAAAAACCAAAAACATTGACCACTTCTTTGTGTTAAGGATTCTCAAAACCCTAAGTTACAATTAAATCACTTATCACTTAGATTCCCCATCCTTCCTGGCCTTTTCTCCCATGTAATTTCCATTTTTCAAGACCATTCCTATTCTTCTATCACATCCATTCTATTTTTTTTCATCATTTATCATTTTCTTCCCATTTCTTGGGAGAACTACATTTGGCCTAAAGTTTTTGTTAGATATTGCATCCATAGAACTATGTAGGTAGCATCCACTTTCCTAGTGCATAAGGAGATAGCTATACCAACCCTTATTTTTCTTCTATTCCCCCATCATGTTTGTTTGCTAAATTGTCACCTATTTTATAGGGGAAATTTTTGTCATGTTGTTTCTAATAACATTAGGAATAACTATTATTTATTTATTTGCTTATTTTGTTTGTTTTTTGTGTTCTTGTTTGTTTACTTTCAACATTTTTTCCTTGATTTATTCTATGTACATTCATTGGGTGATACCTTACACATTTATACTTGAATCCATCCATATTCATATTTTTACATTGTCATCATGGTTTTCTTCATTGGTGCACTATTTTCTATTGAGTATTAGATTTCAAGAGTTAGTCCTTATGCATATTTCGGCCTAGTCCTCATGGTGTTCTATCATGAGGCTCATTATCAAGTACTAAAATAAAAATTAGCTTAATTAAGTCTACTCAACAAAGGTTGTATAAACATCTCCCTGACATCAGCATTCTAATCATACCCCAAACAGAGTAATTAACCATGAAATAATTTCAACCTTTATTAGTTCAAATGAGCATATCCTTACTAGCAGGTTATTCTAATTCATTATTGCCCTATATGTTAATTTACCATCATCATCATCAAATCAATCATATTTTCCATAATTAGGGTCTAATGATTATAACCTACTATGGGCAAATCATTGTACACCATCCCACCTACATTTCTCAATGATTATAACCACCTTTGGGCAAATCATTGTGTTCTCACCAAATTTACTTTCTTTTTCCCAAATAGAGTAATTTTGTTATCTTGTTTGTCTATCCTAACTAGGGCACCTCCATATTCTCAATGATTATAATCACCTTTGGTCAAATTATTATGTTATCATGCCACATTACCACTATATGGTATAATGTTTATAACCACCTTTCGGCAAACCATTGTACACCATCCCACTTGCATTTTCAATTATTTTGATGACTTTTTCAAACTCATTGTGTTTTCACCTCATCATCTTCTTTTTTTTGGTTCCCTCATTTTACTTCTTTATTTTTTAGGGACCGTTTACCAACCTACTTGTGGCAACTGTTCCCTTGAGGGGGCATCATATAATTCATCAATTGCCACTGAAGTTGTAAGCATATATAAACTTTTCATTATTTGAGAAGATGTTACTATGATTATAGATTTTAATGCCTTCCCAACTAGGGGCAAATTGTAGATACCTAATAGTCGCCATCAATAACCTCCAACTAGGCTTTTGACCTATTTCTACCAAAGTGCATAATTTAGCCTAAAACACTAAAACACATTAAATGAGTTGAAATTGATATATTCAAGAGCTTATTTTGGCTAAGGTGTTATTAAATGGGGAAATTGAATTTATGAGACAACTAATTTTGATAAGATCATTTTGAGTCAAAATGAAATTTTTGCACATAGGTGCTATGGATTGCTCTTTTCTACCAAATTTATTACACAAAACATGTGCCTTTGTTATTTTATGTTAGCAAAATCTTAAATGGGATAATGAATCCAATACATCAAACATTGCATCTTAATTCCAATCCAGTCAAATTTTGAGCCAATAATGAGACATTTTGATCAATTTGATTAATTTTTGCACCAAAGGGATAAAATTTGAACCAAAGTGACTAATCATGCTTAAAGCTAATTAATTCAAATCATGAGCCTAATTAATAATTCCATGGAGATTTTTGAATATTTGTTTTTATAAATGAATACTAAATATCTACATCATCAAATGACATCATTTCTTAGGAATGCATCCTTAGGCCATAAATGCATTATATATCTAGATCAAGGCACCCCTTGCCTCATTAAGACCCTCCATGCCTCTTTATTACCTCTCTATCCCAAATATTTATTAAGTCATTTATTATTTTTTCCTCAAAAATTGAATGGATTATTATCCACATATCTTCATCTCGAGATGGATGGTTTAGGTTCATTCTGACCATTTTACAAAACTCTGTAAATAGGAGGCCTTGCCTATTAAATTTTAAGCTTGGATAATACAAAGTTATAATGCACAAATAATTCTTAAATCCATTGAAATTAGTGTTATAATTATAAATTATTGAGCCAAGCCAAAATACAAATCCATCACAAAGGTGCCAAGGAGAAGAGGAGATAGCCAAACCTCCTTTGATGAAGACTCATTGAGCACAAGCTAAGGAAGCCACTTCAACAAGCTATTTAGAGCATCCAAGGAAGGTGAAGGAAGTTTTATTTCTTGTCTTAGTTTTTTTTTCATATTTATGTTTGTTATTATACTCTTCCTTAGTGTCTAGGACTAGACATGTATGCTTGTTAGTGTGCTTCTTTCAATTTGATTTCATTTTGGAACTAACATAATACTAATCACCTCTCTTGAGTCAAATTCCTAGTCTACATAATGGCACATTTGGTGGGACTCTAGCCTCACAAATTTCGTCATAAAGCACCTAAAAACAAACTACTAACCCTTATGATGCATGATCTTGTAGTGTGGAAGCAAGGAAAGTAAAAATTTGTCCAAAAGTCCATTTTTTTGGAAGTAGTGGTTTTGCCCCTATAGAGTCATAGATTTGTTCTCTGGACTACAATCCCATAACTCCACAGTCATGCTATTGCAATCCCATAACTCCAAAGTCAAGGTATTGTAATCATACCACTCTAAAGTCATGCTACTATAATCTTATGACTAACTCAGTCAAATTTTTTCATTGTGAGCCATGATATTGTAGTGTGTAGAATAGGCCATCTTTTAGAGCTTGGTTTGGGGTCATCTAGACTCTATTTTTGATGATTTTTTTAAAACCATGTGTTTTTTTATAAACTTTCATAATATTCCATTAGTTTAGCTTGAAGTTGCATACTTTTTTCACAAAACCTCTTCAAACCCAAGTCATAGGATTGTCAACCCAAGTATCAGGATTATCAACTGAAGTAGTGGGATTATCAACTTGAGTAGTGGGATTTTCAACCCGAGTAGTGAGATTTTCAACCTGAATGGTGGGATTATTTGACTGAGTATAGATATTATGTTCCCTATTAATCTAACCTAAATAATGATATTGCCTATCTAAATCATGGTTTTGTAGAGTCGAGGGATTTCTCTATAGAGTAGTGGGATTACACTATGTGAACCCAAGACTTCATTTTCCCAAGTTAATTGTTACAAACTTAAAATAGCTTCAAAGCTAAAGGACATACTAAATTTTGCATTACAGGGCTAACTTTAAATTTGTTAAATCATGTTCTTTAGACATATTTTTAATGTTTAAAATGAATTACAAACCTTATTTTGGGGCTTGATGAAAAATTTAGATGCTTAAGTGAATGCTTTGATAATTATACTTTCAAAGTTACAACTTAATACCAAAGGGTCAAAAGAACACCACCCAAATTATCATTTGGTGTTTATAATTAAACTCAATTTCTAAATTTTTGTATTTAATAATTATTTAACTTAGTTTTTGATTGGCAAAAATAAGGATGTTACATGTATGCTCTTCCATCCGTCCCTTTAAGAAACTTTTGGAATCAAAAATGCCTTCCTTATTGTAAAGAGCCTATCCCAAGGCATATAAAGAATGTCATTTAAGGCTCTCCCTAAGAACTCAAAATAGTATTGGTTGATCTTGAGATGACTATAAAGTCTTTTTATTATGTCTTATATTTTATACAAACTTGGCTTGTGAGGGGTACTTCATTACCTCCTACAAGTTCTATAAGGAATCTTTGACTTAGGGTTTCATCTCCTAGCATCAAATTCATCACCCTCACTAAAATTAGAGGTTTGAGTGGTTAAACCACCTTTTAATCTTGGGGTTAAGCACTAAGATATATCTACACATTGGACATCACACTACATTGAGCAAGTGACAGATGTAGTGGTTTCAAAAAGGGCAAGACATTTTTGTAACAAGCCAAGTGCCATGGACACCCAATTAAAGTTAACTTTTTTACATCATTTTACATGCATTCATTGTGCAATTGATCTATCTATAACATTCAAAAACTTTCTAGTTTAGTTAACCCCATTTTATCATACCTTGTCAATTTAGGATTTAAGATGATTAGTTAGTTTTTTTATCTTGGTCTTAGATTACTTGTCCTTATTTAAGAGTCAAAATTTGGTGTTAAAAATTTGATATAAACCAAACACATCATTCCCAAAATTATTTGAGTAAGAGGCACTATGTATCCCATGTAAATATCATATCTTGCGTTGTTCAAGATATCATACACTTTGTGTCATATCATCCATTTTGGGCATAGTTATGCTACCCAATTGAGTCTAAACCTTTTTACCAAATTTTTTAAGTATTTCATTTATAATATAAATTCAAAATTTCACCTTCATAAGATTATAGGGTTGATGTGTTGAGTGGGCTCACCATTTGCACTAAAACTTGAGGGAACTTAGGTTTAATTTCTAATTTGGGTTAAAGGCCGTTTAAGACTCATAATCATTATCATCATTGGTGGACTCAAGTCATTTTATACAAACACTAACACCTTGAGTCTAGGAACAAACATTTTGTGCTACCATCCTATTTTCATTTGCCTTGAGACCATTTGAATGCAACACTCTTTGCCTTCGAGATGTTGTCATAACTTTGAAAGCATGTGTGTCATTTGAGTTGATAAGGGTAGTGTTATGTTACCACAATTGTGTTGGAACCATTTTGCCTTGGAGTTTTTTTAAGAATCATTTGCCACACCTAAGTAGTTTAGCATTGTTACACTTATCAAATTGTTTTAAGACTTGTTTCATAGACCTCTTTACATAGAATCCAAGTTTCTCCAAGTTTTAACCATTTTTGAGTTTCCTTTGAGAATATTTATCTATCACAGTTACACCATTCACCTTTATCTAGATTATTTGTCAAAAAAAACAAACTTTGTGCCATTATTTATGACAAAATAAACTATATCCAAGTGCCTTTTGTTTCATACCTCATACTTATCAATCAAGTTTTTATGACCAAGAGTTAAATGCCTAGTTTTTGTTAAAAGTGTTTCAAATCTATTAGATTAAATATCTCATGTTTTAAAAAGTATAGATTTTAACATCATTTGGCCAAAATTCCTAGCATATGCACTTTTTTTTAGCCTAGATTTTGACACCATGTTTGGTCAAAAGACCTAGCAAATTTTATTTTTCCTAGATTAGACTGATTTCAAACACTTTGACCTAAAATTTGGAATTTAAATTTATGGTCCTTTTACTTGACCTTTTTATGTGAGATGTGCAACATTCAATTATTTATTTTATCTTGTTTTTTCACAAGTCATTACATCAACCTTTTTGGATATACCTATCCATCCTTTTGACCAAATTAGACCTAGTTTGAACATCTTTTTTAGGCATCTCATTTTTAGAGTTTTTATAACTCTATTTTATTTTATTACAAAACATTCACTATGGATCCTAGCATGTCTTCCAATACTCGTAGTGGCCTCATGTATAATCTAGGATTTAGTAATGTGGTTGAAAATAAATGAATGGTTCAAGACCCTTATGTGGATAATGTTGCTTATGAGATAGATGCCTATTCATATTGTAATGCTCAAACACGAGCATAGAACTAAGAACCTTTGGCCCATTAATTATTAAACATGCTTTCTTACTCAGAGTAGGATCAAGCACAAATAGATCAATACCTAGATATGATACCAAATGTTGAAGAACCATTTCCTCAACAATCATACTATGTTACTACACCATCCACATATGTTCCTTATCTCTTTTAACATCATTTATTAGAGAAAAAAGATGAGATTTTGGTTAGATCCATAGAGGTAGGGGATAATTTTCTAGCAAACTTTCCCTTTATGAATTTACCAAGTCTAGTGAGAATGCCTCATAACATATTTTATAATCAATAGGCCTCTTATAACAATCCTTTAACTCTAGTCCAAATAACATATCAAGACCCTAGTATTCTTGTCAAAGGAAAGGACCCCATGGAAGATCACATTGTACAAATGAAAATAGCATACCAAACCTTATTAAACCTAGCACATAGTTTTAACTAGATGACCATGTCAAATAGGCCTCTCATAGATTTAGTTCCCTTAACTAGAGTGTTAATAGAGTTGATTGGTTAAGACAATTGGGGTGTAGACCCATTCATGAAAAAAAATTGATCAATAATTTATTTCATACCCCAACCATATAATAAGTATCATCTATTTCTATATAGAATAGTGGCCAAAACATAGTGGATAATGCATAAAAAACATCCCATCCAAACCAAAGTGGTGTAAATACATAGACAACTAATACATAAGAAAGTATACCTTTAGTTAACACCATAAGTGGTTCTCAAAATCAAGAAGTAGAAATTTCTACATCTCAATTGTAACCAAGTACTACTGCTAATCCTAAATGAGCTACTTTTTCAAGTGTTCAACCAATAGGATTAGGTAACCAACTAGTGACTAATGTCATACCTCAACAAAAAAATGTGATGAATCCTACTCCTTACCAATAGGTGATGAGTAGTATTCCATAATATTAGGCACAATTCAACATACCAACATAGCAAAGGTTGAATATATTACCACCTCAATAGGGGGCAACCAATGTTCCACCTCAACAAATAGTAGGGAATATGCCTTTTTCCTTATAGACCAATGGGCCACTTCAAATCTAAATGATGTCTATTCAAAAATGTATGACTATTGGTTAGAAATTTCCAAATATTCAACATGTGCCCACTTCCCAACTGGGATTCATACAATAAAGAGGTTTTAATGTTCCTCAAGTATCGATTAGGCAAGCTTTACCCTTTGTGTAAAATGTCTTAGTTTATAAGTGCCCCCTCAATAGAAATGTTTGATTAGTCAACACAATATCCCTCTTTAACCTCAACAATCATAGTATAGTTACATCCCTCCATCCCAACTTTAAAATCCCTAAAACCAAGCCTACATATCCAACCCTAACTAGAATATTTCACAACCACACATGCAATTCCAATAATAAAACCCTAATCCATGCATGCATAAGATAGAGTCTTAGTTTATAAGTTCCCCCTCAATAGAAATGTTTGATTAGTCAACACAATATCCCTCTTTAACCTCAACAATCATAGTATAGTTACATCCCTCCATCCCAACTTTAAAATCCCTAAAACCAAGCCTACATATCCAACCCTAACTAGAATATTTCACAACCACACATGCAATTCCAATAATAAAACCCTAATCCATGCATGCATATTCATGGTCCATTTCCTAACCAAAACAAACATACTCAGTCAAAGTGTTCCACTTGTGACCACTCAACCATCTATTCAATCGAATATTCCCCCTCAATCTAATATTATCTCTAGTTTCATATCCCAAGAATTGTAACATATGAAGGATGTGATTGTTGCCATCTAAGCTAGGAAAAAACAAAAATTAAGTTGGATGACATGTGTTCTTATCCATTAAACATGGATTACTTGTAGATACCATTTCCTCTAGGATATGAACCACTAAAATTTGATAAATACAAGAGGAAAGGTGACCTCAAGGATCATTTGATTGAGTTCTTTGTTATATACCAGTTAGTGGCATATATTGACATATACATTTTGTTGTTATTCCCAAATATTCTAGTAGGATAATCCTTAGAGTGGTTTTTAAATTTCCCCAATAATTTTGTCTCTAATTTTGATGATGTTTTAGCTAAGTTTATGCAAAACTTTTTATACAATCTTATGCATCAGATTTCTTTGGTCGACTTGATGTAAGCCAAGTAGAAGGTCAGTGAGAGTTTTGAAAGTTATCTACAATGATGTATAGCCCTTGCAAGCTGATTCACCCATAATTTACCAAATAAATAATTATCCATTGTGTTTACTAAAAACTTTCATAGTGAGATATCCTATCATCTAGAAATATAGTGTGTGCATACCTTTAAGGAAATCATTGATAAAGGTTTGTTGATAGAATGAGCCCTTATTAACAAAAGGATCATCAAGCTTACCTTGTCTAATTATAATCAAGGTACAAATCTAGTAAATGGCTAGAATAACATCTAATCCAAGTGCAAGCATCACAACCATCATAGGTCAATAGTAATGAAAGAACAAGATAATTCAACCATAACAAAAATGTTGTTGGAAATAGAGTCACAGAGTCACATCATGTCTAAATGTTGTAAACACCATTTTATTAACCCATACTACATATGTAAATTAATCCTAACTCAACACCATTTCAACCAATATAATAAGTACAATAGCCTAGGCCTCCAAAATAGACATAACCACCTTTTCCATTTCAACTCCCTCCTCCAAGGAAAACATTGCCTACTCACCATGTTTTTAGAAACCTTAGATAGCCTATTGAATCTATGTTTTATAAACTCACTATCACTAATTTGATTAGTTGGCCTATACTAAAACAGTATCCTCATGGCATTTCTTATCCTAATTGGTACCATAAAAATTAAATATGTGAATATCATTGGGTCAATAGGCATAATTTATGAAGATCTGTGAAAATTAAACTTTTGATTCAAAATATGTTAGATAATGGGGAGATAACATTGGATAATGGTACTTTCACTTCTAATCAGACCCTTGGAATCCATCAAAACCCCTTTCCCCAACATAACAACTAGCCATAACAGTAACTACAATAATAGCAATAACAAAAACAATAATAGCATCAACCAATACAACAATAAAATAAAAGGCCAAACTAATAGAACAAGTATAACAAACAATACTAGACTAATGGATAGAACCAAGGTCTAAATTGTAATAACCAACAAACCTACCATGTAGTTACACCTGACTAAAATAGATTTGTAGGCCATATTTCAGGAGGTAGCATTAATACCATCTCCATTAATCTTAGACCAAATTTTAATTAGATGAGACCATTGCTAACCATACTAAACCAATCCAATCACTTCGTTAATCCTTCCTTGGCCTAGGAATGCACACAGGTGAACTAGCAAATAGGGATTCCCACTTTTAGACCTTATATCTATAACTCATCCTTGCCTCTTAACCATGCATAAGTGCATCAATAATTGAGACTTGTCTTATCTGGTCCTATACCATCACCATAATTTTTTATCATTCATGGTCATGTATTTAATCCCAATTATGCAATCATAACTTAGAGTTCAAAGATTACCATCCTAATCCCACATCCATCTGCCACTTCACCCATTATCTGACTAGCCATTCAACCTTAGAATAATCCATTTAACACTGACCAAGAGACTTGACATTATGGAATGATTATAAAAGATGCTCACATAAATCTCCATTTTAGATTTGTTACGTACGTTAACAATCCACCAAAACATTTTGAATGACTTTTTGAGCCAATCCACTATTTCAAGTGACATATCCCCTAATAAACTCCAAGATTTGGTTGGACACCTATCTCCATCCTAATAAGTCACTTTAAACCAAAGCGATATGTCATTCATTGGCCCACTACATAATAACCCATTATACATTGAAGTTTGCATAAAGTGGTACAAAGTGAAATGTGTCCTTATAGATAATGGATCAGGTCTAAACATAGTATCTCCTAAGCTTATCAAGCTTCTTTGGTACACTATGGTATATCTTTAGGTAGAGACAATAAAAATCAAATCCTATGATAATGAGGAATGATAATCATAGGGCACCATCTATTTTCCAATTATCCTTGGGCCCTTGACCCATGATACACTTTACCACGTACTAGATCTTGATTTGTCATACAATATGCTTTTGGGAAGACCTTGGTTACATAAAATTCATGTCATCCCATTGACATTGAACCAATGTATTAACTTCTCCCATTTAAGGATGGAAGTTTATATACCAGGAGACTTGCATCCATATGAACACTACAAGCACCTATAGGCCAAGTTCAAGAGTTATAACTACCACTTTGGTATGAATTCAGTGGCCAAGTAGGATAAAGGAAAATCAATACTCTTTAATCCATTAGAGGACAACTGCATTTATCCTAATACACTTGATTCCCTTTCCCATATTCCACCTTCTAAAGTATCCAATTATTTTATTATCTTGCCTAATGGCACAGGGGAGTATGTGACCCATAGTACCTTTCATATTGCAAACCTTCCATAGAATCAAAAGTCCTTGGGAAGACCAAAATCTAAGCCATTTTTTCCAAAATGGTAACAAAAGAATAAATGTAAATCACTTGTCACATTTGTACCAACCCCTGAGCTAGAACAGGACCCTCTTGAGAGAGATGAATCATGGTTATATAATGACAACTGAGCTAATTGTTATGAGAGTGCAAAGTATCCTATTCTCAATAGTATCATGAAAAATCAAGACTATCAAGGAGGAGGCCTTAGACCTAATCAATAATGAACACTTGATCCAATTTCCATGACCAGATACAAAGGACCCTATGGACTTAGATTCAAACCACCTGTAGGTGACTCCACATACCTTACTCATGTTTTATCACCATCAACTAGTGATGAAGATGTTGATAGTGAAGAAGAGTCTAATAATATCCCTTTTGATGACCTAGTTAAAACCCATTTGTTTGGCACCCATTCCATTTATACCCTTACCCTAGTCATTCATCACAACCCACTACCATTGTATTATCCCCAACTGATAGACTAGGACTAGCAAGAGTCTAACATACTAATTGATGCATTTCAAAATGTCAAGGCTTTCTATGATTTTCTTGGCCATAGAGACAATGTTCTATTGGGGAATGATAAATTAGGGTTTTTAATCAAGTTATATTTTGCAACATATTTTGGAGTGCAGGTGAACACCCTTAGCCAAAAGAAAATAATTAAAACATTGATGTCCTAAAGTGAAAACCTCTTTGAGGAACTTTATGACCAAGGTAAAAGTAAAGAAAAAGGATAGTCTAGTGGTGAAAACTTGTTTTAGGTTCCATTAGAGGGAAGTGTTCAACATTCTTCAACCATTGCTCAAAAGACCACCAATGATAACTTGTTTGTGAGTCTGAGTTCAATTTTAAAGAAAAAAAAGCTTTTGATCAAATCATTTAATAGTTTCTACTAGTTTTTGTTACATGTCCAAACCTTCCATTGGGTGACTCTGATTCATCATGCCTAGGGGAACTTGAAGATCCAATCCTAACAAATGACTCTAATGTTGCTAACCAATTCAAATCTTTACCCAATATCCTTGAAGATGGTTTGACCCTTCTAGTGGAAGATATGATAGAGGTTAACATTGGGTCCCCAAATGACTCGAAGTGGATCAAGATAGGTGCTTCCCTTACTAAGAAGGAGCATGAGGTCCTAACAACCCTTTTGAGGGAGTTCATAGATGTTTTTTCATGGGCACATTTTGACATGCTAGGTTTGGACCCTACCTTGGTTCTAAAAAACCTTATGGCCAATCTTGACGCCAAACTATTAAAAGAAAATATGTGTAAGATGCATCCACACATTATTATATTGGAAAGAAAGAGTTGTAAAAAATATTAGAAGTTGAATATATTTGATCCATTGACTACTCAAAGTGGATATCTAATTTTGTACTATTTAACAAAAATCTAGAATGAATTAGAATATATACTAATTTCTATGATACAAATAAAGCTTTCCCTAAGGATGAATTTCCATTGACATATCATCAACTCCACAGTGGGTTATGAAATGCTTTCATTAATGGATGGCTTTTTAGGATATAACCAAATCAAAATAACATCAGAAGACCAACATAAGACAATGTTCACCACTTCATGGGGAACATTCTATTATCAAGTTATGACATTTGGTCTTAAGAATGTAGGGTCCACTTATCAAAGATCCATGACCATAATATTCTATGATATGATTTATGATATTATTTAAGACTATGTCAACCACATTATTGGCAAATCAAAGACTAGAATCAATCACCCAGTAGTGATATGCAAAATATTTAAAAGATTACATGATTATAAATATATACTTAATCTTAAAAAATTAGTCTTTAGAGTCACATCAAGAAAATTTCTAGGCTTCATTATGTCTCATCGAGGCATTGAAGTTGATATGGCCAAAGTCCAAGCTATAACAGAGATGAAACCACCAACTACTATAAAGTATCTCTATAATTTGTAGGGAAAGATCCAATCTATCTGACACTTCATATCTCAATTAGTCAATAAATACCATCCTTTTACATATCTTTTGAATAAAGGAGTCATATTTCACTAAGATGATCACTACCAAATAGCTTTTTAGAAACTAAAGAACTATCTAGTAAATCACCCATTTTTTTACCTCTTATGTCAGGAAAGCCATTCTTTTTGTATTTATTAGCTACTAATAATGCCTTGGGGGCAATTTTGGCTTAGCATAATGATAATGGAAAAGAGCGTGATATGTACTACTTAAGTTGTACACTAATTATGTATGAATATAATTATACCCCCATAGAAAAAGCCTATTTATCCATGGTCTTCATAGCTCAAAAACTATGCCATTAAATGTTAAACAATAAGACCATGGTTATTTCAAAAGTAGATATGCTCAAGTATCTACTATCTAAAACAAATTTACAAGGCTACATGTCCAGATGGATCATACTTATAAGTGATTTTAACATCGAATATGTTAATCAAAAATCCATTAAGGGGCAAGTTCTTGTAGATCAGGTTGTTGAAGCACCCCTTGATGATACAGAACCTCTCACATTCCAATTTCTTGATGAATCCATAATGACCATCATTGACACACCTCTTAAGGAACAGCACTAGAAGCTATATTTTTATGGATCATTCATAACACATGGATCAGGGGTAGGCCTTTTATTTATTACACCTTAGGGGGATCTAATCACTAAATCATTCAAGGCCAGTTTTATTTGTACCAATAACATGGATGAATATGAAGCACTTGTTTCAAAGTTTTTCTAAGTGGTATAATGGAATATATCTCATCTCAAGGTTTACAATAATTCTTAGTTAATCATCAATTAGGTTATAGACCTTTTTATACAAAATATGACAATTTGGTTTCATATAAATCCATGATAGATACTCTCAAATGATATATTATTGACATTCAGTTTGAGAATATACCAAGGGTAAGTAATAGAACTGAAAATGTTATGACCACTATTAGATCTTTGATTTGACAAATATACATAGCTAAAGAGTATCAATTCCTTGTTGATAACTTGTTATCACCAACTCATGAACCTTTAACCATCATGATGATTTGTGATATTGTTTGTCTTAGTTCTATCTGGTACTCAGACCTTTACAACTACCTTCATGATCAAGTTTTACCACCTGAACTATCCCAAAAATAAACTAAAGCCTTCATCCACCAAACCACTCATTATACCTTACTTGGCTCAACCCTTTACCATCATACTTTTGATGGAAATCTACATCATTTTTTAACTTCAACAAAATCTCCACTAGCATTATGAGAAGTTCATGAAAGCATATGTGGAGCCCACACTAACAGGGTCATCCTATCCAAAAATCCATTTTGTAATGGTTATTATTGGCACATGAAGGACATAGATGCAAATACATATGTAAAAAAGTGTAAAAAATGTCAACGGCATGCCAATTTGATTCATTCCCTATCCAAAACTCTAAAACCTATGTTGACACATGGCCATTTACTACATGGGGCCTTGACCTAATTGGGAAGATCAATCCCACCTCATTTGATAGCCATAAACATATCCTTATTTCCATCAAATATTTCACTATGTGGGTTGAAGCTATACCCCTCATTTACATGATTGGAAAGAAAATTTCCATGTTCATCTTCAACCATCTCATTTCTCACTATGTTATCCCCTCTAAAATTATATTTGATAATGGAGGATCATTCAAGAACAAAAATTTCAACAAACTATGTGCCAAATATAACATCACACAACATTTTTCTATGGCATATTACCCTCAAGGTGATGGCCAGGCTGAAGCATCAAACAAAACCATTGTCAACATTCTCAAAAATATTGTCAATGATGTCAGTCATCATTAGCACCTTCAGATATTTTTTACTCTTTGGGCATACCATACTAATCATTATACACCAATAGGAGTCACTCCATATTCACTTATTTATGGTATAGAAGCCATCCTTCCCATTGAAGTTGAGTTTCCATCTCTACATGTCTCTTTTGAGCATGTCCTAGATGACAATGACTATCGAGTAACTTACCTATAAAAACTAGAGTTACTTGATGAGAAATAAATGGATGCAGTGAACAATCTCCAAGCCTATCAAAATCAACATTGAAGCCACTAAAATCAGTGTGTGAAACATAGAGAATTTGAACTTGGTGATTTTATCCTTAAAGAGAACTAAAGGAATACCAAAAGAAGCATAAAGGTAAGTTCAAACCCAATTGGGTTGGTCCTTTCATCATTATAACAAATGTTGGAATCAGAGCATACAGGCTTGCCATACTAGGTGGCCATAACCTTGATGAGCCAATGAACATTATCCACCTCAAGTGGTACTATGCTTGAGTGACTTGGTGTATTGTCTATAAGGACCATTTAAAGTTGTATCATTTTATCCATACTTTTTTAATAATACCATTTTATTATCCTATCATCCTACCAACTTATCACTTTCCATATCACCTATCCATTTTACCATACCTTCCCCATCAACAGAGTTCATTTTTCCCTCTCTACCTAGCCTTATGACCTTGGTTCCATTCCATTTGATTCCATTACCACCTACCATAAGAAGATTCAAATTTAGTTTCAACAATTGTGTCACACATTCCAGATAGAGGTAGTATTTTAGAGTAATATGAACAAATATTTGGTAGTTGTATCCTTCATTTCTTATTCTATTCTCTCTACTAAGTGTGCCTAATTATAACCACCTATGGTAAAATTAGTGTCATTGACCTAAGCCATTTTTTCCTAAGTTATAACCATCTATGGGTAAACTAGAGCAAATACTTGTTTATCTTTCGTCGATGTACCAACTAGTCATTCTTTTGTCATACTATATCTTTATACCAACTTTGCTTATTTTGTTTAAATTGACTTCTACATTAGTCAGATTCATTCACTATAAAGTATAACTACAGTGACTTGAGGTCCTACTTTGGGACTATGTTGGTAGTGCTCTATACTTTTTGAGGTCATCTTAGTCACCCTAAGCCACACTCTCATCATTTTATGAGCAACCTAAACCATGTTAACACCATCTTGTAAATAACCTAAGCCAGACTCTCACCATTTTACGAGCTTGAACCATTCAGTGTCTTATAATTCTAGATCAAGTTGAGATACTCCAAAAATTCCAAAAACATTTATAAAACCATTAGAAATAACCAAAAACATTAACCACTTCTTTGCCTTGAGGATTCTAGGAACCCTTACTAAGTTATAATCAAATCACTTGTCACTTAGTTTCCCCATCCCTTTTGGCCTTTTCTCCGACACAATTTCTATTTTTCAGGACCATTCTTATTCTTCTATCACATCCATTATGTTTAGTTTCATCAGTTATCATTTTCTTCCCATTTCTTGGGATAAATACATTTGGCCTAAAGTTTTTTTTGGATATTATGTCCATGGAACTATGTAAGAAGCATCCACTTGCCTAGTGCATATGGAGATAGCTCAACCACCCCCTTCCTCTTCTTCTATTCCCCCCATCATGTTTTTTTGCTAAGTTGTCACCTATTTTCTAGGGGTAATGTTTATCATGTTATTTATACTAATATTAGGACTAATTATTATTTATTTCTTTATTTATTTTGTTTATTGTTTGTGTGCCTATTTGTTTACATGTAGCATTATTTATTTGATTTGGTCTATGTGCATTAATTGGGTGATTCCTTATGCATTTATACCTGAATCCATCCATATACATATTTTTACATTGTCATCATGGTTTTTATCATTGGTACATTATTTATTATTGAGTATTGGATTTTGAGAGTCAGTCCTTGTGCATATTTTAGCCCAGTCCTCATGGTGTTCTATCATGAGGTTCACTATTAGGTGATACAAAAAAAATAGCTTCAAGAAGTCTACTTACCAAAGGTGGTATCAATATCTCCTCAACATTGACATTCTAATCATATCCCAAATAGAGTAATTAACCATGAAATAATTTCAATCTTTGTTAGTTCAGATGAGCATCTCCCTACTAACAGATTATTCTAATTCATCATTACCCTCTATGTTAATTTACCATCATCATCAGATAATCAATCATATTTTCCATAATCAAGGTCTAATAATTATAATCACCTATGAGTAAATCATTGTACACTATCCCATCTACATTTCTTAATGATTATAACCACCTTTGGGTAAATCATTGTGTTCTCACCAAATTTACTTTCTTTTTCCCAAATAAGGGCATGTTGTTATCTTGTTTGTCTATCCTAACTAGGATAGCTCCATATTTTCAATGATTATAACTACCTTTGGTCAAATCATTGTGTTATCATACCATATTTCCATTATCAAGGTACAATGCTTATAACTACCTTTAGCCAAAATGATTATACACCATCCCACTTACATTCTTAATGATTTTGACTACTTTTTCAAACTCATTTTGTTTTCACCCCATCATCTTCCTTTCTTTGGTTCCTTCAGTTTGCTTCTTTATTTTTGAGGGATAGTTTGTCGACCTACTTGTGCCAACCATTCCTTTGAGGGGGCATCATATAGTTCATCAATTACTATTGAAGTTGTAGGCATATAGGACCTTTTCATTATTTTAGAAGATGTTACTATGTTTATATCTTGTAACACCTTCCTAACTAGGGATAAATTGTAGACACCTCAAATTGGCCACTGATAGCTTCCAACCAGGCTTTTGACCAATTTCTACCAAAGTGCACAATTTGGCCTAAAACACATTGAATGAGTTGAAATTGATATATTCAAGTGCCAATTTTGGCTAGGGTATCATTAAATGGGGTAATGTAACTTATGAGACAACTAACTTTGATCAGATTATTTTGAGTCAAAATGACATTTTCACACCTAGGTGTTCTAGATTTCTCTTTTCTACCAAATTTCTTGCACAAGACATGTGCATTTGTTATTTTGTGTTGGAAACATATTAAATGGGATAATGAATCCAATGTATTTAAAATTTCATCCTAATTCTAATCCAGTCAAATTTCAAGCTAATAATGAGACATTTTGACCAATTTGATTAATTTATGCACCAAAGTGACTAATCATGCTTAAAGCTAATTAATTCAAATCATGAGCCTAATTAAGAATTCTATGGATATTTTTGAATATTTTTTTAGAAATGAATATTAAATACTACATCATCAAATGACATCATTTCTTAAGAAGGCATCCCTAGGCCATAAACTCATAAAATATTAGGATCAAGCCACCCCATACCTCATTAAGACCCTCCATGTCTCTTTATTTCCTCTCTATCCCAAATATTTATGAAGGCATTTATTGATTTTTACCTCAAAAATTGAATGGATTTTTAGCCACACATCTTCATCTTGATATGGATGATTCAGGTTCATTCTGACCATTTTGTAAAATCTATAAATAGGAGGCCCTACCTATTTAATTTTAAGCTTGGATAATGCAAAGTTATAATGCACAAATAATTCCAAAATCCATTGAAATTAGTGTTATAATGTCAAATTTTTGCTCCAATCCAAAATCCAAATCCATCACAAAGGTGCCAAGGAGAAGAGGAGATATCCAAGCCTCCTTTAATGAAGACTCATTGAGCACAAGCTAAGCAAGCCACTTTAAAAAGATATTTAGAGCATCCATGGAAGGTGAAGGAAGTTTTCTTACATGTTTTAGTTATTTTTTTCATATATATGTTTGTTATTATGATCCTCATTAGTGTTTAGGACTAGATATGCATGCTTATTAATGTGTTTCTTTCAATTTTATTTGATTTTGGAACCAACACAATACTAATCACCTCTCTTGAGTCAAATTCCTAGTCTATAATATCATGATTCCTACCATCATGTGCTACAGTAAAAATCATCTCAGGAAGTCTTACAAGTAATGTGGCCACAATATATCTCCTTGACACTTGAAAATTTTACAATCTATCCAATTTATTCCCCAATATAGATTAATTACATCATGAAATAATTTTTTCCCATGCTAGTTAAGATGTGCATCTCCATACTAGAAGGTTACCCAAATTCATCTTTATCTTTTGAACTAATTTTCCATCTTTTGGTCAATGGTTATACCTACCTATAGGTAAATAATTATATCCCATCCCACTTGTGATGCCATTGATTATAACCACCTTTAGATAAATAATTAATTATCATCCCACCCATTAAACCAATGGTTATAACTACCTATGGGAAAATCATTATGTTTTGATATATCTAGAGGTTAATGATTATAACTGCCTATGGGCAAATCATTATCTTTCTTCTACCCAAATAGGGTATGTTTTCATTTTGATAATACCTATAACCACCTTTGGGAAAACTATTGTCTCTATCCACCCAACTGTGGCATGTTTTTATCCTACCAATGATTATAACCACCTATGGGAAAATCATTATTTTCCTTTTCCTAATTATAATTGCCTTTGGGAAAATCATTCTCTTGTAACCTTAATCATCTTTTCGATGATTATAACTACCTTTGGAAAAAATATTTTTTGTCTCACCTATGCTTATGATTATAACAACCTATGGATAAATCATCATGTTTGTCTGCCCAACTAGGGTATCTCAATATTCTATTGATTATAACTGCCTATGGGTAAATCAGTCTTTTCCACCCTATTTTATCTTTTTTGGTCCCATCATTTCCTCCTTTTGAGGGACTGATCGTCAACCTTTTTTTAGACCATTTCCTTAAGGGGTCATCTATAGTTCATCTATTACCATTGAAATCATAGGCATATAGGACCTTTTCATTATTTTATAATTCATTACTATGCCTATATATTACAACACTTTCCTAAATAGGAGAAAACTATAGACACCTAAAACTAGCCATAACTAGCTTTCAACCAGACTTTAGAGTGATTCCTACCAATAATTTTAAATTAATCTTAGGAATCATTGAACATCCCAAGTTTTGTTGTACATCATTCATCAAATCTCATAATCATGTTGAGACATCCATAATTAGGGTATGTTATTGTATTCAACAATAACCTCTCATAGATTTATTTCTAATCACCTTGCATCATCATAACTATCAATTTAGGATATAAACCTATTAAGTGGGGAACTTGAAAACTTAAATCAATCTTGAAAGAGCTAAAATGATAATCTAATTCAATTAACAAACTAAACAAGACTAAATTCCTAGTTTAATTATCCATTTGAAATTAATGAATATCTAAAAAAATAAATCCAAAATATCATTGCCTTTATGAGTTATCAATATCTTTAAAAATATCCTGAAACATCTAATTTTGAGATCCATGCCTAGTAATTTCAAATCATAATTACTTTAAAACTATTAACTCAACTAGATTTTAATTTGTCTCACCTAGGTTTAGTTTGAACCCATTCTAAACCTAAACTCAACCTTGACTCACCTTGGGTGAGAGTTAATTCCTAAGGCTATAAATACAAGAATTTTCCTATTGAACCATAAGATATTTTGGTGCAAAATTATTATGCATAAATATCTTTAACAATCTTGAATATTGTAGATTTATAATGCCTAAATGCTTAGCAAGTAGTGTTACCATGCTCAAATCTTAATCCAAGCCGCATCAAATCCACGGTGCCAAGGAGAGAAGGAGCCAAGAAACCTCTATTTTCAAAGACTTATTGATGCAAAAGCCAATCAAGCCAGTCAACAAAGCCATTTGTACCTCCCAAAGAAGGTAAAAAAGTTATTTTCTTTTATGTTTTTGTTGTGATTTTATTTAGTGTTTGTTTCTAAGTTCTCCCTAGGAGTGTAAGTATTAGTGTGTTTATTTGAGTTATATTGATTGAACTAACACTATACTAACCTCTCTTTTTGGATTCTTATGATCATAGTAAGGTCCCTTTACTTTTGGTACTTGCACTTAATGCTTTGTAGTGAAGGTATAAATCCCAAGGTTAGTAGATTTATAACTTACTTATTCATTATTTGTATTTTATTTGGTAATTGGGTGCTTCATTCTTGGTTCTCAATCAATTTATATCTAGTTTATAATACCCCTCCATAGTAACTAAATTTGAGAGAATTTTATTGTTACTACTTATTTAATGTCTTGAACCAGTCTCTGCTAAGGAGGAGCCTATACCCTTCTAGAATATCTAATACCAATATGTATGCTCTTTCCAAAAGCATTACCATGGATGAATATCCAAAATCAACTAAATAATTATGTATGCTCTTTCCAAATGCTCGAATAGTCAATAAGAAAGGTGGAACATCAGGTTTAATTTTGTATATGGCATTGGTGTGAATAGTCTTTATCTTCTTAGAATTTTTTTTCCCTATGATAGACTTCCATACAAGATATTTTCTTTTTTAATCTGAGTTAATTCATGAAGAGTAATTTTGGCTTTAATATTCTTCATATCTTCAAAAATGTTGTATCCCCCTTTGCCTTACTCTTCTCTATTCTAGAGTTGTTTATTTCTTTTAGGGAGAGGTATATTGTTGTTATCTCTTGGATTTAGTGGGGTGGAAATTATGTTTATAGGAGTATATGCTATGAAGGGATGCTTATTCCTTAGGTTATAATTTCCCTTTTGCTATTTTTGGAAAGCCTGCAGTTCATTAGAGTTGTCTTTTAATTCATAGCATATTCTTCTCAAAAGAAAGACTCATGCATTTTATATACCATTATTGTGTTTGAAGAGATAGTTTCTAGATATAACTCTAGTAGATTATTCATCAAGTCTTGTATTACCATTTATATCTAGAATATCTCAAATTATTCATAGAACTTCACACATTCAATTTAACCATGTTATGATGCATTATGGACTTTACACAGATTAGGTAGAGATGTTTAGACTATATTGATCTTTGAAAAAATTTGGGTGTTGCTTTGCTTTATTAGTAGGCCTATTGAATTGCCTATTATATCTTTGAAACCAACTATTATATTTATTATTATATCTAATAGTGTTTCCCATCTTTCTCTACATATTCAAAAAGTGATTACTTAGTTTATAGAACATTCTTTGAATGGAATCTAGTTCTACTTTAATAGAATCAATTCCTTGTACAACTATAAAATTAGAGGGAATTGAATGTTAATTAATGAATATTCATATGTACCCAGTTATTCATATATCCATATTTATGATTGGGCACTTGTTTCATTAGAGGAGAAAGTACATATAGTTGATTCTGATTGAAAGTAGGGATAGTTTTATTAACGTGAGGGACTAGATTTAGAGCTAAAAATCATCATTGATATTTAGAGTTCTAGGTATTTGAGGGTTTAAATTTATTTTTATTTTAATTACCTCTTCATATGCTAAATATAGAGTGGTGATATAAATAGCTCTTTGTAGGAACACCACAGTGATTGGGTCCAAGTGTTTATATACATCTCCAATGAGAATGGTTCATATAGCATATACTTTGGGTTATTACAAGTGTACCTCTTTAGGAATATAGCATTGAAAGCCTAAATTAGATCAATAGGCTCCCTTTCCATGCTAGTAAAGTGTTGATATACTGGTCTAAGACTAGTAACTTATCTGAATTATGCAAGAAATATGATTTGACATGCATTCTAGGAAGTGATTGAGTTCTCTTTAATATTGAGATATTGATCATAGGTAGAATCCTATAAGGTAAATGGGAAAAGTCTAAATGCAACATCTTCATCAATAAAATTCATTAATCTTAATGCGACCTTAAAATAATTTATGTGCTCTTCTATATTTCTTCCACCTAAGGGGGAGAAGGTAGATATTTTTCTAGGTTTTTTGGAAATTTATGCATGTCTCTCAAGATAACAATGGTAGATATGACCAAATAAGGGTGTTATTGGTACATAGGATGATTAATGGGATGTATATTCCTATCTAGATATAGTGTTATATCCCTTGGTATATTAGTAAAAATGAGTGCATATCTATGCCTTTGATGTCTCTATGAAACTCAACATAGGGGTAACTTCTCACTAGGGGAGGCACACAAGTGGCCCTCCTTCTAGAAACAACTTTTTTATCTATGTTCATATGGGTCTTATGCACCAATGAAAGTTTAGACAAGGTAGCCTCTAAAATTTTAGGATCTTAATGGAGGTAAAACCGACTCAAGGGCATGACTTATAGGTATGGGTTAAAAAAATTTGTGGTGGAATAGAAAGAAACACATATAGGTTGTTAACTAGGTTTGGTTGTAGTTAAATGAATCTTAGTGGATAAATAAAACCTAAGGAATGAGATAAATGGTTGATATATAATATATATTGAGTAGATATCAGTCAAATAAACTTTTAAAGGGGGGAAGGGCAGAGTATAAAATAAGGTTATATGATCTCAAAGTGTCACTTCCTAAGTTGGTTTCTTATTGGACAAGTACTCTCAAAACTAGTGTTTATTTCTTGTAGTTGTTGCACACTTACAAGTAAATACAATTATGAATTTTGGGGAGGGGTGATATAGAAAACATGATGGAATCAAATGAAGGTTGTTTCCTTTAGAGTTGATTTTGTACACCCTTAATTAAAAGGTTATAGCTTGGACTAAAAAGGCATCTAAGATAGCTATGACACACACTTAGAAAACTATACCAAAATAAAGCATTCATACACACTAAGAATAATAACACAATTTAAACCAATTATTTAAAAATATATACTAACTTCTAATAGGGTTTTCACATATATAGCTAATATATATTGATAGAATAATTATAAAATATCTATAGATTTTTCACACTTAAAATTACTATATTATAACCACCATAAAATCAAAACCTTAATATCACATGAGTGGAAGGAGAAAACACCAATGCAATTACATGAAAGTCAAAATTTGACTTCTTATTTTATTGATCAAATATTTCATCCATTTAGAATGTGAAATTACATAGTTATATAGACTTGGAGAGGGGAAAACTCATCCTCCAAGTGTATGTAACTTATAGTTACATGTTGAAGTTAGAACCTTAGTTCTAATTTTAGTTTCAAAATTGGATGTTTTACATGCTTGTGTCTAATTACATTTATGTCAAAATTAGTTGGCCTATTGAATGCAATGAAACATGTGCATGCTTATAAATAAATCAAGCAAATTTACATGTATGTTCAAATTGTAAATAAATTATGAGTAAATTTTGAATGTATACATACAAAATTGGACTTTAACTCAAGGTTGACCAAGTGATTGCATGGCTAACAATATTTTTGGAGGAACTAAAGTGAATGGTTGTGTTGAACTATGAGTTTTTGTGATGTAATTATTATTTTCTTCAAAATATTGATAGTGATTTTGACCAATGTCATATTTATATATAATAATATCCATGTTAAGGATCAAATACCTATGCACCCTATTCACGTGCTCTAAGATCATTGCATGTTCAACTTTGATAGACTTGAATTTATATCTAGATATCTCAACTTAGGTGACTTTATTTCTAGTGAAATTTATCTATACCTCTATGTTATCTATCATCTTCTATTGTATGTCCTATTTGAAATTATATGAGTCTTGTTGTAAGAGCTAATCAAAACTGGCCCTACTGATGAATCTTCTTATAGAATCTTTATCCTAAGAAAGATTTAATTCATCCAAAATATGCCAAGAATGAGTCTCATGTTTTGAATATTTTAGCATCACTACCTCAGCCACATAAACCCATTACCTATCCACTTATGTTGTCATATCCACCAAGTTGAGGGCACTGGTAGCTTCCAATGGTGCCATCAAGTTTAAATGTGCATATGACCCACTAGTTGTAAAATGAAAAATGAATTTGAGTTTATTTTTATCTATATTCAAATTAATCAATAATTTGGTGTTCTCTACTATGTGAGTTTCTAATTCTACCCTCATTGTACCAATAGCCTCAATGGTATTGTATAATTTGGATGCTTCACTTTGAACGTCCATTTCAATTGGTGTTGGAACATGAAAAATTTGCTTATGTTCTCTTAGTTGATCTAGTTCTTGTTCTAGCTCTCTTCATTCCATTTTTTATCCCTTCATGTATTTATATTAGGACATCTTTGTGTGTTTCCATATAAGATTTAAAATCCTCTATATATGGGGATGGCCCCAATTTTCTATCTTTCCTCTTGGTCAAATTAAACATTTCTTCTCTCTCTTTTAAAATGTCTACTCTACCAGTGTCATCTTCCAGTTTCCTCTTCCTCACCCTCTATATACTCCTTATGGATTTTTCAAAAATTATACTCATAGTGGGCAATTCAGTAACCATAAGATTAGGCCTTGTATAGGCTCTTAACTACATGTATGTTTCCCATTGTGGAAGGATTAGCTAGGTTAGGTCTATGGGTTGAGTGTTTGAGACTATAGTCTCACCTATTATATCAGATAATGTTTGATTTAGAGTTTCATTTAAGAGGATATTAGTAAGTCCATATGATCTTGGACCAATCCACTCCACCATATTGTGGTAGTGGATGGATGATGTATATTATCCTTTTCTTCTTCTTAGCCTTCTAAGTGGTTATCACAGTTATCTCTTGAGAAGGATTGGGAGGGGGATCTAGAATACTTAACTATGTAGATGAAACATGTAATTGGGGAGTGGGTACTACTCCCCTCACTTTCTTTATAGATTTTATATTAGTTTTTTTAGGGGTTGGAGCAATAATGGTTATGGGTGATGTAATTCATGGAATCCCAGCTAAGGAAGTATGAACTATAAGGTTAGAGGATGGATCATCTACCTTGGTAACTAATAGAGTTCATAGAACAAAGGGATAAATAAGTTTAACCTCCACCTTGGGGGGTCAAGAGAGGTGGGGGGATAGGAGGGGTGAATGAATTAAAAACCAATGAACTAATTATAAGAAGAGGAACATGAGAAACTACATGGTAAATGGAAATAGGAGAGGGTGTGGACTCGCCTAGTGTTTCTTGATTCAATAGTGCCTTATACTTTGAGTCTTGGAGGCTGAATACTTTTTCACTTTGTAATTTTACCTCCTCATCAAAAATATCCTCTCCAACTTCCTCTTATGTAGATATTTTCATTGATGGTCCCTCCATGGTTGCGATCTATGGAAGGGACTTAGGCCTTGGCTTCATTCTATAGCAGATGTTTATCTTAAGAGCTATGGAATGAGCTAGTTGTATGGTTGAGGTAACCATAATAAGAACCTATGGAAATGTTGAAACATTACCTTGGGTAGGGCCCTCTAAATCTAAAGAATCCAAATAGATGGGTTCATCTTATTTCTCCCCAAGTGATATGTCTAGTACCCATAGTTATTTAATCACTATCTTAAGTGCCATAAGGTGTGTTTGGGAGAATTGTCCTTATTCTCATGGTGGTTGAGTAGGTCTTCTAGTCTATAAGTTATATTTATCACATCCTTAAGCTAGTGGGAGTCTAGTTCATTCCTCCTTTATACAAAGGGAAGGCTCTCCTTGAATAATCTTTAGAAGGTCCTCTCTCATCTGGATTGACTATGTGGTTTCCAATATTTTATGTTCATTATGCATGTTGAAGAATAATAAGTCATGATCAGAGGGATCATGGTGATACTTTATGCTTGATCCCTTGATATGGTGTTAAACCTATCTATGGAGATCCCAATCCTTATGTGGAAATGAGTTTAAGGATTAGTATTATTTATATTTCTTAGCCTCATAAAAGTGATTTTTATTGGTGTATCACATTCTTACAATAATTAAGTGAGAGTCAGGGAGGAAATATTTATTATTCTTATGTATATCCTCATCAATGTGCCACCATAAATGGTAGGATATTTCCTACTCCACCACCTTATCTAAGACATACTTGGGGAGCCATAGAGGTGTAACCTTATGTCCAATTACCATGATGATTGTATAGTTAGGGTATAGCTAGTAATCTCCCCTGATCAATAATGTAGTCATGATACTCTTTGATATAATAGGGAAGGAGGACTCATGTATAAACCTCCATACCAATGGGTAGACATCCTAGGTGATGAACATAATAGTGCAAGTGTGCACATATATATGCATGAAGGAGTAAGAATAAAAAATCCCTATTATTTATGTAGTCTGAAGGGGAGTTCTAGAGTGAACCATTGTGAATGTAAATCATCCCCAAGACTACATCAAGTAATGAACACATCATGTAAAAGTGACCTCCTAGAGGCCTCTTGTCCTTATGAAAAAATTGATATTAAAACCTTGCTCCAATCACTTCCCCTGGAGAAAAGGTTAATTATGATGTCCTCAATAAATCTAACAATAAAACTCATTAGAATTTGAATAATTTGATGGTTGGGTATCCAAATAGCTTGTTCAATAGGGCCATCCTAATCCTAGTTCCTATTATAAATTTTGTGATTGGTATTGGTTGCTTATCTTTTAAATTGATTATCTCTCTAGGAAACATCCAACTGCTAAGTGCCTTCTCTACAAACTTATCTTTATTCCATGCCACTACTTTGTGTAAATCATAGGTAGCCTCTATAATAGGAAGGGTTAGGTACCTTTGAAATGCATCACTAAAGATGTAAGCTCTGACCATCTTGTGCTTGAGGTGATGCAGGTAATCTCCTCTAGAGATTTACCTACAAATAAAAAATCATGCATGAGTTTGATATAGGGAATGACTTCTAGATTCACATCTACAAAGTGTATTCCTTGTCTCTTGAGTGAGAACAGGTCTATGGCCAATTGGTGTTGGCTTAGAGTTAGGTTATCTTCATGCTTGTGCATTTAAACCTAGTGTGTGGTATCCCATATCACCAAGTAGTTATTATATTCATTATTAAATATAAAAGGTTCAAAGAGTGTGTTTGTGTACTCAGTAGAATATTTAATGAATATCTTTGAAGGGTAGAGAGTTCCCTAAAATTTTGTAGATGAGGATACCATTATCTTGTAGTTAAGCTAGTACTAGTTTGTAATTCAATCACTCAGCTCTTGTGTGTATGCTTATAATTCAAAGATATTAGTGACTAGGGCTTAATCATAGGTGAGTAATAAATTTCATAAGTTAGCTTAAGATTAATTTGGCACATTTTTTATTAATTTAATTTTATATGCTTTTTCATTGATTTTTAGTTTGTGTAACATTAATGTTTAATGCTTATAACTTTGAATTATTTTTTAATTCAAACTTTTCCACCTCATTTGGTGGGTATGCCATGTAGGCATTTTTGAAATTTAATAGGAGTAACACAGCATTGTCATTCGACACATGTCATATCATCACTTCTTCATCTTTTGTTTATCAAGTAGTGAATATTTTGATAATCATAAGTCAAGAATTAGGGTATAACACTATTTGTGAGGTAGGTGAGTATCCAGATCAAAAAATTTGGACACTTTTTGCAAATACCTGAGTTGGAGAAAAAACCTGACTAATTTTGTTGAAGACCTAAATATGTTGGTTAAATTTGCATAATACCTAAATATGTTGGGTAACTTTTCCAAAGTATCTGTGCTAAAGATATTCATTAAATACCTAGATCAAATGAAGTGTAAAAATTTAGAACTTGGGTTCCTAAAGAATAAAATCTAAAGAGTAAATGGCCAAGTTTTTCTTAAGGTGAATATAGACTTTGGGGTCTTATACCCTAAAATATTTAATACTATGTTCTGAATAAATTCTCATAATTAAAACATCCAAGAATAATTTTTTTTGGGTTTTGTAAAGTGTGGAGTGTCGAATAAAATTACCAAACATTTTTATCAAAGTATTGAAATGTGTCAGAGGGAACTGTTGAGAAAATTCACTAAAGGTAATTTCCAAACAAAATTGTTGAAGACCAAATTATCGGATAAATTTGGCAAATGTAGCTATGTACTTGAGCTTGTTTAAGAAAATAAGTTTTATTTCATGATGTTGAACAATATGGAGTAAATCATAAATATATTTGAAATTTTCTAAAATAATGGACTCATGTAATGGGGCAAGCAAAATTTGCTTCAAAATGTCTTGAAGTTCTTTATCTACCATTAGATTTATTATTTTGGCCAACATTGTTTGATATCCCAAAACATATTCATTGATAGGTTTATTGGTTCTTTGTTTCATATTTTAAATTTTATCATATGACATATTTTTAGTGATGTTGATAGAGAATATGCTAGGAATTGATTTGCTAACGGTTTGAATGCTTTCACTGATTGGAGTGGTAAATCATAGAACCATTATAAAACATAGTCCTTGAGGCTCCTTGGAAATAATTTGTTCAAAAGTTTATCATTGGAGGAATAATCAAGACATATCACATAAAAATATCGAAGATGTTATTCAAGATCACCCTTGACATCATAAAATGTGAACTTGGGTGTGACAAAACCAATTGGAAAAGGGTGCAAAAATATTTTAGGTGTAATAAGATCATGTAACACCTCTTATGAATTAAATGCATAAGGTGAACTTATATGATTTTGATCAATATTAATAACCTTAGATTGCAAATTTTTTATAGTTTATATAAGATATAACACATTTGATCACTAAGGTTTGAAGTTTGAGAAGTCACCAAAGGAGGTGTACTCATGGTTTGAGTTGACATAGGCATTAAAAATGGTAATTGGGTTTAAGTGTTAATGGTACCCATGGAGAATGTAACAATAGCAGGATTTTTTTTGAGGAACAATGGTATAAATACGTAAACCATTCTCCCATTAGATGTAGTAAGTGATGATGTGCCTATGGGGAGGGTTACAGGAATATGAGCATGTCCCATATCTCTAATATCATGATCAATAGATCCACCTGGTTGTTCATATATGATTTTTTATTTTTTAGTTTCCAATATGGTTTTGAGGATCTCATAAAGATCTTCAAGGTTTTTATGGATACACTCTCAAAACATAATAATAAATTTTACTTTTACTTGATTTATTTGTTCATGATGGTTTTGAGGTTCTCATCAAGATCTTCAAGGTTTTTATGGATACACTCTCAAAACATAGTAATAAATTTTACTTTTACTTGATTTATTTGTCCATGTTCATTGTTTACATTAGATTCATTGTTTTCATGATAAAAATCATCTTCAATGATAACCTCTTTAGTATTTTTTTCAATTTTATTATTGGCACTTTTATTAGGCATATGATTTGATTAGATTTATTAGAAATATAGAAGTAGTTATAACACAAGGGTGATAAAATAATTTATAGTAGGCTAATTAATTAAAAATCTAGTTAAATAATATTATGAGTTTATAAACTAAGATTGCTAAAAATAATAAAGTAGAACTATTGAAAGATATTTTAATAAATAATAAACATGGTACTTAGTTTACTATATGCATGCTAATTTGGACCAAAAATAAATATAAAGTATGTAAAATCAATGTTTTGGATCATTTGATAGATTCTATAAACTGTACTTACATGTCCATAAACACTACCATTAGAGTTGGAGGCTAACATCAATGTTAGTATCTGACTATGTTCTAACTATCCAATATGGAATAATGATTGTATTTAGATGTGACCAACTTTGTTGTTTTGGATTTTTTGTTCTGTTGATGTATTCAGATCTGAGATATAGTGTGTCATTCTTTATTGATTGATCAAACCCCAGATCTTCACCCTTCTTCACCCTTGGAATGATTTTTTTTAAAAAATGGGTTAATGGATTCATGGTGTTGAGCTGCCACAAAGACTCCTATGTCAAAGGGCATGGCCTACATAGCTGATACTCCAAAGAGGGCCTTAGACTCATGTAGTTATACGTTGTGCGTGGGAAAGTGTGTGTATAAGGGTAAAACATATTATATGAAGATGCATGCAGTGATTTAGCTTGTAATTGGATAAATGTTGCTCTTGGGCTACTCTTTGAATGATTCGTACTTGTGATATGACTCTTCCTATGCTTGATATGAAAATATAGATGAATATAGTGCTTGTGTAGTTGATTGATTTAGATTTGGTAGGTGTTTGCTGGTATTTTCTAGATGAAGAATGAGAAGGATTAGACTTATATTTATACAACACATTTTGAAATATCTCATGAGAGGGTTCAATAAGACAATTATGCCAACCCATGGGTTTTGATCATTTTGTAATTTAGATGAATTTTGGATACTAGACACTAGATAAGGATCTGAACCCTACTATTAGCAATAGTGTCCCTTTATGGATAATAGTGTCCAAAGGGATAGAAAATAGGTATGGATCTAAAAATAAAAATGAATGATGTTTATTAGGGTTTAATATTTTTGTATGGTATAGGAGACTTGGGTCATCAAAATGATATGGATTAGACTAAAAGACAAACATTTAAGCATAATGAGATGGTGAAGTGAGCCTTTTGGTAGTAGAGAGGTCTAAAATTGAAGGGTGAAGCCCTGATTGATATTTTTCAAATATACAAGATTGAGATGCTATACATATTTAGTTTTGGTATCTACAAATATATGTAGTTCAACATGGAATTTGAGGTCATAGATATATATAACCTGGTAGAATAAGATTCCCCCATCATAGGCATGGACACTAGGTAGAAGGGAGTCCAACATCTTCATATCCATGTATAATATGTATGTCTTATATAACACTCATATACCTTAATGAAATGCATGTGTGTTTGAAAAAGAATATGTTATCTAACAAAATATGTGATAAATTTCACATGTAAATAAATAAACTAGCAACTTATGTCATGCTTAGGTCCTAATTTTTTATTTTTGAAAATATTTTAAATGTTTTTATACTTTTTAACATATTTGAATGTTTTTGGAATTTTTTTTTTTTGATTTTTTCACCTTTTTTGGTAATTTTGATATTTTTGAAAGGAAAATAAGCTAGCTTATGATCCCAGTAATGGGAGGACCATAGTGTGTGATTGTATCATAGAGTTACAAGGTGTTTTTTTGTGAACAAAAAATATTACATGTAGATGAATCTGAATATAAAAAGGCATTAAGTGTTGTAACGTAATTGTCTTGATCACTATTCATAAAATCCTTTGCAAGATGTGTAACTCTAGAAGGTGTAGGACTTGGTGGAGTCTATTATATAGTAGGAGGAAGTATGATTTCCTATGTTAGTTTTAGAACACATTGAATTATTTGAGGTACTACCATAGGATGCACTATAGAAGGTGAATATCTCTTTGAATTTTAAATACCTCTTCGATGTGAAGTTTTTTGTCTAGGAGGGTGTACTACTCTCTTATGAACTAAATGTATAGAAAGATCTAGAATAAGAGAAACAATTGTCTCTACACTATGGTCTTAGATAGATGTAACAACTATCTTTGTACCATGCTTTTAAATGGGTGAAATAACTATCTTTGTATTATGCACATGAATATGGGTAATAATGAATTGTGATGGTGGTATCAGAGGAGTCGTCACCATTGATTGTAGAGGGTACTCATATTGAATGCCTGAAACTTTGGCCACTTGATTACAATGTATATATTTGAGACATTGGTGTACTATTGATGGCATTACATAGAGATTCTACATCAAAGGACATCCCAATAACATATTAAAGACCCCTATACTTGGTAAGAAAATAAATGGAGTAGTTAGTGTTGTTGAACCTACCCAAATAGGTAGCACTATATGCCCAAGAGTATTATATGTATGTCCATCAAATGCTTTATTTACTTTTAATGTAGTTTATAAATCTTGCTATGTATACCCCAAAGTGTGAAGAAGTATCATTATACATATATTTTCACTTGACCCATTATCGACCATGACACTATGTATGTGTTGTTTATTGATATGAGATCAAATAAAAAGTGCATATCTATCTGAATCACCATAAAGAATCTTGCAATCATTAAATATGATTATAGGACACAATGCTAGCATGCCTATAAATATACCAATAATACCATCTATTGGATGTCCATATGTCAAAGGAAGATGATGTGCATTATACGCATTATGTACCTCTTAATTATTTTTATTTTATGCTTTCCATGGTTTGGAAATGACTTAATGAATATTTTAAACTTTACATTATTATTTTGTTGTGGCTTGGCAAATTTGGTACAAGTCTATATTTTATGTCATTTATTACAACTTTGTATGCATGAACTATTGACACAAATTAGGTATCTATCGACATGTTTTACTTGAATTTTTATCTATTCTAGTTTATGAGTTTATCTATGGGCTTTTAATCTTGCCATTTTTCACAGGGATCCTCAATCTTGGTTCTTTTTCCTTCTAGATAAGTCCACAGTAATTGGATAAGATTGGCTTATGGCCTTATTCTTGAAACATGAACTTGTCCAAGCATAATTTTCTAAACTTATTTTGAGCCACGTTTCACTTAATTATTATTTTTATTATTTTGGACTTATCTTGGGTTGGATTTTGTGTGCAATAAGTCCCAAATAAAACATCAAAACATATATAAATAAAAATCTTATCTAAGGCATTAAATATGGTTCTCCTCACTCTAAAGTGTTATTTCAAATATTTTCATGTTTAATCTATATATTTTGTGAAGCTATATTCAAGGTTTTCAAATATTGAGTTTTTGTTTGCATGTTTGTGCCAAGGAAAAAATAGGAGAAAAATAATTTGGATTTACATTCATAATTTTACACATACACATAAGTGGGATAACTACATTTGAGTTTGATATCTCTTTGTAGTACTAGCAATGTAGTGCAATGCTTGGTCACTCAATAACGATTGACCAAGGTCAGTCCAAATCAATACCTTTTACTCAACATCCCCCCACTTAGTTTATGTGTAGGAAACTATGGTTTTATCATTCCAAGTGTATCACAAGATAATTTGGATTTGAAAATGTGCCAAATAACCCTAATTAAGACAAACACATGTAGTGTAGTGATGAAGTTTTTGTCACATTCAATAGGAAAAAGTCCACAATTAATAGACTCAAATGCATTGTACTGTTATCCACTTATAGTGACCATGTCTATGAATATTATTTGCTTATATCTCTAATTTTTCATACTCAAAATTACAATTTCTCTATTTTATATTGTCAATTATTAATTATAGTCAATCAAATTCATATTCAATAGAGTTAAACATGTTATGTTGTAATCCACTTATAATGAACATGTCCTAAAGTAGTTTTTAATTCTATTGTTGTTTCCTGTTGTTGTTTCTAAAAAATGGACATTCATCCTTTTTTATTAATTTACACTATTAGACATTTAGAATATTTAGTAAAATTTTGATTTATGTTGAGTTATTTTTTTCTTTGTATTTTCTAAAAATAGTTCTCTATATTTAGCAAATTGCCAAAATAACAATTATTGATCATTGAACATCTCTAAAATTTTGACATTTTCTAGTTTTACACCTATAATCATATACAATTTATTGTGTTTTATCAAAAATAAGGTAAAATATATTAGTGAACCCGTACATATTATTTTAAACATTGCTTTTATTTTTTGATCTTTATTATAGGGTTTCAGAATTCTTGATTTTTATACAATTTATTGTGTTTTATCAAAAATAAGGTAAAATATATTAGCGAACCCGTACATATTATTTTAAACATTGATTTTATTTTTTGATCTTTATTATAGGGTTTCAGAATTCTTGATTTTTGAACACTAAAGAGACTTCATCTTTGACTTTGGGGATTCATATTGAATTTGCATCTAATTTACACAATCACCTTTTCTTGTCATTGGTTTTCCATTGCTTTTTAATATTTTTAATCCTATAAACTATGTTTTAACAATTTTAAAAATCAAAGGAGTTATTGTTTTAGGCAAAGAAGTCATCAATTTTACCTGAGTCGTGATGTGAGGGGTACTTCCCTAATACTCAATCCATTAGAAAATACTAGATATGGATTTTAGTTTTCAAATACCCCATGGTATATCAAAATTTCCTAGGTTTTATTTTTCAACCATAGGAATCCTTCAACCATTTGTTCTTATAGTGCATTTGTAAGTGGTTTTCTGTAAGAAATTACTCTTAACATAATCTAGAGATGAGATATTACAGCTACGTGAATGGTAGAATCCTCCATAGTTAGTACCTTTGTGGTTATGTTCACTATTTATTACAACTATAAATATATTTGAGAGCCTACAAAAGAAACGCATCATACTTAGTTTCACCTTTTTCCATCCTTTATTTTGTGGTGTGATCGATTGTTTATTAGCATTGGGATTGATATTTGTCATATTTACTATATTGTGGGTTAAAGTTTTTAAATGGATTCTAAATATGAAATTATCAATGGTGTTCACCATTTAGATTTAATCTTCTCTAGCAATGCTACACCTTACACTTATAATAATGAATGGACTAATGATCACACTTGTACAATTTATAATGTTTTTTACATTAATTAAGAGAATGATTATGATATATATGATTATGATTATTAAAATCCAAATGATTGGTACAATAGTGAAGCATATCGAGAAGAGGAAAATCATCATACCAATTTAAAATCTAAAAAATCAATTTCATCTATTCTTCCCTTGTATTCCTCTTTCCATAAAGCAAAAAAAAAAGAGCATATTGATAATGAATATATTCTCTCTCAATATCTCACAAGGATCAAAATGTAAAAAATCAATAGTTAGTGTAACTTGCTTACCTTTTCAATTTTATACTGTATTTCATTGCATAAATAAATATAAGCTACACAATCATAGTCCTTTACAGTCATCTGAAATGTTATTTCAATTTAATGAGTGTCACTTAAGACCATCCTATCCTTAGCTTATCCCCAGACCTATCTTAGGGTCTCTTTTGATCCTTTTCCAACTTTTATGTGCATCTAGCCTATTCCCAAATATACCAAGAGTTGCATTGATCCATCACTTAGGCATTATCATTCTTTTTTCACACATTCCAACCACTTGGAAAATAGTACAACCGCATTATTCTATAACACAATGAACTATTGGCAAAGGGGGTAGTGCTATTTACCCTTAGCTTCCTTTTCCCATAATGGATATATTTCCTCTCCTTGAATCATCTTAGGGTTGGCCTAGACTCATTTCATGTCTCAAAAAGCATAAGAATGCTATATAAAGATCACTCTCATTTATTTATTTCTTCAATGGTAATTATCATTGACAATCTTAGAAATCATTGTACAAATTAAGGTTATTGATTCCTATTTACCCCTATTTATACATACATCCATCTACAATATCCCAAATCTTAATTTTACTCAGGTTTATAGTCTCAATTCACACTCAAAGCATTCAAATTAGCATTCATACTCAAGCATACTAGTATTACTCTCACTTACCCCAACACTTAGATTGGGATAACTACATCAGGTTCGATCCCCTTTCAAGGTACTGGTATGTAAGCAGTTCTCTACATATGGGGTGTTGAGGTTTCATCCAACCTATCCTACTAATGCCACTCTTCTTTCACTTGTGTTAGGCTTAGGGTTTCATATTGAAATCAATCAAAACACAAAAAATGATGATCTAGGTATCGATCATATAAGCATAAGCTTCTTGAGACATAATGAAGGTCTACCCAAAATTTCACTGTTTCACCTACATAGGGTCACTAACACAACATAGAAAGTTAATAACATAATGAACTATTGGAAAAGAGGGTCATACTATTAGCTAAATATGGTTATGATACCTATTCTCTACTGATGGCACTCTACACTCCTCATGCATCACTTCCCTGTTTGCCACTTATTTGTTTCAACCACATTTTCTAGCTAAGTACACCTTTTAGAATTCATCACTATTTATAGAAGATTCAAATAAATCAATTATCATACAAATTAATAACTATTGATACTATTGTATTTTATCCCCTGATTTATTACTCGACTCTTTTTAAACCTAAGGTTACATTCCATAATCTTATAAAATATAAATTATTTGGTAAACCCAACTTACTTCAAACATATTCCTCAATGACCCTAGTACACCATTAAGGTTTTTGCTTCTTATTTTATAGAATTTTCTCAATTTTCACCCCTTTCATCATGATCATCATTATATAAGCCATTTTATATTTTTGGTATAAATCCCCATGGTTTATCTTGCATGATTATTACCTATGATTTATATAATGATGCACATGTATGTCACTTATCTCATGTATCATGTTAAAACTCAACTTATTTCAGACATTGGTCCACCTCATCCTGAGTCCCCTTTCCATGGAAAACATTATTACATGACCAATTTTGAGTTATATCTAGTTACTAATTGATGGAAAAGAGCTTAGATGTCTCCTTTTGTTCCTCCTTAACCTAGACCCATTGACTACCTTCACTAATATCCTACCTCTACTACTCACCCTTGGTAAATAGTAGATTATACAACTCAAGTTATTACTAGATGAAATTGGTTTCATCCTCAGTGTATAAGAAATATTTTTAAACTTTTATCGATTACTAATACTTTATATCTTTTAAGAACCCATTGAGTCTTAATATCTCTAGGTGTACACCTTAAGGGTTATACCGAGAAAGGGATGGGTAGACCATTGGTGCTTTTTAGGATTGTTTTCCATTTTACCACTTGTTATCTACATGCTTGTCTCCTAAAACCATTTACCCTAAGCTTATTATTCTCTATTGTACCCATTCTAGGAATTTGCTACATTTTATCCTCTTATTCCTCACCTCTTTTTTTTTCAATTGGCTGTACTAGGTCGACTAGGTTGACCTTGTATAGTTTTGAGGTATTTCTCACTTAGGAGTTAGTTGACCTTTAAATGACCTACCTCATGACCTAGTGAATTATTTTTCAAAATTATACTAGGTCGACTAGGTTGACCCTATCGATCAACATTTTTGGAAGGGTTTAGGGAGAGATACTCCAATATATACAAGTTCATTTCCATCAATTATCAAGAAGTGAAAGAAGTAAGAGTGAATGAACATCTACTTATTGACCATTCTACTTGAGAATTAAATCTTAGGGTTCCATACTTTCTTTGGAGATATGGATCTTGTCTTGTGGAGAAGTCTTTTGGATGCATTGATAGGTTGTGTAGCCTAGAAATGATTTGTATTTATCATCCTTACATACCATAACAACCTCTTGTGAATCATCTTGGCCAAGGGAGAGATTGAAGCTCAGTGGTTTGTCTTCAAAGGTGAGTATTCCTAACTTTATTTCTCCTTTGTAAGAGTAGATAGATAATGAATTTGTGATTATCTTAAATGTATTATGATTTTGTATACATTGACATGAGTATATGCCTTCTATTCATGTTTAGTTTTATTGTTTATAACCCCTACTTTGTGCCACAAGCTTTGGTGAGCACTAGATTAGATTTACTTGTTATTAGATTAGGTGACATATCAAAAATTAGGATCCCTTTAGGGTTATTGAATGATTGTGTTAGACTAGAGGCTTTGAAACCCTCCTTAGCATGGATTATTATGATAAATGATCCCCCAATCAAGTCTAGTGGATCCCAATATTGGTCATGCTCCTACTTAATAAATGTATTCCCAATCAGAAGTGTAGGTATGCTCTAGCTTCTCTGAGTAAGGATTGATTAATAAACATGATGCATTTTTTATTGCATATATTATAGTGAACCTAATGTGAACTAACCACTTTAATATTTGTTCACTTATTTTTCATTATTTTATCATTATTTTTATCATATATTTGCCATACTAGGTTAACTACATCAACATAGTTCTAACTTCTATGCACAGGTTTAATACATAGTCACATCAAGATGACTCAATTCTATTTATGTAGGTTTTTCATCAAGTACAAAAAACATACTAGGTTGACCTAATAGACCCTGTAAACTTTTAGACTTCCATTCTAGACTACTAGGTCAACTTAGTCAACCCTATACATTTTAGGCACTCAACAATAGGTTTCTACAAAGCTGGATCAAACTAGTCAACCCTGTTAGTAGGATTTGCAAGAATTTATCAAGGTTATTTGACAAAAATCAAATTTCTTTGCATATTTAGACTCACCAAGGTTACTTCTATCCTTTCTCGCTTTTCTTACAGTCTTTCCTTTTACAATTTACAGTCTTCAAAACTGCCCTTGTATAGTCAACTAGATCGACCCTATCAACCTAGTTCTATATTCTATGTGCTATCTAGATAACTAGGTCAATTATATCAACCCTATTTATTTTCATACCTTTGCTTCCATAGTACAAAGGTGACACTATCAACCTTGTTATATATTTTGTGCATACACTATCGATTGCATCGATACTATACCATGTTTTAAAGTTGGAATTAACCTTTATATGCTTGTAATTAGCTCACACTTTTATTTATGGTTGATTTCATGCTTAGAATAGATCATATAGTCTAATTAGGTGGTTTTCAATTTAATTTTTAGTTTCACAAATTTTTACTTTATGCACACATGATCAAATCATAAAATCTTAAACAAGCACTTTAGCAATTGCCTACCCAAGCCCTACCTACTTGGATTTCATCACCAAGTGGGAAGCCAACTTGGTATTATGGCCAAATATAAACATGTGGTTAATGGTATATTATAGTTAATCACCCAACACCCTTATCACTATGGTGTGTGAGTGAGGGGGTCGGCCCCAATATTAAGCCTATACCATTGCCAATATAGATCCCCTTAAGCCAAAACATCCTAAAATCATCCTTAGATTTCTTTCTAGTTCCTTGATTACAACCAACTTCCCATCACATTTAAAATTATATTCTATATAATCTAATAACATTTAGGTTGACCATCTAGTTAGCTTTTACTTTTCAAGCTAATTGCTTGTTATTTGCGCAATTGTATTTTGTATTGCAAAAACTTGCATTAACCAACATTGGTGCAAGGATTTATACTATGTGCCTAAATTAAATCAACCTCATTGATCTAATTAATTATTTATTTCCATTAAATTCTTGATTTTTAAAATACTTGTAAAATTATTTTTATCTTAGTACATGATCATTTCAATCGACACAATCTATTATAGACTGTCTAATTTTCCGTATCTACTGTACTAGGTTGACCCAATCGACCTTGTACACTTTTTTAGCCTCTGTCTACTATGCTAAGTTGACCTAGTCAAACTTGTACAATTTTTAGGCCCTATTTTTTATGCTAGGTTGACCTAATCAACTCTATATAGTTTCCTATCAGTTTCTATTTCCTTATGTGGTTATCTAGTATTATCTCATCATGGTGACATCTTTTTAGCCTTCACTTAGTCAAGAACATTGAATAATTAAGGATTTGGATAATAACCTCACTTATTTTATTACTTTAGATGAAACTAACCACTTTATTCCTTCCTCTTCTCCTAAACCAAAACCAATCACTACATAATGTAATGTAGTTAAGGTCCATCGTCGTACTCCTCTTCCCAATACCAATGTTGGGAATCATCCCACCAACACAAGTAATCCCCTCCTATAAACACAAGTAATCCCCATCTTATCAACACCAATAACCCTCCTACAAACACAAATCCACCTATTGATACAACTTAACTTCTTGCACGAGTCATATAAAAAATGAACATCATGCAAACAACTAATAAATCTCAATTAATGAACATGCAACAACATTTATTAAACGTGACTAGTCAACAACTTCAAGTCATCATGTCTCAACCAAATCTAAATTTATTCCCTCCTCTTAGAGATGCCAATGGGAATATCATCCCGCAACCTCCAATGAATTAAAAAATGCTTCAACATCTTCAAAATGAATCTTTAGCCTCATTTATTGCATCCATAGACATTGGAAACATTTATCCAACTATCACATATAATGGGACTAAGGAACCTACTATATTTCTTAAGTATTTTGGTAATCTTTATAATGAATGTGTCCAAACTAATACCTTTTCTACCGCTAATATCTTATCCAAAACCTTTTTTGGTGATGTATTTGAATGGTATTATTATGACATGAGATTACACCCTTATGGAGGAGTTATTCAATATCCCCCACTCCTAGTCATAATATGGGAATAACCCTAGGCTTTGGGTATCCTATAATAGGGTTGAAACTCTAGAGAAGGCTAGCTTACTCTTGATGGATCACCTAAACCGATATGTACACTAAGAAAAGGGTTAAAAAGGAGGAAATAGGTGTCCTAAGAAAGCTAACAAGGTGATGTACCAAATAAAAATGGAAGACTCCCATAAGATTAAACCCTCACTAGACCAACACAAGATAATGTTAGCTCACACGACCTCATAAACTAGCTGATTGCATAAGTATTTCATAGAGTAGGTTCAGGAAGCTATGAATGGAAACAAGGAGGGATTCTAAGACCCACACCAAGCCTACATTAATGATAGAAATAACATGAATCCAGAATTGCAAACAACTTGAAAACACCTTAAAATATGCCATAAAGAAGGATAATGGCATGGAAGATTCTCCTTCATAATGACATCATGCACAACTCACTAAACACTGATCCAAGGCAAGAGATAGGTAAAGAAAGTTTATTATTAAATCAAGAGGAAATTCTTACAAATGCTTGATAGGGTTTAGCCTAATCAAGATGAACACATTTACAATATCTCAAATATACCCCTACTCTTCAAGATCAAAGAGTCTTTGTGAGAGTTTAGAATCTAAGAGAGAGCTTACAAATGGGAAATAATGGGTAATATAGAGGAAGGGAAAGAAAGAGAGGAAGGGCATGCATCAAGAAATCAATCAATGTGATGCCACCATATTTAAATGAATGATCCACCATATTTTGATCAAACCAAGGTTAATACATCATAGATAAAATAGCCTTCATTTTCTCCAATAGTCTTCAAGCTCTTCTCATTGGTTGAGAAATACACTAGAAGACAAGAATCTATTTTGAAGATGATGCATCATGATCTTACCAAGAAAGTAAAATCCTTAAAGGCTCTGAGAAGAATTAAATACTCCACTTTACTCTATAATTCCAAAATACCTTTGGTTGATCTTCTACACCATCTCCCACTTGATTTCATTGTAAGGACAAAGTCTTTATACCCTTAAACCTGATAGAGCCATGACTATATCTAATATAAGCAGCTGCAAGTACCTACTTGTCAAGGATATGACTATATCAAAATATGAGACACTCCTTTCATTAATAAAAATCTATCCCTATTTTAAATAATCATAGGTTTACTATAGATGAAAACCAATCCCATTTATTTGTTTTCATATATCCATAATTTCAACAGAGATACACATGTTGCTTGATCTCATTTTAATATCTACATGCCCATCTTTGATTTTTATTAGGCCTATAAAGAGCTATTTTTGCCTCTAAGCATTTATGGAAGCTTAGAACTCATTTTATGCACATATCTTCTTCAAATAAATAGTGAACATAGTCATAGAATAATATTATGACCCTATAAGATGGACCCTGCATGTTATGAATATTCAAACCAGAGGTTCATACTAAGCTTCAATGGCATCAAAACTTTATCATTGACAACCCTTGACTATATGACTATGTCTTTTGACTAAAATCTAATAGTGGCACATGCCCTTTGAAATACTTTCTTTGTTTGACCTCTATTTGAAAACTCCTAGCTTTGACTTTTGATATTGGCCATTAATCTTAATCTAAGATTCTCACATTCATGCCATCTATCAACTCCTCATTCATTCTATGGGCCCTATAATTAGTCCTGGCTAGTTCTTAGGTGGCCTTACATTCATCTTGAGCTTGGTTGAGCCTTTGACCTTATGCATACCATTGATCTTATTTTATATGGTTCAAATACATACCATTGATTTACTAGGTAGTTACCATGGTCATGAAACTTACAAACTATGTATTTGTATTTGAGATTCCTTGACTTGTTGACCTTTTACTCATCATCAATCTACTTTTGTATGCTTAGATGTACTTCATTGATCTGTTGGGACCTACTAGCTTTAATGATCATCCTTGCACCATTATATCTTGAATTGAGCTCCCATGATCTCAAAACTTTTTAGATGCATGTTCATCCTTGGAATATTTGAATTCAAATGGCTATTTACCATAGCTTTAACTTAATTTCCTTGCACACATTCCACTCTACTAGTTCATCTTTGAATGCTTATATCTTGAGATAGAAAACTCATCAAGATATGAAATTTGTAGAGGATGTTTATGGGACCAAAATCATCATATACATACATTAATTTAACTCTAGTCAACCTCCCAAGTGCATATATCAAATGTGTAACCAGACTGATCTATACATTCCTGCTTGACGTGTCATGATGGTATGGCTCCTTAAAATCACCAAGTTCACACTTTAATTTTGCTTAAAGTGTTTTAAAATATTGTAAAAAAAATATTATCTACATGATGGATATTTTCTCCTCCTATCATTTTGCTTCTCAACCAAGACCTTACTCAACTTCAAACCACATCTAGTCAAAAGTTTCTTATGTGGGCCAAATTTGGTGAATAGGTACAACCAACTTCCATCTCATAACTAGAGGATTTAGTCAATGCTCTGGTGAAGGAATTATAACATGATGACCTTATTGAAATTTACCTTAGCCATTTCATCAATGCCAAACAGCTTCCTAATGAATGTGCTCACACTTTCATCAAATGATGGAAGTCTCTTGATCATAAAGTGGACCATAAAATGAATGATGATACTCTTTTAAAACTATTTGTCACTAATCTTAAACCTCCCCTTCAATACAAAGCTAAAATATTTTCACCTAAAACTTTAGACGAAGCCTTAGACCAAACAAAAAGGAAAGACTTTGTTATGACTCAATTGGAAACACCTCCAACAACTAATAAAGAACCTTTCCAATCTTTTTATCATAAGATTGATTCATCTAAGCCTACCCAACCTCAAAATGGGGCATCAAATTCAACTAATTTTAACCTAACCCACCCACCCTTGACTCTATAACAACTTAAGATTCCACCCTCTAAACCCATGAGCTTTGATCCTTCTAAACCTTATTTAAAATGGTATAATCTTGATAAAATTTATGGTGGCATGCTACTATAAGTCATTCTCATGAGTCTTATCATGATATTTACCAATTTATTCTTGCTTCCTTGCTTGGTCCACTTTTCAATCTTTATATTCTCACAAAACCATATTATCAAGACTATCTTTAAGTTCTCAACATCAATCTCAAGAATCTCAATCACATCAACATGAACAACCTAATGAACAACAAAAATTATCCCATACCTACACCTCATCTACTAATTTTGTTTAAATAATAGTTTATCCTTATTCCTACACCAATAAGGAAAGGATATCTCACATGAACAACTTTAAACATATCATTACATCCATTGAAATTCAACCTCTTAAGTCATATGAACCAAAATAGTACCTATTTCAAATGCCTACTCCAAAGAATATCATAGATAGTCCTCCTTTATCTCTTCCTACCTCTCCTTAAAATCATATATCACATTCAACATCCTTAAAATCTAACAAATCAACACATTTAACTATCTCTAAATGCACCTACCAACCTAATGCAAATCATTTTAATGATTCAATATTACCTCACTCCACCTCACATGTTGGGGTATATTGCGATGCCCATCTACATGTCACTTCAAACTTTGGGCCATCTTATGATGCCCATACCTACATCCACTTACCCATTGGGGAATCTTATGATTACCAGTCTTATTCTATAATGCATATTACCAACCAAATCTAACTTCAACAAACCTTCTGAGACTAATAGACTTGTATTTCACATGCTCATCTTTGATATAAATGTTAGCATAGATCTTACTTGTTCCTTTTTTCTCATGTTTCTTTATTTTTATGCATTTTATTTCTTTTACTTTCACTTTATAAGCATCTTTGTCTTCCTTTACATTCTTTGGTTTTATTACACATTACATCTAGCATTTGCTTTCATTTTTGTAATAATATATTTATTTTACTTTTGTCTTTTTATGTTATACTTTTCCTTAATAGATTTGTGATTATTTTTACCCTTATTTAGCATTAACCTCATTGGTGTTCACCTTGTGAGTTACAGTGTAAGACCATGGATAGGATCTAGACTTCCTCATAAATTACCACATTAAAACATATTTAGACCATTTTTTGAGATGACTAATACTTTCATTGGTGCTTGTGCTAGATCTATTATAGGTTAGTATGGTTTTTCTAGTGACATGACTATCATAATCATAACCCCATCCCCTTTCATAGTACTATTTCCCTCCTTATGATCAACTACAAACATATTCATCATTGTATCAATTATTACATAGATGGATCTCCCATGATCCCCATATTTCCTTTATTTCCTTTCATTTGAGGCTCACATCAGTCAATTTTGAGATTCCACACTTACTTATGGGCAAGTCTTGGAGTCTTTAGACACCTTGATCTTTAGGTCCTTTTCTCTAGTGAACAAGTGTAAGATCTCTTGTGTTTTCCATATTTAACACCTATGTTTGGTTTTCTAAATCTGTATGGAGGAGGAATAGAAAAAATACATCAAGAAAGTTAAAATCCAAATCATTTAACAAAAGGAAATGATCTAAAAGGCAAAAACATTAATTTTTTTAAAAGTCAAGTCACACTAAAAGACATGATTCAAAGCACATCTTCTTTTAGTCAAAGCTCAAACTTCACAATTGGCCTCATAATAGAGCTGAGGTCCATTGGGGTATGGTAGGCCAATAGATTAAAAAATGAGAATAAAAAAATCTCTTTTAGTGCTACCTACTTTCTCATGTAAGTACCCAATATTTGTAGTAGACCAATGGCTCTATAATGGGTCTTGAGGAATGGGGAACACATTGTGGGAAGGTAGGTCCATTTTAATTTTAATGCATATAGCCTTCATGGAATGATCTATATACTTCACTTGTTAACCCAAGCTTTGTGTTCATTATTAAAAATTTCCTAAGTCCTTGGTTGTTGATAGTTATTAGTCTTTCTCACTTGCCTAATGTTTCTCATTCTTGCCAAGGATGTTCACATCACCCATGTGGTGCCTCACATTCCTTATATTCCCCTTGTTGGATATTTATTTTATATGATCACATCCATGATAACATATAACTTAGTATTCCTCTTGGTTTATAGTTTGTGGGTTGCATTATAATACCTTGGATAGGACCAGGCCTTCCTCACAAACACCTTTACACCATTTATTTACGACACCATCTCATTGTCATACTAGTCATGTCATTATATGGTCACAAGTTTTTTACCTTATATCTTAGAATAAGTACTAAGTATGCATTTTCATCCTTTAGAGATTTTTGATTTTCATCTCTTCATCATGTTCTTATTTTATTTTTGTGGACTTCACTTATCTTACATATGACATTTGGAATTATTACATGTTTCTCTTTACATCTAGCTTAATCATGTTTGTCTTACATCTAGAATTACATTTCATTTTAATTTTATGATTTCTTCACCTTCATTTGACATACTTATATTACATATTGATTTAAAATTTTATTTTTATCCATTTGTGATTTATTTATGTTTAAAATCGACATGATTATCTTACATGAAGTTACCTTTTCATTTTCTTACATATCTTTGTTATAGTTTTCTTGCATTAACATTCCTATTTTTCATTTATGATTTACATGATTTTAAATATGATTTAATGTGTTCTACAATAATTTTTCATTCATTTACCATCATTTGTCATTCATTTTCCATCCTTTTGTCATTCATTTGCCTTCAATATTCTATCCTTGTCTTAACAATTCTGATTTGCAATTTTTTCCTAATACCCTCATATATTTGCCTTAACTCATTTTTTTACTACCATATGCCTATCTTCCAAAAAAAAATCAAATTTTTGGCTAATTTTTGCACTAACTTCTACAGGTTTGCCTAATTTTCTTCATATTAGACACCTTTACTTCTCTTGTAGTCTACTTCTTTATCTACAACACTAAGGTGAGTAAAGGTATGTGTTTTTCAATTCTATCCTTTAATTTATCTTATTTTTTACTTAGTTCACTTTAATTATCATTATCATTGTGTTATCATGTTCTATTTCTTGAAGCACCATCCCTTGTTACACTCATGAGACGTGTGATGAGCTTCTAATGGGGCATATGTATACACATAATATTTTCAAACTTTTATCAATTACTGATACTTTGGATCTTATAGGAACCTATTGAGTCTCAATCTCTCTAAGTTAAAACCTAAGGGGTGCACCAAGAAAGGGGTGGGTAGACCATTGGTGCTTTACATGATTGCTATCCCTTTTGTCACTTATTATCTACACACTTGTCTCTTAAAACCATTTACCATAAGCTTGTTCTTATCTATTGTACCCATTCTAGGAATTTTCTAATTTTATCCTCCTATTCCTTACCTAAATCCCTTTTTATTAGTCGACCGACTGGGTCAACCCTGTAAAGTTTCATGGTATTTTTCACTTAGGAGCTAGTTGAACTTTGGATGACCTAGCTCATAACCTAGTGAATTATTATCCAAAATTATACTGGGTTGACTGGGGTGAACTTTAAAGTCAAATTTTTTGGAAGGTTTTAGGGAAATATATGCCTATATATACAAATTAATTTACATTAATTATTAAGAAGAAGCAAAATAAGTAAGAGTAAATTAACATATGCTTATTGGCCATTCTACTTAAGAAGTAAAGCTTAAGGTTCCATACTTTATTTGGAGATACAAATCTTGTATTGTGGAGAAGTGTTTTCAATGCATTGATAGGTTATGTATCCTAGAGATTATTTTTATTTATCATCCTTACATATGACAATAACCTCTTACAAAGCACCTTGGCTAAGGGAGAGATTGAGGCTCAGCAGGTTCATCTTTAAAGGTAGGCATTCCTAAATTTATTTCTCATTTGTAAGAGTAGCTAGATAATGAATTTTTATTTCTCTTCCATGTATTATGATTCCATATACATTGATGTGAGTATATGTCTTCTATGCATTTTTAGTTTTATTGTTTCTAACATTGACTTTGTGCCACAAGCTTTGGTGAGCACTAGATTAGATTTAATTTACTTGTTATTATATTAGGTGAAATATCAAAACCTAAGACCCCATTAGGGTTATTTCATTATTATATTAGACTGGAGGATTTGCAACCCTCCTTAGCATCGTGTATTTTGATAAATTATCCCTTAATTAGGTCTAGTGGATCCCCATATTGGTCATGTTCCCACTTAACAAATGTATTCCCAATCATAAGTGTAGGTATGCTCTATATTCTCTGAGTTAGGATTGATTTATAGACATGATGCATTTTTAATTCCATACACTTCACTTATGTAGGAACAACATAATATCACAATCCTTCCTCCTACCCAAAATAATACAATGGGACCTAGGGATCAATACAAAGCATATGATATTGTTAATCAATTGAGAAATACACGAGCCAAAATTTATATATTATAATTAATTCAAAAGGCAACCATTTTTAAAGATATTCTTTTTCAAACACTCATTAATACATATTTGAATCATGATACATATCCAACTTATTTTGAATCTATCTTGAACACTATAAAGGACATTGAGGATGTTATATCTTTTGCTAATGAGGATTTTCCCCCATAGATAGTTATCGATCATAATCTATCACTCTTCATTCAGGGAAAAATTAAAACCATCACTATTAAACGAGTTCTCATAGAAAAAAATTAGGTCTTAACATATTCAACCTCACATTTTAAAATACTATGGGGGTTAATATAACATCCATTCAGAAGACATATAAGAACATTTAAGGTTTTGATGACATTCCTTAATAGGCATTGGGTTCTATTACTTTAGATATCACGATTAGACCAAATACCATATCTACATAGTTTCAAGTGGTTCATAACCATTTGAAATATAATTTATTACTTGGGAGACCTTGGTTACATGAAATGGAAGTAAAAAACTCCACCTTGCATAGATGCATCAAATTTTTACATGATGGATACTTGTACACTTGCCTAGATGATAACCAACCATTTAGATATTAAAATCACTGAGCCTACTACCCCAAGTATATATTCAAATGGGACATCTAATGTTATCATAGAGTCCCCATCTCATATCATTCCTATAGAACACATGCATACATATAAGGTCAAGGAATCTAGCAAAACTATTTTTTCACCTGTTCTAGATCCTCCTATAATAGCATTATCTTCACCCATGATGGGGAACAACCCTCATACAACATAGTTATCCCCACCCATGATAGATGATGAGATTATTATAGCATAGTTACCATTACATGTTAAATCATAGGAAATATACATCAAGAACTTAGATACAAATTCCTAGACCACCACATAGGATAATATAGTGCCCATGAACATTGATGATATTTATGTGGATTGAGCTTCACACTAGTATGCCCTAAAGAGGATAGAGATGATTGTAAGGAACTCATAAATTTCCATACATAGGCATCACTACCAGTTAATAATATCCCATATATAGGCCTAGACACTCACTTGAAGTTAGAGGTAGGCTCTTTTATACACTCAGTACATACGATTACATCTATGGATATTTATCCAGATTTAGGTAGGCAATACATATGACATACCAAAACTAATATTATAGATACTACTTGATAGAATATTTATGTAATTACCCATAGTTATCGATATATCCATTAGAATATTGTCACAACAAGATGAAAAACCCCTTTGTATTTTTCATAGGATTATTAGACATGATACAAATACATGATCAATTTTACAACAAGAATTGAATAAACTCAAAGCTCATGGAACTATATAGATTAAATAACCTATACCCCCACCATTACAGGCACCAAAATGGAATATTTTATGACCTAGACACTTAAAGAATGATCTATTGACTATCTGAGCTTTCATCAAGGACCAATACATCCCTAATGTTGCTATAGATGAGGATTCTGATCCCAACACTTGTAATTTGGAATTATTACAACACATAGGGTATTAGGAGACTAAGATACAATAAAATATACATTTCTAAGATTCCTTAGGACATATCACACTACCATTTACATGTGTCCCTAAGGTGGTCAACACATTAATTTTTGTCATGATCATAGGTACTCACTTATAGGTTACACTTGGTAGTACATGGTTATATGTAATGGATGGCATAATTGATCAAATAGATAGGTATTTGAATTTTAGTCATGAGGGACACATAGTTTGCACTTAACATGGTAGACATGATGAAAATCATAGATTTCATACAGACATCCAACAATTTAATGTGATCTACGCTGGGACTAGATAAGATGTTTCTTACATACTAGAGCAAGATGCTATTCAAATGCATAAAATATAGACTGATGCTAATGATAAGGCTATAATTATACTAATAGAATGGTATAGTGATCACCATGATGATGATTTATTTGTGTTTGGGCATATCCAATATCTAACATTAGATGACCTCCCACCAAATATGCCATTTGACTATCCACATCCTATGGATGTGATCTTAGGTCTTTAAAGTCACTACATTTTATTTGTACATAATCTCATTTAATTCCAGTGTCATTTGTACATAGTTTCATTATTTCAATTTACTTGTACATAGTTTCCTTTATCTTGTTCCTTGTACATAGTTTCATTTTCATGTTGCTTGTACATAGCTTATACTTGAAAAACACAAAAAAAATATAATATGTTAAAAAATACAAAAACATTCAAATATTTATTATAAAATAAAAAATTCATATTGTATGCATCTCCATGTTTACATTCTTTCTATTTTCCAGATACTACATATGCTATCTACGCTAGTATAATTAGTTTTATCATACATACATGATTCACTTGTTCCCTTCGAGTGTTCATAGATTACTACAAGACTTCAGTTCTCTACATAGATCCATATTTATTACTATCTACCCATCGGGGGCATGTACACATATACACCAATTCAACATTGATATATTAGCCCATCGGGGACATCATACACACATCTTCTAGTTTGCTAGGTTATATCTTTCTATACCCCATATCATAGGTTTAACTTTGATTATATCTTGATATTGACCATCTTATACTAAACTAATTTTTTACTAACTACTACTACTATATAATTAGCTTATGTACATTTTTAATCTTATACAGATTCATACCACATGATTACTACACACTTTCATTTCTAGCTTTATTAGTCTAGATTTTATTATGTCTCTTTACTTCTACATCTACTCAAGGGCATTTTAATATGCCATTATCCTTTCATTTCTTTCATGATTTGGACATGTGCCCATGTACTTATGTATACTTCTTGATTATGTATGTGGACATTTGAACATATCATTTCATGTGGCTTTAAACCAAACTTACGTGCTCTTTTTTGTATGTAAACATTTTAACATGTCCTTGTATGTGTGCCTTTTCTCAGACTTAATGACATGTGCCCATGTCCCTTGTATTGTGGTGCCTTGGACTACTTTTCATGCCTCATGTGTTTATATGTATGTTTTAATTTATGCATCATGGCCATGAATCTTGTCTCTTGTTTATTACTTTCACATCTAGTTTATGATGCCATGAGGGACCTCATGCATCTCCCCTTTCTCATTGGGTTCCTTTATGGACATCATGCCCCATCCCCCCAAGTAGTGTACTTAGATTATATTCAATTTTGTTGTTCATATACATGCTTACATTGTTATGTATATTGTGACAACCTTGTGAATTATATATCTAACATACATCATAAATTTCCAATTTTTGCTCAAGCTTTTTAACATTTTGATGTCATGTATACACATTATATTGGTTTATAACACATACATAATATATTTTTAGTATAACACACATGATGTATAAATTTTATTTCAAGGATAGATATTACAGAGGTTAAACAACTCCCCTCAAAAGAGGGGGCATTCACAGGGGTTTATCATAGACATTAGGGCACCCTGGTGTACTCAAAACATAGTTTTCAACATACAAACACAAATTATAGAGCTCAGACTCAAGAAAATATAGTGAAATATAATCACACACATATTAGTGTTAGTTTTTCCCAAATATAAAACTTTTGGATAATAGTAAAATACATTTCCAAGATCATAGTGTGTTATAGTCCACTTACGATGCTATTGACTAGTAGCCTCAAAACATAAAATTTTGGAATTATCAGAAAGGTATAATAGGTATAATTTAGATTTGCACACTCTTAGTCACAAATTATTAGATATGCTCAATATATACTCATTTTTTACATATAATTACATAAGTTTACTTAGATTTGGGGAATCGTATGTGGCATGATCACTCAAATTTTTAGTTTTAGATATGCAAAAACATAGATTACTATAACTTAGTCCAGAATCCATATGCATAGATATCAAAATTGGAGGAAATGTGCAAAAATGCTATTTTACACATGCTCAAATTTTCACTAATTCTCTTAGATGAAATGAAAACTTAATGTCATTCTCCATGTTGTATATTAAAAACACCATATGTACTAGTTTTACACTAGGATTACACCAGATTGATGCCTCATTTTGTCTATAGTGGTTGGCATTCTCGAGTGGCCCCTAAGCTATTTTACATTTTAAAATTCCCAAGTGGCCCAAAGCCATCTTTTAAAGCTTCATGACACCACATAGTTCCCTTTTCATCTTCTTATACTACACATGGGTAGGAAATGATGGCATCATGACCTATTTGAGTTCTTGAGCCACCTACATATGAGGGTTGGAAAAATCATCAGTCTAATCAAAGTTATTCACAAATTATGATCCACCAAACATTGATGGGAAAAGATAGAGTCAAGGCTAGCTTGATTTCTTGAGCCACCCACACATGGGGATTGGGAAAGCCATCAACTAATTCTAAGCTATTCATTATTTGATCACCATCTACACACATAAGTTTTTACCAGGTTTTTGCATTGGTTCATGTTCTTAGTGAGGTGTATTAATTTTTTTCCTCTCTCTCACATTAATCAATTTTGTCTTTGATTTTTATATTTATAGAGTAAGGATTGATTCATATCTATTTCATTTATAGGACATGCAATGGAGAATAGTTTGCAGACTTAGACCCACATTCAAAATATTTGACTCATAGGTAAGTCTAAGTACATTTCTCTTTCCTTTATCTTAGTCATTTTACTTTGTTATATTTTTAGAATAAATGGGGGGAAAATGTAGTAATATAAAATGTCATTTTAATGCAATGAGTGTCACTTGAGACCACCCTATCTTTATATTATCCTTATACCTATCTTAGGGCCTCTTTTGATCCCTTTCTATCTTTTATGCATGTCTAGCCTATTCTCAAATATACCAAGAGTCGCATTGAGCCATCACCTAAGCATCCTCAATCCTTTTTCACACATTTTATCCACCTAGACAATAACATGACCCCATTATTCTATATCATAGTGTTCTATTAGAAAAGAGGGTAGTGCTATTGACCCTTAGCTTATTTTTACCTTAATGAATTTATTTCCACTCCCCAAAGCATCTTATGGTCAGCCTAGGCTAATTTCATGTCTCAACAAGCATCCTAACACTATATAAATACCAATATCACTAATTTATCCCTCAAATGGAAATTATCATGAACAAGCTTAGAAATAACTATGCAAATTAAGGTTATTGATCCCTATTTACCCCTATTTCTTCATACATCCATCTACATCATCTTAGAGCTCAGTTTTACTTAGGTTTCTAGTCTCAATTCATAATCAAAGCATTCAAATTGATAATCATACTTAGGCATACTAACATCACTCTAACTTGCACCAATACTTAAATTGGGATAACTACATTGGGCTTGATCCCCTTTTAAGGTATTTATATATAGGTGGTGCTCAACACATGTGGTGTTGAGGTTTTTCCCAACTTACTCTACTAACAACACTCTTATTCCACTTATGTTCATAAAAAACCCTAGTAAAAATGAAGCCTTATGGTTTCATAGTGAAATTAGTCAAATCTTAGAATAAACTATTAAATAGGTCTTATTCATACAAACACATGCTTCCCAAAATAAAATTAAGGTCTGCCTAGAATTTCACTGCTTCACTTGCACAAGGTCATTAATGCAACACATAAGGTAAATAACATAGTATGTTATTGGTAAAGAGGGTCATGCTATTTTTTGAAAAGGGTTATGATACTTGTTCTCTAATGGTGACACTATGCACTACTCTTACATCAATTACCTACCTACCACTTGTCCATTTTAGTCACATTTTTAAAAACTAAGTATGCCTTTTTTAATTCACTATTTTTAATAGAATATTCTAATAAATAAATTATTGTACAAATAAATGGCTATTGATATTTTAATATTTTATTCATTTATTTATTACTTATCTCTTTATGAACCTAGGGTTATATTTCATTATCTTAGATAAATAATCCTTACATAAAATTGGTAAACAATATAAATGAATGTGCTATCCTTTCTCTCTCTAGAAAAGATAGATAATATACATGACTTTTATATCCTAAATTATCCTCTAGACATAGTTAATGATATGCAAGATTTTTCTAATCTCTCTCCTTGCTTAGAAGTAATAGATCATGACATAAATGATACTCTTCTTCTCTCTCTTGAAATATCAAAATATGCAAATGAATTTAAATTACAAATAAAAAGTGACATTATTTTTTTAGATTTACAAAATCATGACCATGAAGTAGTTTGTAAAGTTTCTCAATATAATATTCATATATTTATAGAATTTAATTCTCATGATAAAACTCATTATGATGACCCTTTATCCTCTACTTAGTCAATAAAATCAAATGAAAAACAATGTGATATTTTTGATTTTATAAAAATTAAAAGTGATAAGTTAAGAAATGATTCCCAATTCTATAATGATTTACCTACATCATCTAATGAAATTTGTCATGATCTTATCATACCAATGTTAAAAAATATATCATTAATTACACTCTATGAGTGAGCATTTCCAAACCAGAACTATACCTACTAAAAATATTGGATCCATGATGCATGATATTGGAGAGCTCTAAAAGTAGGTTCTTGATCTCACTTTGTAAACTAGATCATGTTGTGAAAATATCAAAGATAATGCTATTTTATGACATCTTCTTAGTTGAGTTGTATATGAACATCTTTATCTAAAGGATTTCATTATGCCTACACTACATTTGTATGATGGTTGTGGAGAGCCTTGTACTCATTTAACTCAATTGTTTGACCCTTTTTAGCATTAAGGGTAAAGAGAATAGCCTAATTAATTAAGAATAAGACTATTATATAATCAAGAAAATTAAATAATTTATATTCATAATATATTTTGATATAGTGTTAAATTATAAAAATATATTAAATATAGAAATTACAATGACAAAATATTGTTTTGATTAATTAATCATGAAAAAGGAATAACAATTATCTTATTGAGTGGTGTACAAGTAGATCTAAGAAGCACAAGTGTATAAATAATTATGATGATGCTCAAATATGATTTGTTAGATTATGGAAGTTATCTCCCTATCAACCTAGACACTACTATTGAAACAAGGACACTAGCATTGATGGTTATGTTCTAAAACCAAAACTTCTATCCAAAATGAAGTACATTTTTTTTTCTAAAAATTCCACTTGCACCTATTGGGGTTGCCTATATATTTGGATCATGCTCATAGGTTTTAGATATTAGTATGTAGTTCAAAAACCTAGTCCTCCAATTAGGGCATGGCACCTTAAAAATCAAAGGTTATTGGGATCCAGTGAAGTTGAGATAAACTCAAAGACCACTTTGTCAGTGATCATTGCTTACATATCCAACAATATAAAGAGGGGTTGATATTGATGTAAGTATACCTCTTATGTGGGATTATGTGTGAATAATTATGCAGTATATTATATGCAAGTGCATGTAGTGATCTATCTTATAACTTGGAAAATATTACTTAGATGTTACCCTTTGGATGCTTTAGATCTATAAGAATACTAATCCTATGACTAATATGGAAATATGAAAGAATGTGGTGGTTTTACAATCTTGAGAGGTGATTTTAGATAGACGTGTGCTTAAAAAGTACTTGATATTGATTGATGATAATGAATGGTATTTTTCTTGTATTTATACAAATTTTTAAATGATCTCATAGGAAGGTTAAAATAATACTATAAGATAACCCATACATGTTGAAAGATGTGAAACTTTGAGTGTTTTTGAGGTATAGACACCAATGTTAGAATTATGACACTAACATTGGCATTGCTATCCTATTTTGGATGGTGGTGTCTAGGAGAATAGGGACATGCTAAAGATAATTAATTGAAAGTGAATGATATATATCAAGTTTTAAGCATATTATGGGCTATAGATGATCTAGGTAATTATAATATTAGGGTCATAATATAATATAAATATTTAGGCATAGTGAGATGGTAAACATGAGCCTTTCGGTAGTAGGAAAGTATTGAATGGAATCATTGAAGTATTTATACCAAAAACATTCATCAACAACATTTGAAAGTGCATAAATAAATAAATGTAAGAAAAAAAATTACCTCTCAAGATGCGAACCATAAGTTGAGACAAGATTTTAAAGTGGGAAACCAAACATATCAAAGAAAAACCTACATGATCTATAAGAAGGCTTATCATGAAAAATCTCCATAATTACAATTTTATAAGTAAGATAAATTTGAGAAGAAGAGAGAGAGATTCATGTTTATAGTGAGGAAATTAGGAGAGGAAGGTTTTTTTAATAGAGTAATAAGGAGATAAAGGGAGTTATAAAAAATCCCATGACTACCTTACAAGTCTCCTTTGTGTGTGCCAAGTGGCCTATCCCATTAGAGAGTGAAGGGAAGTATGTGCCAAGTGGGGGAATGAGTTACTTATGAGAGTAACTCTCAAAACCTAAATAGGAACATAGAGGTGAGTGACACCTCATGAAATCTAAATTTATGTTAATTTATAATTCACATAAATAAAAATTTCACAAACATAAGGAAACTTAGGATAAATAAATTATCCCAAATAAAGGGTAATACTAACACTCCCCCTCAAAATTTATTTATGGGTTCACAAAAAAACAATAAGGGAGGAAACATTACTAACTCTCCCCTTGATGATAACATCCTTCAAGCCTAACTTATTACAAAAGATTTTTTTTTACATAATGGCTTAATGAATACATCAACCATTTATTCTTGAATAGGATAGAAAGAGAGAAGAATTTGATTATATTCAAGAAGTTCACATTGAAAGTGATGTTGAATCTCAATGTGATTGGATATAGCATTAAAGAATATATTTTAACTAAGGAAATGAAACTTTGATTATCACCAAAAAATAGAGTAGTTGAAGGTTTAGGGTGGCTCAAATCTATAAAAAATATTTGAATCCAAATAGCTTCCTTAACAACATGATTATAAGATTTATACTTAGCTTCCATAGAAGATAAAGGTATAGTAGTTTGCTTTCCAGTATTCCATAAAATTATGCTAGAACTCAAAGATAAACAATAGCCATTTATTGATCTACAATCATTAGGATCACCAACCCAATCAAGATTAGAATAACTGACCAAAGAGAAATTATTATTCTAGGTATACTTGATGCCAAAAGTGAGAGTACCTTTAATATAATTAAGAATTCTTTTAACAACTTAAAATTGAGTACTTTGAAGTTTATACATAAAATGAGAAACTTATCTAATAGAAAATTAATATCAGGACAAGTATGAGAAAGATAATTCAAACTACCAACTAGTTATCTATAGAGAGTTGGATCAACAATTTTAGCTTCTATGTCAGTAAGTAATTTTACACCAATTTCACAAGGGGTGGCAACAAGTTTATAATCTAACATATTAAACCTCGATAGAAATTTATGTGCATATTAGATTTAAAAATAGAAATTCTTTCTTTTTCTTGGCAAACTTGAATTCCTAAAAAGTAATGTTAGAGACCCAAATCAATGATTTCAAAGGTATTCTTTAAAGCATTTTTAGTACAAGAATTTATTGAATTATTATTACCAGTTATGATTAAATCATTAACATACAAAAAAATGATAACTATTCTATGTGAAGTGTTTTTGACGAAAAAATTAGGATCATTAGAACTATGAGTGAAGCCTTGAGTTATGAAAAATTGATAGATTTTAGAGTACCATTCTCTAGAATATTATTTCAAACCATAAATGGCTTTGTTTAACTTGCAAACAAAATTTTCATTGCCTTGTTTAATAAACCAAAAGGTTGAGACATGTAAATCTATTCATACAAGTTACCATGTAAGAAAGCACTCTTAGCATCTATTTTATAAATATGCCAATGCATGTAATCATCTAAATCTAAAACAAATTCAATTATGGACATATTAGCTATAAGTGAAAAAGTTTCATTATAGTCAATTCTTTCAATATGAGAAAAACCTCTAGCAACTAGTCAAGCTTTATATTTTTTAATTTTATTATCATTATTGAACTTAGTTTTAAATAATAATTTACAACTTACCAAATAATGTCCTTTGGAGAGAGGGACTAAGTCCCAAGTGTTATTAAAAATCAAAGAGTTATATTCATCATGCATTGCTTTTTATTAATGAGGGTGAGCTTGAGCTTGTTTTAGGGTTTGAGGATCATTATAATTCATACATTCAATACTTTGATAATTAATATGTCCTAATAATTAATTTAATAAGTGACCATCAATAAAATCACACAAAACATGAGTAGAGGAGGAAGAAGAGAATATAGTAAACTTAAACAAGTTATAATTATCTAAAAAATTAGTAGAAACTATTTGAAAATATTTATTGGTAGATTTAACATAACAAGTGTTATTAGAGAATTATATTTTATAGTCATATTTGCATAATTAAGGAACAAAAAATAGATTCAATTTGAAATTAGGAACAAGCAAGACATCATGAAATTCACAATTAGGGATTTTAATAGTTCTTATGGCTTTAACATTGTAAGAAACATGATTTGAAAGACTTAAATGATTGTTAAAAACATTTAGTTATAAATAAGTAAATAATTTGATATTAGGTGTCATCTATTGAGTAACACCAGAATCAATAGTCTATTCAATAGGAGAAACACTCAAATCATAAGTAAAATCAACTCTAGTACTAGACTTTTATTTGTTTTGAGTCTTAGTGTTACTGGTGCTAGCATTGCTTTTAATCTTAATCTTTTCATTTTTAATGTCATATTTTTTCTTAAAATAATGATATTTATCATGTGTATTTTTGTCACAAGTTATATTTTTGATCTTTTTTATCCTGTGTATTATTGGACTTAACATGTTATTTGTCATTCTTGTGTTAGTGTTTATAAAAAAAATCATGTTCATTAATATTAAGACTACCAAATTGAATTAACTTTTGTTCTTCTTGACATAACAAAGTACAAAATAAATCAAATGTCAATAGATAAAATAAAGTAGAAAAATCTAGTTGCAAGTGAACACTTGTAATAAACTATTGAAAAAGTTTAGGCAAACATTTTTTCATGACAATGTGAATTAAATTCGAGTCTAAAAGTTTAATGCCTTAAACTAGGTAATTGAGAATACAAAGAGTGAATTTTAGTCAAAAAATCATCCATAGTTTTGAAGTAATTATACTTTAAATCAAAAAGTTGATCTTGAACTTGAATTTTCTTAAATTCATTCACAACATCATAAATAGATTGAAGTCTAGATCAAGCTTTGGATGCAATAGTATAACCATCAATGTACATATGAAATTATAAGATCATGTCCATGCCAATAAAACCTATGTCCTCTTCATTTTTTCTAACCATTTTTATTAAACATTGATGGTAATAGTCTTTTCATTGGGTTTGGGGTTCTTGTCATCTACTATGCACACTAAGTGTTTGAAAGTGAAGGTGTTTTACATATGTGATTTCTATAAATAGTAATTGGTGGATGATTACATATATGATTTACATAAATGGTAATTAGTGGATTTGAATTTAAATTCAAGTAAAAATTGAGTCATTATGTCTTAAAAGTTCACCAAATTTTGGAAAATAAATGTGAAAAAAAATCACTAAGAACTTAATGTGCATGTAGGAGGGACACGAAGGCAAAAAAATGAAATATTACCAAAGTGAAAAAAATGGGACAAAGAAGAAATGAGAACCATTAGTGGTTTGAAAATTACACAAAAAACATGATAGTTTGAAGATTACAAGATGGCTAATTTTTTTTATTCAACCATAAAAGTTGTAATGATAGAGACTATTGCAATGGGTTTAGAACTTTAAATTTAATTCAAAAAAAAATCTTGTAAATGTAAGTTTACACCAAAACTTAATTTTGAATTAATGTGAATTAAAATTGAGCATTACTAAAAAATAATGTATTGGAGAATATTGGAAATGATTTTCTAAAAGCGAAATAAACTTTAATAAGTTTTTTTTTGATTGGTTTGTTATGAACCAAATGAAAAAAATATTTTTTTGTTTTTATAAACACATCAACATGAGGTGAAAAAAGAATACATAAACAAAATTCCTTAAAGGATCCTCTTTTTTTTAAGTACTACTAGGAAAAAAACATTAATGTGAAAAAGATGATTTTTTCTTTGTTTGAGAGAAAAATAAAAAAGAACTAACAAATATGTGTCTATTGAACACGTTAAGAGAGAACAAAAGAAAATCTACCACTAATTAGAAAATAAAATTAATGTGGTTTGAATATGATCAAAATTTTAATGTATTTTAAAGGAAAGTTCTTTGTTAATATTTTAATGCAAAAGGAAAGCTAGATGTAAAAGTGAAAGGCAGAGAAAACTAACAGTCACAAAGATGTTACCAGTATTGTAAGAAGACCAAAAACCTAAACAAATTATAAATTTTGAGATAAAAAATACATGTGAATCACCTACATAATTGGAAAATAATAAGGAAAACACAAAAAATAAAGATGCAATGCCTCAATGGAATGCAATGAGTAAAAAAGCACATTGAGTGTAGAAAAAGAAAATCCTTGCTAAATAACAAGGAGGATGTATAAGCAAAATGTCAAGATACCAAAATAGAATAAGGAGATATAAATTTAGGAAAAGGAACTAGATCAATGTGTCATAGTTAAATAAAAAAATGGAAGGTGCCCCTACTAGGACAAAATACAATAATATAAAGTACCACTCTTTAAATAACCTTGTTATTAAGAAAACTAAAAAAAAATCAAAACAAGTAAAACCAAAGTGTTAAAAAAACTTGTTGGAGAGTTTTTTTTTCAAAATTTCATGGAGCAAAGGGATTAGAGAGGAAAAACATTCTTCAGAGCCATGAAAAACTAGTTGTGGGATTGCAAACACTCCTTATGAGTAGCCTAAAACAAGCTGTTAGCAATTAAAACTTAAAAAAAAAAGGTTGAGAGATGGATTTGAAATGAGTCCAAGGGTAGATCCCTTGAAAAAAATCCAAAAAAATTTCTCCAAAAATTTGCAAAACTCTAAAACTAATGTTAATAATATGAACCTAGCTATGAAATTATGAAGGATTTATGCCAAAAACATTCATTAATAACATTGAAAGTGTAGAAATAAATATAAGTAAGAAACAAAATTACCTTTCAAGGTGAAAATTATAAGTTGAGACAAGATTTTAAAGTGAGAAATTAAATATATATGAGGAAAACCCATGTAATATATAAGAAGGCTTGTCACCAAAAATCTCTATAATTATAATTTTAAAAGCAAGATCTATTTGATAAGAAGAGAGAGAGAGAGAGCTTCAAGTTTCTAATGAATAAATGAGGAGAGAAAAGATCTTTTAATATAGAAATAAAAAGAGAAATGGAGTTACAAGGAATCCCATGATTACCTTACAAGTCTCATTTGTGTGTGCCAAGTGGCCTATTCTCTTAGAGAGTGAAGGGAACTGTGCTAAGTGGGGGAAGGAGTTACTTATTAAAGACACTCCCAAAACCTAAAAGAAAACAAAGAAGTGAGTGACACCTCATGGAATTTGAATTTATAATTCACATAAATAAAAATTTCACAGACATAAGGAAACTTAGGATAAATAAATTATCTAAAATAAAGGGTAACACTAACAAGAAATAAGTCATGACTAATATTTTACAAGTGTACATGACTAATTTATCATATAAAATCTAAATTTAGCATCTATATTCCCCCCCTTTAATCTATTAATGCATAAGGATTAAATTACAAGGTTAAATGAAAAGAAATCCATACCTTGGTGTGTACAACACACCTTGATTTAACTTGAGCCATATTTGAATTTTCTATTTGTGTGTTATCTACAACCAAAAGCATGTTATAATATAATTAGAGCATGTAATCTAAAATTTGAAATAATGAAAATGCTTGAAATAAAAGAGAGCAAGGAAAGAGTAAACCTGTGTGTTGATGAAACCATATTTCCCATTGATAGTTCGATTTGGTAATGATGTTTCCTAGTTGAAGCATTAGAGAGAGAGAGGTTCACAACTAAACCTTGGAGATGTGAAGAGGATAATCAGAGTGTGATCATTATCCCAATCAAATGCAAAGGTGAATTATGCCAAGGTCATAGAGTTTATTTAATGTTAATCACACAACTCAAGTGTATGCATAATCTATCCATTCTCACCTAGACTAAATGGTGTAACCATATTAAACTCATAATGCTATTCAAGGGAGCCAAACTACTGCATCAGATAAAATCTCAATCAATGCATCTTCAAAAAGGTGGTGTATAAATATATATATATATATATATAATTTGGTGTATTTTCATGTCATATGCACCTTTAATATGTTTTAAGCTAAAGTATCTATCAAAATCTAACCTATGCTCTATAAAATATGTATAATATCTATTAAAAATATAAAAAACTCTATCCCAAATATGTGAAAATCAATGCCAAATGCTTAAGATTTTGACCCAAGTGTATATCTAAATCATGTAAACTGCATCAAATTTTTATAATTCTTCCAACTGTGGTTATGTGGACTCATGTCTCTATTACATGCCCCCAATGATATGCTCCCATTTTAAGGTGAGGGGAATGAAACATGATAGTCACCTTATCTCAAAAATATAATATGACCATGATATATTTATATAAATCATGTATTAAATAAGCATATAGTGGCACCATGTCTAATTATATGTATCAATAAATCTCACAGTATCTAAACACAACAAGCCCTAATATTTATGATATGGATTATGACAAGATAAAAAAATAATCAAGCACACACATAAGAGCACTCAAAGTCACACAAAAGGGGTCTATAAAGACCAAAAACTAGGGGCATGTTCAAATGTCATACACTCAAAAGAGAGGACATGTTCAAATGTCTGTATATCAAATAAATAACACTTAGGGCACTGTGGCTAATAAATAAGGAACATGTTCAAATGTTCCACAATAAAAACAAGGTAGCAAACAAGAAGTAAACTCAATTAATCCATGTGATAAAATTAATAAGTGAAATATAGGAAAATAGAATAAACATATCATGCTAGTTCTTGCATACATATGTTAGAAAATTATATTGTAGCATAACATATCTAGTACACTATGTAATATATAAGCACATATATAGACATGTGAAAATATTAATATATAAGCTCAACATGATTATGTAAATTGATCATAAAATTATAGAACCTATATCAAGTGTGATCAATAATAACAAAATGCCCCCAGCATAGTGTGTCACATGGAAAGAGGAAAGATCCAACATCTACATGCTCATGTATGATGGATCTAGTGTATTCTTGTATCACACTCAAGCACCCATAAAAATGTGTAAATAAATGATATGTTATCGAATAAAATAATGTAAATGACATATGTAAAAAATAGTAAACATGTGAATGCTAAAATATATTTGTATTTTTATTTATTTGAATGCTTTTGTATTTTCTTTATTTTTTGTTTTTTTGATTTTGTTTAGGAATTTAGGTTTTTTTTGCATACTGATGATTATAATTAATCTAATGAATCACGTTAATTTAGATTAAATTTATTGGATTCATATAGATACATATCATGCTTTTATTCTACACTTATTGACTGATCTGTATCACCATCATGTGGTATACAAATGAAGCATCCTTTATCACGAAATGTAATGCCTTGTTTATTAGGATCATTTATGGTGTAGATTTGGATAACCATAATATTCCCAATATAAATGGGTGTTGATATGAATGAGGCATGAACAAAACCTTTGCAAGGACAACCTTGGGTCCATAAGAAATTGGCAATATGATGTATCCCAAACATTCTTTCTAATTTCCCTTATGATGTAAATCATTGATAGTATATCCCATTTGTGACAACATGCTTATATAATATTGACTATCCAATTGGGTCGATTCAATATGATTACGTAAAAAATAATCTCCGCACATGAATATTACAATAATTAAATCATTTGGTCAAGGATAATTTTTACTTGTAGGTGACACTTGTTGAATTTTTAAAGTAACAAGAGTTTTTTGATTTTGAAGTATGCCAATAATAATCTCATGTTTATACTATTGGATTTGTTTGCACAAGGTTAATTGTATCATGCCCTATAATTTAGTGATAATAACCAAATAATTTTACTTCATTATTTAGAAGATGTGTTGTTGCCTAATGTCTAGTATTAGGTAATGTAAGAATTTTATTTTCTAATAACATTAGCAAAAGTATCATAGGTGTATCTTGATGTGGCAAAATTTAGATTTTTCACAAAATGTGTTCATCAATTTCTACCACCTTATTGATTAAATTATGCAAAGCTAACACATAAGGAACCTAAATGCAATTATTATCTACTTTTGACAATTTAATTTCAATATATGCATCTTTGATGAAAATTTTGATTTTAAAAGAATAGGCATTTAATTTTTTGTATTGTTGACTAGAGAAAATGAATATTTCTACACATATAGATTTAAGCTATTGAAATAAGTATAATGATTATGTAATGCTCTTTATTTAAGTCAAGAAAGAATAGATTTACTAAATATGAATTGTAATTCTAAATTCGAATGTCTAAATGTTAAATAGTGTGAGGAAATGTTAAATTAGATAGCATAATCCTGAAGAGACTCATCATCATGCTAATTTAAACTTTATAAATGGTCTACATTTAATTTGGGCACATTATGATTATTAAAATCTAAGATAAAAAATCTTGTAATTACTTGAAAGTGTATAGGTAACCTTTAGGAAGGTGGTGGAACCAATCCTAAGCTTCTTGGGTTAGGCTTCTATGGAAAACTTTTATTAATAAATGTTCATATTTAGCCCAAATAACAAAATAATTCATATATTGAATTATATGATTGGAAGGGTCCTCATGACTAAAAAAAAATACAACATTGGTAAGATGACCTCTTGTGGATAAGGATATTCAAATATACTTTTGTTCAAGAGGTTGATCTTTGATCATGTTTTTGTTAATATTAACATTACATGATAACATTTTTAAATTGAGAATTGAAACTTGTCATTGGAGGTCTCCTATGGTATTAGTCATAGATATAAGTTGATTAGTAGGAATTGTTTAGGTTTTAAAATATGTATCCAAGAGTTGTAATTTGTCCTCTTTTTGAAATTGAGAAATGGTAGTTGTATCTATTTAAACCTAAAATTAAATTGTGGGGGATATGGTCAATAATATATAAATAATTCGAACACAAGGATGATAAACTAATATTTAACATGCCAATTCATTAGAAAAATCATATGAAAAATAATTTAAATTTAAACAAATAATATTGTTAAAAATAGTAAAATATAACTATTAAAAGATATTGTAATAAATAAGAAAAAATGACACCTAGTTGGTTTATGGTGCATAGACAGATCTTGACTAGAGATAAGTGTAAAGTATGTAGGATCAATCATCAGATTCTATAATCACACTTCTATGGTCATAGATAATACCATTATATCTAAACACTATTATCAATGATATTCTTTGACTGTGATGTAGGTTTATAGTATAAAATAATGACTAGATCTAGATGTGACCAACTTTGCCATTTTAAGTTTTTTACCACCTTTTTGCTGATGTATTTAGATCTGGGATATAGGATATTACTTTTCACTTATTGATCAAACCATATATATTCACACCTCTTCACCCTTGGAATGAGTTTATTAAAAAAATATATTAATGGGCTCATGGTGTTGACCTACCCGAAGGACCCCTCTATCAATGGGTATTGACTACATATCCAATACTCCAAGGAGGGACTCAAACTTATGTAGTTATCCCTTATGTGTGGAAAAATGTGTGTACAAGGGTGAAATATAATATATAAAGATTCATGTAGTGATATATCTTATAATTTGAAAAATATCACTCATGGGATACTGTTTGAATGCTTAAGACATTAATTTAATGCTCTTATGCTTTTTATGAAAACATGGATGAATAGGATAAAATAAAATGCCTATGCAATTGATTGGTGTAGATTTATTAGGTGTTTAATTTTTATTTTATAGATGAGGAATGAGAATATTTATAATTTTATTTATACCACACATTTTTAAAATGTCTCATGGTAGGGTTCAATAAGATAATTTGGTTAACCAATGGGTTTTGATCATTTTATAATTTAGATAACTGGACACTACCATCAATAGTAGTGTCCCTCTATGGCCAATAGTGTCTATAAGGATTAAAAAAAGTATGGATATGATACTAATAGTGAATGATGTTTATTAGGTTTTAATATTTTTTTAGAATATAGGAGACTTGGGTCATCAAAATGATATGGATCAGACTAAGAGATAAGCATTTAGGCATAATGAGATGGCAAATGTGATCTTTTCAATAATAGGGAGGTCTAAATTGAAGGGTAGATCCTTGATTAATATTTTTAAAATATAAAATATTGATATGATATAAATATTCAAATTTAGTAACTACATCCCCCCCACGTTAATCTAGTAATGCATAAAGATGAAATTACTAGGTTAAAGGAAATAAATGTGTACTTAACACCTTACCTTTGCTTGAGCCTATTTTGAGTGATTTGATGGTGTATGACTTGTAAATAAGAACATGTTACATTATAAATTAGTGCATATAATCTAAAATTTGAAATAATTGAAATGTTTGAAAAGAAAAAAAGCAAGGAAGGAGTACACATGTGTGTTATTGCAACCATATTGCCTTTTGATGCTTTGACTTGGTAAAGATGTTTCCTTATGAAGAATTAGAGATGGAAAAGGTTTAGACTTGAACCTTGGAAATTTGAAGAGGGATATTGAAAGGTATTATTCCCCTAATTCATTTTAAGGATGAGTTATGACATGGCCATTGAGATCATTATATCTCAATCACACAACACAAGGGTTAAGAATGTACATAATCTAGTGAGGGTGAGTGATTTAATCAACTCATCCTATAATTATGGTGAGATTGGATTATTTAATAATTATAATATATAAATATGGTGAGTTTGAATGATTTAATCACTTTAATATATAAAATGAACCCATTGCCACAACATAAAAGGATTGATAACAATACATCTTGGTTTAATCAGTGCATACTGGTGAGCAGTATAATTGGTAAAGTTTGAAATTTTTTAATGAAATAACATGGCATAGACACGTATAATATGTTTCAGCAAGATTATATGTGTCATAAATCTTAAAAACATTGTTTCAAATCTATGAAAATTAATGCAATGTATAGGATTCTAACCTAAGTGTATATTTGAATCATGGAATTGAACTGGATTTTATGCAAGTGTGGAGGTCATGTTATTATGACTTTACCCAAAATAAGATATAGATATACCAAGTAAGTTTATAAGTATGGGGTCATGTTCTTATGACATGCCTAAACTACAACTTGGAAATTGTAAAAATGTATAAGTATGTAAGGTCATGCCCTTGTGACATGCCCCCATTATAATCTAAAAACTATGAAAATGTGGATATGCCTTCTATGAAATTCCCTCAATAAAATCCTCCCCATTTAAAGGTGATGGAAAAATAAACCAAAGGTACCTTACCTCAAAATAATAAGTTTATAACCTATGTATGGCACATATAAGGATAACATGTCGAAGTAGATATATCAATTAAGCTTGCAGTATATGATCACATCAAATCTTAATATGCATGATATAGATCATGGAAATGTCTATAGGGTAAAAATATAAGATCAAAAATCAATCAAGAACACACACAAGAGCATTGAATGTAATGCAAACGAATGGTCTAAGGAGAACTCATATAAGGTGCATGTTTAAATGTTACATAATTAAAATGAATGGCATATTTAAATGTTTAATCCACATAGAATGACATTCAAATGTCTAATCAACATAGAATTGCACTGGGGCCAACAATCAAGGAACATATTCAAATGTTCTACAAATAAGAAAATATAAATTAATAGAATACATTCAAGGAAGTGATAAAAATTTGATAAAGCACAAACATATTATACTAGTCTCTGCATGTGTGTGTTAGCAAAAAATGTTATGAAGCATAGCATATCAAGTACATTGTGAAGGATATAAACATGTATATAGACATGTGTAAGTAGTAGTATATAAGTTCAAACACATCAATGTAGTAATGATCATAAATAATATGTAACCTATATCAATTATGATTAAAGAAGTATATACCCCCAATGTACTATATGACATGAGTAGAGGAAAGGTTCAACATATAGAAATGCATAAATCATGTGTCTGGGTATGCCTGTATCACACTCAAATATGTGTGAAACATGTGTATATAAGAATGAAATGATATGATATATACTAACATAAAGCAAACAACATAGATTTCAAGGACCTAGTAAAGTTTGGGAATGTTGAATATATTTATATTTTTGCATTATTTTCATGTTTTTGTATTTTATTGAATATTTGACATTATTATTATTTATTTGGATTTGCTATTTTAAACCTTAGGTTGGATCATTTGTATTGTTTGAATCATGGTTGGATAGATGCAAATGGTGCATCACACATTCTTCCTCACAATTTACATTTAATGTAGAAGGACAATTACCATCATGTGGGATATAAATTAATTTTAAATCATGGGAAAAGGAAATACCTTGTTCATTTGGGTCAATTTTAGCTTCCATATAGTATAACCAAAGAGTTCCCAATGTGAATGAATATTGAGATTTTTGTGGCATAACCCATGCCCTTGTTTGAATCACTTTCGGACCACAAATAATTGGTATTATTATGATACCTAAAGAGTCTTTCCAAACTCCCTTATTTTGTAGGTATTTTAGGTCAAAACCAAATTATTGTAAATGTCTTATATCACAAGTGATTTTTATTTGTGTGGGATTACATGGTTATGCCAAAAATAAGCACCACCCATAAATAATGTGATTGTTAAATATTATTGGCATGGATGATTTATGGTTTGTTCAACTTGAAGTGTGTGTTTTGGATTTGTATCTTGGATTGGTCCCATATTGAGTAATGTTTTTAAATTTCCAATATGAATGTGAGGAATGCCACCCATTTTTACATAGTGTTAATTTGGTAATGCATCTTCCTCATTTATATGTGGAATACAACTTTTGTATTTGGAAGGAGAGATGTTAAGTTTGTTTGGATACTTGGGTATGAATGAATCATATCTATGAACATCCAAGTATAAATATGTAAATTATTGATATTATTTATGTAATTATCTTTCCATTAATAGGGAAAGAATAACTCTACTAAAGATTAATTACACTTCTAAATTTGAGGGTATAAATGCTAAGGCATGTAATGTACTTTTAATTCAAATAACATAGTCTTAAAGGGATTCAACATCATGTTATTTTAAATTTTACAAATGTTATAATGTAAGTATGTATTTCATGCATTTTCTCACATTTTCTAGTGTATTAACTAGCTATTTCATCTTATAGTGAGTTTGTCCTATGTGAAAATTTATCCCACATTAGCCAATTTAGCTAGTTCTATGTTCTGACTTGCCTATTTATGAAATATATTACCTATTGTACTAGTATGCTTCATTATGATTATTTATAAATAATATATGTTTTGCCTTGTTTTTGCATATTATATTTGTAGCTTCCTTGTGTGATGTTTTGTTTCCAACACTTCAAATTCTTGGGTTGGAATAACTTTACCATTCCTAACATGATACTAGAGCCCTCAATAAGTTGCAACAATCCATTAGCTTGTAATTTAGATAATTTTATTTCACTTTCCTCTTGTCATTAATTCTTCCCTTGTCATGGAGAGGAAGCATAAAAGAGAGGTGTACGAGGAGATATTGGTGACCTTTTCAAGAATTTTCAAAGATTTTAAAGCTTTTTTTGCTTTTGAATTAGTAAAGAGAAGAAGCTTGGTAGGCATTAGAGAAGAATCTTGGTGTATCATATTTAATAAAGGCTAGCATTGGATTTGTCTCTTTGTTTGCTTTAGATATGAGCTTAGTAGTTTTTATTTTGTTCTAAGATCTCATAGTGGCATCATTCATCTATCAATTATTGACATCTTTTATTTCTATTATAGTAGAGATCAAATATATCATTTTGGCATCATCCTTTGGAGCTTGGCACTTTTATTATCTATGTTTTGCTACTACATTTATTCTATTTTGGAACTATTCTCACCTTGGCACTTTAAGGAGTTGTTTATTTTGTTATTTTCAGATTTGTGATAGATGTTTAGAGTTTACAGATTGGCATTAGAGAAGGAGGCTAACATTAGATCTACCTATCTATTTTTTTATTTACAGTGTTGAAGCATTGAAAGATCTCAAGTCAACATCATTTTCTTGTTTTGGGGTCATTTCATCATTTTTATTACCCATGTTAAAAGATATCAAGTTAGCATCACTAGATCTAGTCAACGTATTACTCAAGCACTACATTGGATCAATTATTGAAAATATACCTGCATTAGATGAATTGCTGAAAAAATACATGCATTGGAATACTTTCATTAGCTATGGAATCTTAATTTTAGCCTTGCATTTGGTAAAGTTCAACCTTGGCATTGGAATTAAGTTTGGCACTTTATTTTTTCAAAGATATTTTACCAACATTAACAAAGAAAGAAAAAAAACTAGATCTACACATTCCTATCTTGGCATCCTTAGTCTACCTTAGGCATTTTTGGTCTAAGATCTGATATGGGCATTGAAATTTCTCTTTTGCTACATTTTTCACTTTGGTTGGGTATTGCATCTACTCAAGGGAGTCTTTTTGAGAGTTGGGCATTGAGATCTACCAAGGTAGGTGCTTGTATGAGCATGTTGATGCCTCTACATGTATCACAGGCTATCTTAGTGTTTAAAGAACACTTCTCATTTTAGAATTCTAGGAATTCATGGCATGAGTATTAGGTTTTTGTTAATCTAGTTACCTGTGGTGAAATAGAGGCAAAGCAAATTAAATAGTTCTATAAATTTATATTAAATGATGATTGGGAAACACCATGGTCCTTGCAAATTTTGAAGTATCTATGCTGATCTTAGTGAGTTATGACCAAAGCTCTACACTAAAGACTAATCTAAGTGAGCATTTACAATGAAATTTAAACTAAAGTGATTTGGTTTAAAAAAAAAAGAAAAGGGAAGGGTAGGGCATAAATAAAGTATGTGATTTCTGATCTTCACCTTAAACACCATGACAAAGTTTGGATTTTAACTAAACTTGCATTTAACCAATTTAAGTAACAAAAGTCCAAATCACACCATATAATAAGCAAATATCTAAGGAAACATGAAAGAATATAAGTATGGAATGACTTTTCCTTAAAGGTTTACTACTGCATTCAAATAGCATTTGCACATCCTAATGTAGAGCAAATAAAATGAGAGAAAGTCTAAGAAATTTCAACTAATCTAGCTTCAACACAAATTAGTAACCATGTATCAAAGATGCACATTCAGAATTCATCAAAACCATTCAAATTCAAGACTTAGAATAAGTAATTTAGAAAGAAGCGATATAACAATTGATACAAACAAATCTAGACAAAATTTTTAGTATTCCATGATTCTATTAATTGATCAAAGTATACATGTTTTGGCTCAAAAAATAGCTCCCTTTAAAAAATGGTAATACTACCTTTTATAGAAGACTTAAACAATATACTAATCAGTCATAAGATTACACATGTACAAAGATAAGGACAACTATCCTTTATATTTCTAGAATACATTTCTCTTTCTTAAAGGAACTGACCTATAAGAAAATATGCTAACAAAATAACATATGCCTTTACAATATAATATTACATGTTCAAATATTAAAATGATTTTACAAAATATAATATTAATCAACTGGTGAGACCATTTCTAAAGGGCTCCCTTGTTGTTCTTGGGGAATCTCCATAGCTCTCTGATGTTGCTTTTTGACAAGCTCCAAATCAACAACTAGTTTTAAGAGATAGGCATATTCTTCATCAACTAAGTCATTAAAGTCCCTATGATTCATTTCCATAGCCTCTTTAATGCTCCTAGCCTCTATACTATTTTCCTCATAAATGAATATTATGCCCAAGACTCAGCTATTATCACTCCCTGAGTGGACCTAGATTTTGCTCCACACTTCTTGCATTACCAAAGTGACTTTGTGCATATATTCTTACTCATCAATGATGCCTAGGGTGGTATACTTTGTAGGATTGGATATCATGGTGCTAAGGAGTTTCTTAACTCTGGTTATCAGCTCCTCATCATCCCTTAGGAATCTATCTAAGCCTTTTGACCAAACACTTAAATTTTAGATTTTATCAACCACTATTCCTAATATCTTATTCAAGTGAGCCAGGCTAATGGTTTTGAATCTAGGAATTATATCCTTAATCATTATGTTGATTAGATCTCTTATTTTATTCTCAACTTCATTATATTTAAAGATTCAAACATGTCAAATAAAGATGAGTCAAACTTTTTTATTATAACCTCTAGGATTGATAGGATAGCCTGGGTCTCTAGATTCTCTCTTTCTTTTTCCAAGTTATATATCTTCTGCTTCATGCCCTTGTTTCCTACTTTGATCTAAGATGAATGAGCCTCAACTAGGATTTCTATGTCTTCCTCATGAATAAGATATTCACTAGGCTATTTTCCTCTAACTAGGGTTAAACCTATAAATGGCTCAACCTTTTAAAATATGAATTCTTCATCTCTAACCATGGCCTTCTTAGTTATCACCCTCTCCAATCCTACTATTTCTAGATTGAATTGGACACTTGTTGATGAATTTGTTACCTTAGGAGGTTCTAGGACCTCTATTCTTATGTTACTTAAAGCACCTGGGGTGTCCATTTGTGTGCCACTTGATCTTGCTATGACAACTATTCTTGTTTATTATTCCTCTATCAAAGCCAATATCCATGGCTTGATTTCATCATGGACATCAATGTTAATTGTTTGGGTCAAATCCCAAGAATGGGACAAAGTGGGGATCTTCTGAATCTTCCCATAAATGAACCATCTAGGGATAATGGGTCCATGAATGGGGTATTTATCACTAAATAAGTTGACCTCACTCATGGGGTGGGTGAAGGTAAACTTGGACTTATTCCTCCCAACTAAGAGCAATGCTAATTATGCTTTATTTTTGTGTGGGGGAGTTATTCAAACTAGGTCCAAAACACCCTCCTTCCCTTTGTCCTATTCTTTTTCCTTAACCTAGGCTTAAGGTTCCTTAATTTGTTCTTCTTCATCTCCTAACCCATATGCCTTAGCTAGCACCTTAAATACATCCTCCATTATTTCATTATGTTCTAATGCAATCATATCTAGGTATTTAACTAAATATTCTAGTCTTTTAGGAGGAGGAGAAGATGATCCCTCCGTAGGTCTCTCTTATAACTTCTCTTTACCAGGTCCTTGTGTTATTTGTGCCTTGGGTGCTTTTAGTGGTTACATTGGAGGGGGTCTTGAGGATGGTCTAGGTAATAGGTGATACTATAGGGAACCCATTTTCTAAATCTCACTTGATGGCTTATCATCTATTTTAGCCAACCTGGGCTCTAACTTAATGTTCTGCCTCTTCAATCTGGCTAATACCTTTGAGAAACTAGAGGCCTTGATGTAGAATGGATCATGGACCCTAGGTTTATGATCATATACCTTTATTATGGTCTTTTTCTTGAGACATTTGGTGATCACCCCACTAGGGTCCCATTTCCTCAAATCATATTTCTATAGGGTGAAGTAGTTCCTATGTCTAGCAATAACATTTACATGCTCCCAATTTTGAAAAACAGTCCTATTGATTGTCAAAGAAAAGGGATGGGGGAGGCCTTTCCTTTTCTCCTTGAAAAATCCATTTATACTATGAAGAAGTTGATAATCAACTTCTTTTTTTGCTAGCTTGGTTGGCACATAGATGGGTAACCTAAAAGGTTGTGTCAAAGTCCCTTCAATCCTTATCATTTTGTAATTAGGGTAGAACCATATATCTCCTATCAATTCCACATATTTATTGATCAATGGGCTGACCCTAATTATGGGAATTCCTATGATGGCTTCCACTAGGGATGGATAAACACAATCACATATGAACTACATGTTATGTCTGTGTTTGAAAATGTGAAGCTTAGAGTAATGATTAGAGATAGTGGGTTTTCCATCAAGTGACCAATTCTTAATGTTTGGGATCTAGATGGAGGCTAAAAAGGCATCAAGTAAATAGGACATCATGTAAAATTGTTTGCTTATTTTCTTCTTGATGGTTGTAAATTGTGACTTCAAGTGGATGTTAATCATCTCACCCAATGGAGTGAGTCATTTTTCAACCATAAAGTAAACATATGATACTCATATTTTATCAATATGAGTGGTGGAGGGGGCTCCACATAACCTATTCAACAAGGTCATTATTATCCTAATTCCTTTCCTAAATTGGATAATTGGTATTTTGGCTATAAGTTCCTAGATTACTTGATTCCCAGTGAGTAGCCATTAGGTTAGGATTATGTTCAAGCTATGTTCCCTAGTCCACTTTTTGATGGTGGGTAGGTCTATCTAGGGCTTACACTATTTATAATATCTCTCAAAATCTAGAGGGGAAATTTAAGATACTTTATTGAATGTACGCTCATAGATAATCCAATCATTCTTAATTTTACAATCTTGGAAAAGAGGAGCAAGGACATCAATGTAGTGTAGTACGTCAAGATTGGTGGTAGTGTAGTGTAGGCTAGCCATCTGGATAGAAACCAAGTCATTGTATCTCCTTAGGATGGTTGCATTTTTTGCTCCTCCCTAGTCGAAGCTTACATCTCCTCGATGGTCCAAAAAAAATTCGACCAATTCCTATTCCCATTGTTCAAAGTTATAGTATCTTAGTTTGCATCTTTGAAAACCCTCCCCTCATTATCTAAGGTTAAGGACAACTTGGTCTCATCCCTTTTTTGTTGTTTATGAACTATCATGGCTGTGGAAGTTGTAACTACTTACCTAAAAAATTACAAGTAATCTTTGAATTAACTTATTCTCACTTAGATCATAATTTATCTCTTCTCAATTTGATTATTATCAATCTAAGTTTGAACTAGGGCTTTTATGGATACTTAGGGATTTTATAGAGCTTTAATGGTAGTGGTAATTCAAACTTAGGCTCATTCATGTCTCATATCTGATTGAGACCTAGACCTTTATACCTGTGCCCTTTCAAGCACATAAAACATCCAATTTTGTCATTTTGTGCTTGTGTGGTGCCCCTATAACATCTATTTGACAACTTTCATAGCATTTTTCATAAATTCCTTGAGGGACTAGTCATTGTCTTTTAAGAATCCAACTTTTATTTCATGCCTTTGGATCCTTGTTCATGGATCAATGTGGGCCATTGATCATGATCATAGGGATTGATAATCATTAGTTGATTTATGTCTGGCCTTATAGTTATGACACTTGGCACTTTCATGGGCCTTCTGGGGCCCTACATTCTATATAATAAATGCATGATTTCCATGTGTCAATCTTGAAAGCCCTTAGGGATCATTGAAAAGTCTTTGGTAGTTATACTTTTTCTGATCATACTCTTACAAATAAGTACAGACCATTGATCTTAATCCATATGAATGCATATAATTGATCTGATGTATCAAATGATTTAGACTCATCATATATTTTCACTTTGTCAAATCAATCTCCATGATGGGATGTAGGTCATTGATCCTACAAAAGGGTGAAAAATTTAATCAATGACATGAAAAAGGAAGGGACTTGGATTGAAATACTTTAGGCTAAGGTTTATGTTATGTTTAATAAAAACATTATAAACTTAGGATAAAGTATTTTAGCCTAAGTTTTAATAATCCATAGAAAGGGGACCCAGGCTAAATATTTTAGGCTAAGGTTTATGTTGTGTTAATAAACACAATGTATGCTTTAAGCTAAAAATTTATATTAAATTCTTAGAACATGTCTAAAAGTACCACATAATACAAGGAACAAATGCTAGGTTTTAATCTAGGGTTTTACCATATTAATAAACATAGGAAAACCTTAGGATAAACTATTTTAATTAAGATTTATGTCACAAGGACCTTTTAACATAAGGATTAATATAAGTCTCTAGCCTAAGGTTTATTGTGTTCAAACAAACACAATTAGAACCTTAGGAAATAGAATAAGACTAAGTCCATATCTTCATATATTTAGACCACAAGATTATTTTATTACTTGAAGTTCATAGATCCTAAGTGTTTGAACATCTTCCATGGGATCCCATATTTTAGAAACATTTTGGAACATGTCATTATGTTTAAGGAAAACAATTGATTAACTTAAATTTGAAAGTCTAACGGATGTCAATGATGGCCTCAAGGACATCAAATGACGATCAAAAGAATAACAAATTTAAGTTAGTAGATCATTAGGTTTAATGGGATTAAATTTAATAGTTTCATGGATGTCAATGATGGCCTCATGGATATCAAATGATGATCATGTGGATGCGCAATTTTAACCTAATGGAACCCTTTTGGCCCATAGATCTTGGATATGATATTCTCCATTAGATCAATCTCCATGATGAAGTACATACCGTTGATCTTGATCTGAGTAGTTGCATGCCATTGGTTCAATTTAATAAGTGGGACCATTTGTTATAAGCTTCAAATGTAAGAATGCCACATTATGTCTCTATAGGGATCCCCAAGCTTTTGAATTTTTAGTACCATGTTTGCTCTATTGGATTAATCTTTGTGATGAAGTGCAGACTGTTGATCTTAATCTCGATGATCACACATGATTGGCTCCCTTTCATATATATATTGCAATCATATCATAAGTTTTATTCTAAGGTTTATTTGTATTAATACATACAATGAGACCTTAGGGTAAAACTTAGGCTAAGTTTATGCTTAATAAAAGGGGGCCCTTTAACTTTATTGATGATCTTACACCATTTGATCATTCATCCTCCTAAAGCGTGGATCATCGATCATGATCCTAGTGATCTTATGGGATTGGTCTGATGGATCAAATGATTAGATTTACCAAGTTTCTTGTGATTTATTAGATCATTCTCCATGATGAAGTGAGGTCTATTGGATTTACAAAGAAGTAAGGTGTTTAAATTATGACATGGGTAAATAAAGAAACTTAGGCTAAAGCTTTAAGACTAAGGTCTCATTTGTGTTGATAAATATGAATGGGGCATTAGGATTAAGTATTTAGGCTAAGCATATGATAAAAGGGACCATGTTAAGAAAAAAGACCTTGTAAACATAAACATTAGACCATGATAAAACACAGGGAATGAAAAGGGGAAAACACAAAGGGACCAAAAATGATTTTTAATCTAAGGTTTGGTCATGTTGAAAAATATGACCAAGCCTTGGCATAAAAATTATGTTTAAGTCCAAAGCTGATTTAAAACATTCCCCCCAAATTTAAATTTGAATCTAGGGTCTAGGTTAGGGATTGCTGAAAGAAAGGTTTCATTACATGAGTCCAACTACAATTTTTTCAAGCCAAAGGTTATCAAAGCCTAGATAGAGCTAATCTATGAAAATCTTAGCATGATATATTGAAAGGAGATCCATAAAACCTATAATCTTAAGATATGAGGATCAAATATTATAAACATTAGGCAAGTTTCAAAAAAAAAACATGAATAGATGGGCCACTTTCATTAGGCATGGATGATTTTCAAATCATAACAAAGCACAAAATATCAAGATTTTAGTGTTAAGGTTCAAAATAATCACAAGGGTCCCTATTTTTTAGAATTGGGGTTATGTTAACCTCAAAAAATGGTGACTTATATGGGAAACATAGTAATATGTTAAACTTAGAGACTCTAGTTCATACAAATAACCAAGCCATCCATTTCACTTGATCAATGCCATTCTCAAGATTAGTTCATGGTTGAAATAAAAATTGCACATAAAAAATTAGGATCAAACATCAAGACATAGTCATGATATGTGTGTGATTTGATTCTACTTATTGTTTATCATGGGGTTTAGGGGATAACTTCCAAATTTCATACCTTTAATCATTAAAACTGACTTGGAACATGTTTAGATATTCATTAAGAATCATGCTTCTAGTTCAAGAAAGGCTTGGGTATTGCTTTACTACCAACTATATGTCCATAACCTTGATAGAGATGCCCGTGTCTCTACTCATGGCTTTGCTTTACTACTAGATACGTGCCCATAGCCATGATGGAGATTACCATAATCATATTTGCTTGAAAAGATTTTGATTTTACAATAAGTTCTTATTTTTTGTAATTTTAGGTGTTTTAGGATTTCAAAAAAGGTTAGGAATGCATGTAACTAGGTTTAAATATTTGGTCATGTGTTTGATCCTCAGATAATCATCTATGGTTGCAACCTTTATCCTAGGTAAGGATGTTTATTAAGTGCAAGCATGACTATACCTTAATGGATGAGATACTGTCCATTGGTGGGTAGTGTGAACTCTAATCGTTATAGTTATTTGAGTCTGAACATGTTATCTCCAAGTGTATCTATAATTTGATAGGGGCTAATCCATAGAGGTGTAAAATTACCATGCTTTCCCTTGGTCTAAGATGCTTTATCCCAAAGAAGAACCAAGTCTCCTTGTTTGAACACCTTAATCTTTGATCTCTTGTTAAACCACCTCTTTATTATAGTTTGGTGTTTGATAAAGTTAGAAAAATCCTTTTTTCATGCATCCTCCATTTGGATAATGTCCAATAGCCTTGAGTCCGCAAATTCTTGGTCTTCTTCCATATACTCTTGCATAAACTTGTATGTTGGCAGCTTGAGTGTGATGGGGAATATAGGTTTCTAGCCATATGTTAGTAAAAAAGGAGATGCTTTAAGAGCCTACTTGACTATTGTTCTATCTACCTAAAGGGCATACTTAAGAAGCTTATGTCATGTTCTTGGTCTGTCTATAATAGACTTCTTAATGGCTTTCATCAAGTTTTTATTTGTTGATTTAGATACTCCATTACCTTGAGGATAATGGTTAGATGAAAAATTGAGAATAATGTTGTTATCATATGCCCATTCTATCATTTATATGGATGTGAATGCTGACCCATTGTCACATACCAAAGAGATTAGATTTTAAAACTTGGTGCATTTGCTTTATTCTAAAAATTTGATCACTTCTTCTATTTTACATTGCTTGGTGGTTACTACCTGAGCCCACCTAGTGCAATAATCAATATTTATTAGAACATATTTTTGATCTTCTAATAATTTTGGGTTGATTACACCTACAAATTATAGTCCCTATTGAGCAAAGGGTTTGTCAATTATGACTAGTTGTAAAGGCATTGCTGCCTTTGGTTCCTTTGCACTGAATATATGGTATGAATGACATTCTCTTACATGCTTATGAGCATCTTTGAAGATGGTGGGACATAATATATAGCCCTAAGTATTTTGTGAGTTTTGGTTCTCCTAGATGGATGCCCACTTCCCAAAATTTCATGAAAAGTGTTCATTACCTCATTAGCTTCTTCCTTGGAAACACACCTTAGATATACTCCTTCAAAGTTTATTTGGTACAAGACTCCATTTTTGATGCGATAGTGAGCTAACTTGAGCCTTAAAGCTATTATTTGCTCCCTAGTTAGTCCTATAAGACAAGTACCATTAATTAAAAAGTGAAAAATAGAGTCATACCATTCATTAGCTTAGAATATTTGTTGATAAACTTGCATAATACTTAGCTTAGGTCTGGCTTTAACAATCATTTGAATCAGACCTTGACACCTTACTAGTTTTGTAATTTTCATCTCTATGTCATATTATTGGAGAATAGACATCCACTAACATCTTATCTCTCCAAGTTCACATTGGATTAGCATTAGCTTAGTAGCTGGGTCTAGTAGAATAACATGTACTTTGTTCCTCAAAATATAGTGCCTAAATTTCTTGATAGCTTTAACTAATGCAAAGGCTTGTTTATTAATCAAAGGGTAATTTAACTCAACATTATTTAAATTAGTACTCATAAAAGTAATTATATGGTTAGACCATTATATTTTTTGAGCCAAGACTACAATAATAGTGTGGTCAGAGGAGAAGTAGAGGTAAAAATCCTTTGAAAAGTTAAGACTTATCAAGACTAGATCTTGGCTGTTTGTACTTTTAATGTCCTTAAAGACCTTATTTGAATCTTCATTCCATGAAATTTTAGCATCCTTCTTTATCATATCATTCAATGGCTTAAAAATCTTTGTAAATCTAGAAATGAACTTTATTACAAAGTTTATCTTGCCAAAAAATGATTTCAATTCTTTTTTGCTATTGGGAGGCTCTATCTTGGATATAGCTTCTACTCTTTCAAGGTCTATGGAAATTCCATCTTTGGTGATAACATGGCCTAACAGTTTAATTTTAGTGACAAAAAAAATGTTCTTCCTAGGGTTAAGGGAGATCTTATACCTTCTACACCTTTCAAACACTTTCTATAGATGCATGAAATGGTCTTCCCTATTTTTAGAGAACATAGTTAGATCATCCATGTAAATTATGATGCACTTACCAATCAGGCCTTGGAAGGCATGGTCCATGACCCTTTGAAAATTAGCTCTTGTGTTTATTAGTCCAAAAGGAATTCTTTTGTATGCAAAGGCACCCCACTTGGTTGTAAATTCTATCATCATTTTGTCATCCTTATCAACTAGCACTTGATTGTATCCTAAAAAACCATCAAGAAAAGACATCATGGCTAAACCTAAAACAATTTGTATTACCTGGTCAAGAGAGGGAAGAGGAAAATTATCCTTTTTAATTACTTTATTCAAGTTTATAAAGTCAATACATAGTCTAATTTCACCATTTTTATTTCTAATTGTCACCAAATTAGCAACCCATGTAGAGTTCCTAATTGAAAATATAATTCTGGCATCTAATAACCTCTTGACTTCTTTAAAGATCATGGGTTCTAAGATGGGGTTCATAGGTCTTTGTTTCTACCTGAAGGGTTTACAAATTTATTAGAGAGGTATAATATGGGTGATGACTCTTAGATCAAAAATATTCAAGTCATCATAAGACCAAGCTATGACATCTTTGTACTTTGTTAACAACTCCTTGTATTTCTTGTTCTCAATATTAGTGTAGGCCTTTCCAATGTTAACCAGCTGAGATTGATCTTAAGGGACAAACAAAATTATAGTACTTCCCACTTACTTTGGGGACCTTAGAATATTTAACTAGATTGTCTTGATCAAATAACCTTTCCAAGGAAATCATCCCTTTAGGGATCTTATTGTCATTCAACTGAATGACTTTACCATCGATCTTGCCTTCTCTAAACACATTTTCATTAGCCTCATCAATGATTTGAGATTCAAATACTCTTGAGCTAGTCATGAAGTTTAATATTTATTGGTCATCACTAAAGACCTATAGATGGTTCACATTATCTAGGAAAAAATGGCATGGCACCAACTCAATACTAAAGTTTGAGGAATCTTGGTTAGACATGAGATTAGCTGTAGTAAATGCCAACTCATCAAAAAATTTATTTTCTTCCCTTAGGATAGGAAAAATATTGAAGGCATAAAAATATTCCACTAGATTCCAAAATCTAAACTTATACCTATTGAGGTATGACAATTTGCATTGATACTTGCTTCTCACTTGGTTCATTACTAGTTTAGAGTCACCATAAACTAATAGTTCCTTAACTTTATTTTTGATGGAAAATTGTAGACCTAAGATGAGAGCTTTATATTATACAAGGTTGTTAGTGTAAGGAAACTAAATTATATAAGAAGCATGATACTTCTTACCAATAAGATTAGTTATTAAAATGCCTACTCCATATCCATCCTTACCCCTAGCCCCATCAAAATGCAACTTCTATAGCCTAAACACAATAATAGACGTTTTAGGATCACAGGATTTGGTAAATTCTAGGGTGAAAACCCCTAAATCAGAATCAATTATGTTGACCCTTTCATTGAAAAGATTATACTCAGTGATCACATTTTTCATTCTTGGATCCCTTTCAAATTTGATTTGGTTGGGAACTCCCTTCCAAGATAGCCATAGGTGTGCAAAATCTATGGACATATATCTATTTAGAGCCTTTATCCATTCTTTATTTAAAAGTAGTCCATATGCATCAGGGATATCCACTACTTAGATGCATATAAATTATTGGACCCTTGGCTCAAAATACAATTGTACATGGACATTTAAAAATTATCCAACCACCTTAACCCTAGACTTATCTAATTAGGTAAGAATCCTATTAGACTTAATGGGGGTCAAACCAGGTTGCTTACAAAAACTTGCATGCATAATATTTGTAGAGGCACCAAAATCTAACAAATAATTATCCAAGTTTTTCCAAATATTCTGATTATAAGTAAGAATGGTGGGGAATCTATTTTAGCTTTATACATAGCTACATTTTCATTATCTATCTAGAATATCTTGATAGATTTATTAGATAAAGATTATAGAAAGAGGTCTCTCTATTCTATGATTTGTGTCAATTCATGCAAGGTAATATTAGATTTGATTTTATTCATGTCCTCTAAAATATTATAGCCATTCCTGTTGGAAGAATTGAAATCATTGACACTAGGTTAAGAAGTACTTCCCTTTGGAGGCTCTAGATTATTATTTGAAGTGGTATTTGGAAGAGTACCAAAGTTGTTTGGAGGAGTAGAAGTAGTCAAAGGATGCTTCTGTTCCCTATTCCTTAGAAGATATGTCTTCTTTAATAACTACTAGAAGGCATGAAATTCTTTAAGAACATCATCAAGATCATTTTATTCTTGGAAGGGAAAATCAAATGTCTCCACCATGAAGGTTTGGTTAGCAAGATTGGAACCTGAAGTACATGTACCATGATATTTGTTAGGCACTACCTCAAAAGTGTCCAAATATTTTTGGAGTGACTCAAAAGCTTTATATAATTCAATGCAATCAATCTCACTATGATTATTAGTACAATGGACTCTACAATAATCAAGCAAGGTAATGTCAATGAGATTAATATCCATAGTATTATTTTTAGAAGAAGGTTCATTATTCTTATTATTATGTAAGCTATCATTATTGAACCTATTTTTGGGTCTATTGAAACTTTGGAAAGAGAAGTTCCTACCAAAAATTTTCCATTATTACCAACTTGCTTTTGCAACTATAGGAATTAGCGATTAGTTTTTGGACCATTTTTAGAATGGACTCATTCTCACTTTTGGGGCTTTTTGAATTATGGACCTAGTTGCTATTGGCACTAATGGCTAGTATCAAGGTCCTTTGATCAATCACATTAAATAAATTATTATTAGGGTGGCTCAAGAACCCTAAATTTTGGTTAGGAGGAGCATGCCCTAGAGGCAATTGGTTTAGATTTAGGAGCTGGTTAAGAGCAAGCACATTTTAGTTATTGTTGGGAAAGACATTCAAAGTGGGTGATTTAATAGTTTTGGGAATAATGGAGTTTTATTTCTAATTTAGTTAAGGGTCTAGAATAATAAATCAGTAAATAATATTGTAATAATTATAGTACTGATTTGTATAATCTATGTGTATTTTAAACCTTTCTAAAAATAGAAATAAATAAGGAGAAATGCAACTTAACTTAAAATTAGATTGAGACAGCTAAGATAGAGGTTGAAACTTGCTATGCAGGATTAGGATAGTGCTAAAAATTAGAATCTAGCTTTCATTTAGTGAAAGGATGGGAGCACCAAAAATAAGACACTTCAAGGTTTGGTGTTATAGTTCACTCATGTCGCTATTGTCTAAACTAGTTATAAAGATATAAGTTTTTTGGGTTTTTTTTGCTATCGCTATATCAATATACCTATGAAATCTTAAATTATGAGTATTGATAAAGCTCACTATAGATTTGATTCCATATCAAAACCCTAGACCTTGATTATGCTTGATAAAACTTAAGAAAGAGTGGGGTTAGTGTGTGTAAAATGCATTGAATGTGTATCCACACCCCTTGTGTGGGCATGTTGTCTACATACCAATACTCCAAAGAGGGATCAAACTATATGTAGTTATCCCATTTTATGTGTTTTATGCAATAGTGTAATTAAGATGCAGAAATGCTAATTTAAGAGTGCTTGAGGTGGCTAGGGGCTAGTGTGAGGGTTTGAATATGTTTGAAACTGTGTTGGGTGACTGTATGCAGAGAATAGGGAAATTTTCTTTAGTTATTTATTTTTATTATTTCTTTATTTTTAAGATTTGTCACCTCCCCCTTGTAAATTACCTTTGGATGGACTTTTATAGGGAACTATTGATCATGGGTTAGATGTATTCATGCTAGGTTGACATGATGAAGGATATGAATTAAATGAAAATGATTATTTGGACTCAAAATAAAATTGGATAGGAGTGATAAAAATGAGACATCCTAGGGTTCGATGCTATAGTTTGAGTTTAGTTCTCTTATTCTATAGGCTTAGGACTTGGGGGAATAGGATTGGCTAGGGAAATATAGTCTAGTTGAGCTAGAATGAGGGTTCAAAAGTCTATAGATGATTGGTAATGAGAAAAAAGGTGTATGGAAGGGTAATGAAAGCATACAAGAAGGTCCTATGGATTAGGTTTCCCTATCCACACTCAAGCTATCAATTTAGACATTTTATATAACTACATTTACCCCCACTTATTCTAGTGATGTAGTAAAGCAAAATACTAGGGTAAAGGAAAAGTAGAAAGTGTACCTAAACTTACCTGTAAGGGTGAAGCCCATGAAGTTGTGTGATGATGAGTGTGCATAGAGAAACCACATTATGAAGTGTAAATTTGAAAGATAAAACAAAGAGTATATCAGTTCTTACTAGATACACTATATCTAAAATAAGAACGTATACAAGCTAGGTAAGAGAGCGGGAGAGGAAGAGAAAGGAATGAATACACTTTATCAGGTACACAAACTAATACAAAACCTATTGCTTTATTGAGTGATGTTGGATATGTGTTGTACCAAAAGAAATATCATAAATGAAGTTGAGTGCTCAATTCTATAATAGTGGCTTAAGAATGCAAAGGTTGGCCCTTTGGCTCCATCATCACCCAATAAGTGAATCTATGTGATCATGCATGTTTTAATCTATGTTTAGACTATGTGTCCAATCCCTCTAAGTAGGTGGCTCAAGAATACAAAGGCTAACTAGTCTTTTGGCTCCATCATTTCCCACTAAATGAAGCTATGAACTAATACTGATATGAATGTGTGTCATATGAGATGGCTCTTGAAGCCCATGAATACTCTAAAATATTACAATATGGTATGGATAGTTGAATGTGTACTGGAAACTAGGTTAATATTGGACACTTCAAGAGGTGGAGATTAGGCTTGTATGAAAGACACTCCAAAACTAGGAACTAGGCTTAAGTGGAAGCCACTTGGGAATGAAGCTAACCACTTACAGATAGAATAAGGCATGTAACTACTTATAATGCTTGTATAATGTATTAAACTTGAAAAAAAAAAGAAAGCCAGTGTGCCATGCACATTGCCCCCAATCAGTAGTTTCTATAACATGGATTATGATCTATAAGTTATATCAACTACTTAATATAAAATTGGAAGCAAGAGCCATCATGTCATTCATGATGTCCCCTATATCTAGATTATTTGAGAAAAACTATATTGAAACTAGTAAATCTAAACTATACTATTGTTGACAAAACTCTAACTAAACTTACCTTTCTACCTATTTTTGGAAAATCTAGTTTTTTTTATTTGGATATGAGCACCAAAAATAGGACACCTTGGTGTTCAGTGTTGTTGTCTAATTTTGGAACTCTTGTCCTTTATTGATTTTTATCACTATTTGATAATCATCACTATTTTTTTGTTCTGTTCTGCCTAGTTTAGGTTCTAGTTGCTATTTTAAGTATTCTAAAAACTAATTTTTTTGACTAATAAAGGCACTAATCTCGATGACAAAACCCATATTTTTTATCCCCTCTTATGAGGGTAGGAATGAAGACCTTATAATGACTACCCTTAGAATAAAGAGCCATAAAAGTGTGTTATGCTATGAAATATGTGATATAGCAATGATAATCAAAAAGATGTCTCAAGATATAACATAGTTTTAAGAATAATAGAATTTTATTCCTAATTTAGTTAAGGGTCTAGAACAATAAATTAGTAAATAATATTAAAATAATTATAGTACTAATTTTTATAATTTATGTGTATTTTAAACATTTCTAAAACTAGAAATAAATAAGGAGAAATGCAAATTATCTTAAAACTAGATTGAGATGATTGAGACAGAGGTTGAAACTAGCTATACAAGACTGGGATAATGTCATAAATTAGAATATAGATTTCATTTGGTGAAAGGAGATAAGTGTCAAAAATAGGAAACTTTGGGGTCTAGTGCTATAGTCCACTCCTACCGCTATTATCTAAATTGGTCACAGAGATTTGAGTTTTCTAGGTTTTATTTGCTATAATTATATCAGTCTACCTATGAAATCTTAAGTTCTAAATGTTGATAGAGCTCCTTGTAGAGATAATTCAATATTAAAACCCTAAGCCTTCATTATGATTGATAAAACTTGAGAAAAAGGTGGGGGTTAGTCTGTGTAAGATGCACTGAATGTGTATCCACACTCCTTATGGGCACATCACCTACATACCAATATTATGAAGAGGGATCAAGCCATATGTAGTTATCCCACTTGATGTGATTTATGCGATAGATTAATGAAGATACAAAAATTCCAAATTAAGAGTGCTTGAGGTGGCTAGGGGCTGGTGTGAGGTTTTGAATATGTTTATAGCTATGTTGGGTGACTGTATGTAGAGAATAGGTAAATTTACCTTGGTAGTTTATTTGTATTCTTGCTTGATTTGTAAGATTTATCACTTCCCCCTTGTAAATGACCTTTGGATGGACTTTTATAGGAAACTATTGATCATGGGATAGATGTATTCATGCTAGGTTGACATGATGAAAGATAGAAATTAGATGAAAATGGTCATTTGGGCTCAAAATGCAATTAGACAAGATCATCAAAAATATGACACCTTAGGGTCTAACACTATAGTCTGAGTTTGGTGCTACTATTCTGTAGGCTTAAGACCTAAGGAAATAAGAGTGGCTTGGGAAATAGAGTCTACCTGAGCTAGAATCAAGGTTCAAAAGTCTATAGATGATTGATAATTAGCAAAAAGGTGTCTAGAAGGGTCATGAAAGCATGCAAGAAGGTCCTATGGATTGGGTGTCCCCAACCACACTCAAGCTACCAATTTGGATATTTTATATGATTGTAGTGGGTATATGTGGATTGAGATTGGGAACAAAGTAGGCCATTTGACCTTGAGGTTACATTTGGTCATTAATGATCACAACCTCAGTGTAAGCTAAATCTAGTGTGTTCATTGGACCTACAACACTCTTGATGAACACTAAGGTCATGGGATAAAGATCATCTTTACATATTTCTAAGGCTAAGGCTTGATTAGGTTTATAAGGATCAATGGTTCTATTTTACATCTTTTAGAACCTAGCATTGAAAGCTCTTATAAGTTCATTAGCACCCCTTTTTAGGGTGGCAAATTATTGGTACAAGACATAAGAGCTAATTACCTTACCAAATTAGACAATGAAGATGTTATTGAATTTATCCCAGTTAGTGATGTAATCCTTAAGAAAATTAAGGAATTACTCATATGCAACATCTTTAAATGTGAAAGGGAACAACCTACATACTACATCCTCATGAACTACATTAAACAATCTTAATGTAGCCTTAAATGATTTAACATGTTCTTCTACTGTTATAATGCCACTGAGTCTAAAAGTTGGCAAATATTTTTCAGGATTGTGAGGGAGGTCATGAATTGCACCTTGTATGTTGATAGGAGAACTTCCCAACCAAGCCATACCTTGATGAAGTTTGAACATAGGATTACCTTTAAGTGGTAAAGATGGTAAAGACTTTATCTTCATGATTGCAACTTATCTCCATGAAATACCTCTTTAAGTCTTAACTAACTTATATCAACACCTTAGGATGCATAAAACACTTTCAAAGACTTCATTTTGCACCTAGATCTCATACTTGCCTTTAATTCCTTGTAGCCCTCAAAATATTCAAAGATATTTGTGTAGAACATTATATAGATTATATTAGAGAAATAATCATGGATTTTAGTACCAATTATTATATTATATCTATTTAAAATATTCCATGACCAAGAATTAAGTATAATTACACTTACTCCACTTGTTTCTCTCTCTAAGTAGCCCTCAATTAGGTCTCTAGGCCTAGAAAACTAAGATTTGGATCCATTGAACTATAAAACATGTGAAACCTCCAATAAATTTTTGATTCACTTTAGGTACCTCCTAATAATTCTCCATGTAAAATTTGGGGTTATGAAACCTTGTACAACTTAGGTGTTTATTCAGGCTTGAGAGGTAATTAGAGTGGTTTCTTAAGAAGTTTTTAGGTTAAAGTGATTGATAATGGTATGTTGAGGCATAAAACATCATAGGAAATAAAAATATATTGAGAGGAAGATCTATTTAATTACTCCATAGGTCTACATATAGGCTTTGTGTTTACCTTTGTCTCTTTTGGCTCTCATATGGATTTCCAACTCAAGAAGGGGCTCTCTTGTTTTAAAGTGTGATCTAGTCCAGATTTTTGGTAGTTCCAACATGAGAACTTTAGATCCTATTTGAAATATGATGTGTCAAACCAACATTTACAAAGAATAAGACTTAGATTTGCACATTAAGCTAATTTTGAAAATATATATGTAAACAACAATAAAGGGCATCAAATTCTAACTAAGTAAGCTAATATATATATATAATAATGAAAATATGGTTAACCTATATAATTCTTAGCTCAAATGAACCTAGATCTCTGAAAGGTACACTAATATTTGATTAAAACAAGCTGTTATAACTTCAAATACTGTAAATTCTTAGATCTTAAGCTATTTTTACCAGAATTAAGCCTCTAACCTAAAAGACCATGGATCCTTGTCTAAATAATGCATAAAGATGGATCAAAGACCACAAAGATTAGTGATCTTTATGCTTATGAGTAAAGGACTATGAAAAAGTACAAAGATAACATTAATCTTTTATCAAAATAGACTAAAAATATCAAAGATTTAACAAATTCACCAAGCTTTCCTTTTAGTGCCAGTGGAGCTCATCCTATTGATGCCTCTACATGTATCATAGGTTCTCTTAGTGTTTAAATAACACTTTTGACTTTAGAATTCTAGGAATTCATGATATGAGTAGTATGATTTTGGTAATCTAGTTACCTATAGTGAAATAGAGGTAGAGAAAATTGAACAATTCCATAAATTTATATTAATTGGTGATTGGGAGTCACCATGGTCCTTGTGAATTTTAAAGTATCTATGTTGATCTTAGTGAGTTATGACCAAAGCTATACACTAAAGACTAGGCTAAGTGAGTATTTACAATGAAATTTAAACTAAAGTGATTTTGTTAAAAAGAGAGCAAAGGGAAGGGTAGGGTAGAAATAAAGTATGTGATTGCTGATCTTCACCCTAAACACCATGACAAAGTTTGAATTTCAGTTGAACATGCATTTAACCAATATATAATGTAAAGTAACGAAATTCCAAATCACACCATATACTAGGCAAATATCTGAGAAAACATGAAAGAATACAAGTATGGAATAACTTTACCTTATAGGTTTATTGATACATTTAAATAACATTTGCACATCCTAATGCAAAGCAAATAAAATAAGACAAAGTCCAAGAACATTGAACTAATCTAGATTCAACATGAATTAGCAACCCTGTATCAAAGATGCACATTAAAAATTCATTAAAACCATTCAAATTCAAGACTTAGAATAAGTAATTGAGAAAGAAGCCATATAAAAATTGATATAAACAAATATATACAAACTTTTTAGTATTCCTTGCTTCTATTAATTGCTCAAAGTATACAAGTATACAAATTTTGTCTTAAAAACTCTTTCCCTTTACAAAATGGTAATACTGCTTTTTATAGAAGACTTAGGTAGTATACCAAGAAATCATAAGATTACACATGTATACAGATAAAGATAATTGTCCTTATTTATAGTTCTAGAATAGACTTCTCTTTCCTAAATGGATTGACCTATAGGAAAATATGTTAACAAACTAGAATATGCCTTTACAATAAAATATTCCACATTCAAATATTATAATGCTTTTATAAAATGGAATATTAATTAATTGGTGGGCTCATTGTTGAAGGGATCCATTTTTTCTCTTGGATAATCTCCATAGATTTTTGATAAGCTCCAAATCAATGTCTAGTTTCAAGAGACATGCATCTTCTTCATCAACCAAGTCATTAAAGTCCCTATCATTCCTTGCCACAACCTCTTTGATGCTCCTAACCTCTAAAATATTTTCCTAAATAGTGATGATCATGCCTAAGACTCAATTTTTTTCACTCCTTGGCTATCCTTAGCTTTTTCTTTGCACATCCTGCATCACCAAAGTAGATCTGTGCTTATACTCTTCATCATCAATGATGCCCAAGGTGGTAGAGTTTGTAGGATTGTCCAACATGGTACTGAGGAATTTATTTAATCTAGCCATTAACTCCTCATCATCCCTTAGGAGTCTATCCAAGCCTTTTAATGAAGCACTTAAACTCTGGATCTTATCAACCACTATTTCCAATATCACATTCAAGTTAGCAAAGCTAATGGTTTTGAATCTAGGAATTTTATCCTTAATCAATATGTTGATTAGAAATATTTTTATTCTTAGGATACTACCATTGGGCCATCAATTCTTTGGCTATCTCACTCTACTTAATTATTTTCAAAGAATTAAACATGTTAAAGAAAGATGCCTCAAACATCTTTATTATATCCTCTGGGATTGATAGGACAATCTAGGTCTCTAGATTCTCCTTTTCCTTCTCTAGATTATATATATTTTTCTTCATGCCCTTGATTCATGCTTTGATCAGAGATGAATGAGCCTTATCTAGGATTTATATGTCTTCCTCATGAATGGGATTTTCACTAGGCTACTATCCTCCAATTGGGTTAAGCCTAAAAATGGCTCAACCTTTTGAAAGATGAATTCCTCAACTCTAACCATGGCCTTCTTAGTTGTCATCCTCTCTAATTCTACTATTTACAAATTGAATTAAACACTAGTTGATGACTCTATTACCTTAGGAGGTTCTGGGACCTCCATCCTTACACTACTTGAAGTACCTAGGGTATCCATTTGTGTACCACTTGATCATGCTATGGTAACTATTCTTATTTTTTCTTCCTCCTTCATCAAAGCTAATATCCATGGCTTGATTTCCTCATGGAAATCAATGTTAATTTTTTGGGTCAAAGCCCAAGAATGGGACAAAGTGGGGATCTTCTACATCTTCCCATAAATGAACCATTCAAGGATAATGGGTCCATGAATGGGGTATTCCTCACTGAACAAGTTGACCTCACTCATGGGGTGGGTGAAGGTCAAATTGGGCTTCTTCCTCCCAACTAGGATGAATGCTAATTATACTTTCCTTTTGTGTGGGGTTGCTATTGGAAATAGGTCCAAAATAACCTCTTTCCCTTTGTCTTGCTCTATTTCCTTAGCCTAGGTTTGGGGTTCCTCAGTTTGTTCTTCTTCATCTCTTGACCTATATACCTTATCAAGTACCTTAAGCACATCCTCCAATATTTCATCAAGTTCTAATGCAATCATACCTAGGTATTCAACTGGAGATTCTGGTCTATCAGGAGGAGAAGAAGATGATCCTTCCCTAGGTCTCTCTTCCAACTTCTCCTTACTAGGTCCTTATGTTATTTGTGCCTAGGGTGGTTATAGTGGTTGCTATAGAAGGGGCCTTGAGGATGGCCTAGGAAATAGGTGATATTATAGGGGCCCCATTTTCCAAATCTCACATGATGGCTTATCATCTTCTTTAGCCAACTTAGGCTCCAACTTAATGTTGCGCCTCTTCAATCTAGATAATACCTCTGGGAAACTAGAGGCTTTGATGTAGAATGGGTTATGGACCCCATGCTGATGATTATATACCTTATTTATGGTCTTTGTCTTGAGATGCTTGGTGATCACCCCACTAGGGTCCTATTGCCTCAAATCATCTTTCTGTAGGGTGGAGTCCTTGTGTTTGGAAATAACATTTACATGCTCCCAATTTTGCAAAATAATTCTACTAATTATCAAAGGAAAGGGATGGGGAGGCCTTTCCTTTTCTCCTTAAAAAATCCATCTATACTATGAATAAGTTGGTAAGCAACTTCTTGTTTTTCTAGCTTGGTTGGAACATATATGGGTAACCTAAAGGGTTGTGTTGAAGTTCCTACAATCCTTATCATTATGCAATCAGGGTAGAACCATATATCTCATATCAATTCCACATATTTCTTGATCAATAGGTTGGCCTTGATAATGGGAATTCCTGTGATGGCTTCCACTAGGGCTGGATAAACACAATCATAGATGAACTTCATGTTATGTCTATATTTAAAAATATGAAGCTTGGAGTAATGATGGGAAATAGTGGGTCTTATATTAGGTGACCAATTATTAATGTTTGGGATCTGGATGGAGGCTAAAAGGGCATCAAGTAGATAGGACATCATGTAAAATTATTTGCTTTTTTTCTTCTTGATGGCTATAAATTATGACTTTAAGTGGATGCTAATCATTTCACCCAGTGGGGAGTGAGTCCTTTTTCAACCATGAAGTAAAATATGATACCTAGATTTTGTCAATATGAGTGGTGGAGGGGGCTTCACATAACCTATTTAACAAGGTCATTATTATCCTAATCCCCTCCCTAAATTAGCCAATTGGTATTTTGCCTATGGGGTCTTGGATTACCTGATTCCTAGTGAGTAGCCATGGGGCCAAGATTATGTTCAAGTTATGTTCCCCAATCCACTTTTAGATTACCTGATTCCTAGTGAGTAGCCATAGGGCCAAGATTATGTTCAAGTTATCTAGAGGGGAAATATTAGCTACTTTCTTCAATCTATGATCATGTACAATCCAATTATTCTCAATTTTACAATCTTGGAAAAGAGGAATAAGGACATCAATGTAGTGTAGTATCTTAGGCTTGGTAGAGTGTAGTGTAAACTAGCCATCTAGATGGAAACCATGTCATTGTATCTCCTCAGGATGGTTGCATTTTTCTACTTCTCCCTAGTCAAATCTTGCATCTCCTCAATGGTCCAAAAAAGTTTAGACCAATTCCTTTTCCCATTATTCAAAGACATAGTATCTAGGTTCATGTCTTTGAAAACCCTCCCCTCATTATCTAAGGTCAAGTACAACTTGATCTCATCCCTTTGTTGTTGTCTATGAGCTATAATGGCTATAGAAGTTATAAATACTTAAAAAATGAATTATAAGTAATATTTGGATTAACTTATTCTCTTCTTAGTTTGATTGTGATAATTATAAGTTCAAACTAGGGATTTTATAAATGATTAGGGATTTTTTAGAGCTTTAATGGTAATGGCATTTTAGACTTAAGATCATTCATGTGTCAGATCTAATTAAGACCTAGGCCTTTATACCTTTACCCTTTTGAGCATATAAAATATCCAATTTTGTCATTTTGTGCTTGCATGGTGCCCATGTGGCATCCATTTGATAGATTTCATGGCATTTGTCATAAATGCCTTGAGGGACTAGCAGTTGTCTTCTAAAAATCCAACTTTTCTTTCACACCACTGGATCCTTGTTCATGGATCAACAAGGAATATTGATCATGATCACATGGCTCGAGAATCATTGGTTGCTTTATGTCAGGCCTTGTGTTTGTGACACTTGGTAGTTTTGCATGCCTTCTAGGCCTTGCATTATATGTAGTGAATGCATGCTTTCCACATGTCAATCTTGTGGACCCTTGGGGATCATTGAAAATTCTTTGATAGCTATGCTCCATCTGATCATTCTCTCATGAGTAAGCACAAACCAATGATATTAATCTAGATGAATGCATGTGATTGGTACAATGCATCAAATGGTTTAGACTCATCAAATTTTTTCACTCCATCTAATCAATCTCTATGATGGGGTATGAGCTACTGATCCTAAAAAAGATAGAGAACTTTAATCAGCGTCATGATAAAGGAAGGGATTTGGGATGAAATACTTTAGGCTAAGGTTTTTTTCATGTTTAATAAACATGTTATAAACTTTAGGCTAAATTATTTTAGCCTAAGTTTTTGAAATCCATAGAAAGGGGACCCAGGCTAAATATTTTAGGCTAAGGTTTATGTTGTGTTTAATAAACATGTTATAAAATTTAGGCTAAAGTATTTTAGCCTAAGTTTTCAAAATCCATAGAAAGGGGACCCAGGATATATATTTTAGGCTAAGTTTTATGTTGTGTTAATAAACACAACATATACTTTAGGCTAAAATATTTATGTTAAATTTTTAGAACATGTCTAAAGGGGCCACTTAATACAAGGACCAAATGCTAGGATTTAACCTAGGGTTTTACCATATTAATAAACATGGGAAAACCTTAAGCTAAACTATTTTAAGCTAAGATTTATGTCACAAGCACATTTTAACATAAGGCTTAATATAAGTCTTTATCCTAAGGTTTATTGCATTCAAAAAAATATAATTGGAACCTTAGGAAATAGACTAAGACTAAGTCCATGTATTCATATATTTAGACCACAAGATTATTTTATTACTTGAAGTTCATAGATCCTAAGTGTTTGAACATCTTCCATGGGATGCCATATTTTAGAAACATTTTAAAACATGCCCTTATGTTTAAGTAAAAAAATTGATTATCTTAAATTTGATGGTCTCACAAATGTCAATGATGACCTTGCAGACATCAAATCATGGTCGTGAGAATGCCAAATTTAAGTTAGTGGATCATTAGGTTTAATGGGATTAAAGTTGACGGTTTCATGGACATCAATGATGGCATCATAGACATCAAATGATGGTCATGCAAATGCTAATTTTAATATTATGGAACACTTTTGGTCTATAGAACTTAGGTGTGATACATTCTATTGGATTAATCTCTATGATGAAGTGCAGACTGTTGATCTTAATCCATGTAGTTGTACACTATTGGTTCAATTTAATAAATAGGACCCCTTATTACAAGCTTTGAATGTAGGAATGCCATGTTGTGGATCCATGGAGATCCCTAAGCTTTTGAATTTTCATGACCATTTTTTCTCTATTAGATCCATCTCCATAATGAAGTACAAACTATTGATATTAATCTAGATACTCGTATATGATTGGCTCCCTTTCATATATATATATATTACAATCATAGCATAAGTTTTATTCTAAGGTTTCATTATATTTATAAATACAATGATACCTTAAGGTAAAACTTAGGCTAAGTTCACACTTAATAAAAGGGGGCCTTTTAACTTTATCAGTGATCTCACACCATTCGATCATTGGTCCCATTGAAGTGTGGACCGTTGATCATGATCCTGGTGATCTTACTGGATTGGTATAATGGATCAAATGCTTAGATTCATTAGGATTTTTATGCTCCATTAGATCATTCTTCATGATGAAGCAAGGTTCATTGGATATTCAAAGAAGCAAGGTGTTTAAGTTAGGATATGGGTAAATAAAGAAACTTAGGTTAAAACAGTAAGACTAAGGTCTCATTTGTGTTGATAAATATGAATGGGGCCTTAGGATTAAGTATTTAGGCTAAACATATGACAAAAGGGACCATATTAAAATAAAAGACCCTACAAACATAAACATTAAACCATTATAAAACATAGGGAATGAAAAGGGGAAAACACAAGAGGACAAAACATGAATTTTAAGCTAAGGTTTGGTCGTGTTGAAAAAGATGACCAAGCCTTGGCATAAAAATTATGTTTAAATCAAAAGTTGATTTAAAACATTCTCACCAAATCTATTACCACAAAATTTGAATTTGAACCAAGGGTCTAGGTTATGGTTTCTTGAAAGGAGGGCTTCATTGCATGAATCCAACTGCAAGATTTTTCAAACCAAAGGCTATCAAAGCCTAGATAGAGCTAATATATGAAAATTTAAACATGATATATTGAAGGGAGATCTATGAAACCTATAATATTAAGACACAAGGATCAAATATTAGTAAAATTAGACAAGTTTCAAACAAAACCATGAATAGATGGGCTAATTTCATTAGGCATGGATGATCTTCAAATCATAACAAAGAGCAAAATATCAAGATTTTAGTGCTAATGTTCAAAATAATCACAAGGCTCTCTATTTTTTAGAAATGGGGGTATGTTGACCTTAACAGAGCAAAATGATATGAGTTTTAAAATTCCTAGAAGGATACAGAGCCAAAGACAACCTGTAATTTTATATTTCTCTTAAAAAAATTAGCTATTGATTCAGTTTTTTGCTTTTACAAGCTAATTTTTTGCCTCAAGAGGAAGCTCAGTTCGCTCATGCAAGCATAGCATTAATTAGGAGGATTTTTTTTCACATTGATTGGATTTAATAAGTTTGTGGTTAAATTTTAGTTCTAGTGAGTGGTTGAATGACTATGTTCTTTTTTGATTTAGTCTAAAAAATTAGTTTGTAGTATATTTTAATTATTTTGACCTAGTTTATGGGAAATCGTAACACTTGTAACTTTTGAACCGTAACTCGGATTTGAGTTCTATTTTTTAAAAAAGTTTATTTTTTTTGATTCTCTATCTATTGATATCATTTAGGGGGTTATTTTAGTGCCAAATTTGTGCACCCTTTGCATTCTTTCTGCTCTTTGGTGATTAGTTATCATTGATTATAATTTTGATTTTTACTATTGTGAGCCTTTGATTACACATAATTAACACACATGGATACCTTGAATAGAAAAAATCATAAAGCACACATGATTATGGTCCCTAATGAATGAAATATAACCATAGTTTACACATGAATTTGAAAAATTTCAGCATCAATATAAGTTTATAGAGTGTATGGGCTTGATTGGGGGATATGTGAGTGATATTATTTTGTTTAATTTTAATAGGTGTGATTCTTCATTCAAAATGTGGACTAAGTTAAAGGGTTTATTTGGGAAAGTAGATCACTTGAGAGTGATGCAGCATGAAGTAGAGCTTACTTCACTAAATCTAGATAAATTTTCATCCATTGTAGACTACCTCATAAATTTTAAACATTTATTGACATAGTTGAAGATGAGTAGATGAGATAAAAAGGATGAAGAGTGTGTATAATTAATTTTATCTAAGTTGAGTGGCCAATTAAAAATATTTGATTCTACCTTTTTTTATAGTATGAATGCATTAGTACCATATTCAAAAATTTATATCTAGATTTATTTTGTGAGAGACTTACTATGGAGGAATCCAAATTGTCTCACCTTAAGTCTTCTACCTCTAAAAAAGCATTAGTGGCCTCATATCCTAAGACTAAGAAAAAATATAAGGGTAAGAAAAAAAACACTCCTCCACCTCAAATGCACCTAAGCCCAACACTAAAACATCTAAACCCAAACCATATTCCAAATCCAAGAATAAGTCTAACCTATATTAATTCTATTTTAAGGGCACTGGCCATGAAGAGTCTAGGTGGTTCAAGAGAATACAAGCCTTAGAGGATACCATTAGGAAACACAAGATTTATATCTCCACTCCATCTCATGAGCATGGAAAATCACTTAATGTTGTTAGGAGATTATAGTTACCTATTTCAGACAGTTGGGTTCCAGATTCTAGTACTTCACACCATATGACTTCTACCAAGTAGTCATTTATATCTCTTTATCTAAGTTCCAATTCCAACATTGAGGTTAGATATTCTTCCTTCATTTATATTAAGGGGAAGGGTGAAATACATCTAGATGGTGGCTACATCAATGATGCATTATATGTTCTAGACATCACCACCAATCTACTTTTCAAATTTGCCATTCTAGTCAAGGCAAGACAATGACTTTCACACCATAAGTGCTGAAGTTTGAGCTTTGTTAGAGCCACACACAATCATTACATAGGATATTGTTGATCATAGTTCTTAACTTTACTATTTTTAGGGTTTTTATGATACTCCTCCTTTAGGGATGTGTTTAGTTTCTCATGCATATTTTGAGAGTCAACTTTGGCATGAGAGATTTAGACACCTCAACTATAGATACTTGAAGGAGTTGAGAAATCATAATATGGTAGAGGGTCTTCCTATAGTTTCATGTCTTGATAGAGTTTTCCCTGGTTATGTTATGGAAATAACACTAGGATCTATTTCTTAAGAGCGTGTCCATGAGAGCTTCTTCACCACTTGATCTTATGCATAGTGATTTGATGGTCTTTCTTACTTCTTCTTTCAATAGAGCTAAGTATGAAATTATATTCATTGATAATTTATCAAGGTATACTTGGGTTTATTTCCTCAAGTACAAGAGTGATGTCTTTGATCACTTCAAAGTATTTAAGGATTTGGTCAAGAAAAAGTCTCGGGTTATAGCAAGAAGCTTCATACAGATAATGCGGGGGAGTACTTCAGTCAAAAGTTTTTTGATTTTTTGGTAGTCTATGGTATTATTCACCAGTATTCTATTGCTCATAATCTATAAAAAAATGGGTTAGCAGAGAGGAAGAACCAAAATTTGAAGGATATGGATAATTTCATGAAGCATTCACAATATTTACCTCCTATCTATTGGGTAGAGGTAGTTAATTATGAAAACTACATTCAGAACCACACACTATATCGATCACTTGAGCATATAACTCTAGAGGAGGCTTGGTCTATAACCAAGCATGATGTGTCATTTTTTTGAGTCTTTGGGAGCCTTGCTTGGTCATTTATACCAAATAAGAAAAGGATAACATTAGACAAGAAGATAAAACCTTTAGTTTTTATAGGGTATTGCAAAGACATGATAGTTTATCATATTTTTGATCCTAATACTCATGATGTTCATTTTTAAACACATGTATACTTTGATGATCACTTCACATCTCATGACTCTTCATCTTCTTCCATGCCTTCTTCTTCTTTCAATGATTCACCTCCTCTCAAGGATTCATTATTTGAGGAACCAGTTTAAGAAATTCTTGAGGAGTTTATAGAGGATGAGGATCTTGTTCACATTTATGTTACCAATATGCCTAGGTGGACTCATAACATAGTTTTTGAGGTAGTACCATTCATACAATATTTTCCACCTAATTGAAATCATCATGCACATTTTATGGCAACTAGACTTTTATGTCAAGTATTCTCTAGACATCCACAATATTTTTCATAGATTCATGAGATACGGAGTGGAATGATGCAATGATAGATGAGTATTCTTCATTGATGAAGAACCACACTTGGGATTTGGTCACTCTTCCTAAGGGAAGAAAGTTGGCTAGGTGTAAATGGATTTACTACACCAAGGATGCAATTGATGGTTCCATTAGTAAGTATAAAACATGTCTTATTATAAAGAGATTGTCATAAATTGAAGGTATTGACTACTCTAAGAATTTTTTACCCATTTCCAAGATGGATTTTGTTTGCCTTGTACTTTATCTTGCTACATCATAAGATTGTCTAGTATATCAGATAAACATTAAGAGTACTTTCTTGTATGAAGACTTACATGAGGAAATCTATATGGAATATATTTTTGGGTTTGTTCACAATTATTTTATTATTTGTCAATTTAAGAGGTCTCTTTATAGTCTTAAATAGGCCCCTCAAGATTCGTATGAGAAGATGGATTCATTTCTTCTCTCCACTAGCTTTATTCACTACCATTCTGATCCGACAGTGTATATTCAAGATATTAGGGAGGACATTGCTATTATGGTCTTGTATGTTGATGTTCTATTTCTCAAAGTCAACTTCTCATCTTCGATTCAAACTTTTTAGCAGACAATTTTATCATAGTTCAACATGATATATCTTGGTCTTTTGCATTTCTTCCTTAGTTTACAGACTTCACAGTCAGATACAAAGATCTATTTGAGTTAGTAGAAGTATACCTTTGATCTTATTCAATGTTTTGGCATGGACGATTTCAAGCCAAGTCCTTCTCCTTTTCAATCTAGAGTGATTCTCACTACCACTTGTACTACTCCAATTTGTGATGCTACATTGTATAGGCAGATGGTTGAGAGTCTTATATATTTGACCCATACTCTCCTTAACATTTAATTTGCAGTTGGGCTTGTATCTAAGATTACACATGACCCTCATGAAATTCATTAGATAGTTTCCAAGAGGATTTTATTATATCTGTAAGGCATTAATCATTTTGGATTACATTACACTAGGAGTTCTACTTAGTTGGCTGGATATAATGATTTAGATTGGGTAGGTTCCCTTGATGATACATGTTTCACTTTTGGATACATATTTTGTCTTGGTTTTTCACCTATTGCTTGGTTGTGTAATAAGTAGAAGGATATTTTACTTTCATCTATAGAGGCTAAGCACAGGGTAGTAGTTATAATGAGTCAACAGGTTCTTTAGCTTTGTTAGTTGTTGACAAAGTTTGTTTTCATGCAAATTCACCCACTATACTTTGGTGTGAAAACTAGATTGTAATTCATATATCTCAAAATCTAGTTGAGGATCAATAGACCAAGCACATTGAAGTACATATGTACTTTATTCATCAACACATTTAGGATGATGTTCTTAGCTTGGAGTACATTTTAACTAAGTAGTAGGTTGTAAATATCTTCATGAAGCCTTTTGCATCACCTCATTTCCTTGAGTTGCATGGCATGATTAGGGTTTTATCAGTTATCTTTAGGGGGTGTTTTTGAGGAAATATTACATCTTCATTTCATGGATACATATTGTACATGAGTACCATATTAGGCCTAGTTTCTAGGACTCATACTATGGATATGCCACCATTTCCTTTTTGGCCCTTTTTATCCCCTAGCTTCACTTGGGAGGGGTGTTAGATTATGTATTTCATGCATTTTCTCATATTTCCTAGTGTATTAGATAGCTATTTAATCTTTTAGTGAGTTTATTGTATGTGATGATTTATCCCACATTGGCCAGTTTAGCTGGTTCTATATTTTTCCTTGCCTATTTATGCAAGAGCTTACCTATTATACTAGCATCCTTCATTCTGAATAATATATGATTTGCCTTATTTTTGCATATCATATATGTAGCTTCTTTATGTGATGTTTTATTCCTAACACTTCAAATTCTTGGATTGGAATGCCTTTACCATTCCTAAAACCTTGTGTATATTGAAACCCAAAAATAAGACATCCTCTAATTGTGAGAAAGTAGTTAAAAAACCCTTTGTAAAGTTATAGAACCAATTGTGAGCTTCATTGGTAATAATCATATGAAAGGTCTTTAGTAATATTTTGTCATCTTTATCCCATTGACAAAAATAATGTACATATTTAATCATGTAATTAAAGAGATCTTTGTGACATTAAAATAGAGGTAAATGTGGTAGTTAAAAACCTTGAGCATAATGATATTCAAGTATATATTATGCAAGAGGTTGATTGTTGAATGAGGTAATAATGGCATTAGTGTTATGGTAATCCATTTGAATTTGAATTATATATACTTATCTTTGAAGCATTCAAATAGTTCTCATCGTAGACATGAGATAATCATTAGGAATAGTGGTGTTTGGTAAAGATGTGATCATTGGTTATAATCCACCACCTCTTTTAAATTTATGTATATTGGTATTATTATCCTCATAAATAATAAGAGCAAGTTTGGAATCACTAAATTTATGATACTTTGGCAATGGTATTGGATATTTTAATTTTGGAACTTTTGGTATTGCATTTTGAGATATTAAAACTTTTGATATTTATATACCATTTGAAGGTTCATCTATCATTGGTAATGATATAGTAATTGGAAATTGAGGTATTTTTGGTAAAGTTACATCCTTTGCTATCCCATGTAAATAATATTAGAATCTTTGTTAATTAAATAATGTTTGGGGATGTGAGAATTTTTGGTAATTGTGCATTAGTTGGGATTTTCAAAGAAGCCATGATATCCTTATGAATATTGCAAAAGGTGCCATGATCAAAGAATGGAAAATTTGAGCTCTTATCATGAACTATGAGTGCATTATTTTGAAATTTATAAACCATTGGTGATTTACTTGATTTTATTGGATTAAAATTTCCATAATTTTACGTTTGTCAAGAGGCCATGATATCCTTATAAACATTTTAAAATTTCATGATTAAATAAAAGAAGGTTTTGTCCATGTATATCTAGATTTGTTTTAGGAGGGTGAGGGACATATTGATCATGATGCAATACACCATATTTTGGATTTGCAATAGTATGGACCATATAACCCAACATATGCTATCAATATTTGATGTGAGTGGGATGGTAACTATTACAATCTTGACGGGTATATTTATCAATGGAGTGGGCCAAACATGCCTGCTTTTGGTCACCCAATATTTTTTGAAATTGTTTGTGCTCAATATATATGGATTTATAAATTTATACCTCTTCTTGATAATAGGTTATTATTGATCTTAAAAAAACACCCTTCATTTTATCTTTGGTAAAATATAAAATGAGATAGCTCAAAAATAAAATATGAAACCCTAGGAAACTGCACAAACCTAGAGAATACAATGGTGGAATAAGAGGAATTAGGGGTAGATTTCACCAGATATTTAACCCTAAATTTAAAATGTGTGGGATAAGGTTAAAAAATAGAAATAGTTATAACACAAGGGTGTTAAACTAATTTATAGCAGGCCAATTAATTAAAAAAATTAGATAAGCAATATTCTAAATTTATTCAACTTAGATTACTAAAAATAGTAAAGTAAAACTATTAAAAGATATTGTAATAAATAATAAACAATAGTACTTAGTTGGTTTACTAAGTATAGATAGATCTAGACTAGAAACACGTGTAAAGTATGTAGGATCAATATTTTAGATCAGTCTCCAGATTATAGAAATTACACTTCTATGGTCATGGGCACTACTGTCAGAGCTAGATACTAGTGATGAGACCATAAAATGTCTCATTATATCAATAAATAATACAATTTTCTCTTTCATAAATCATTTTTTATAGTGGACTTAGATGTAGTTTTAATAACTTATGTTTATTTATAATGAAATATGGGATATATATCTAGTTTATTCTTTATGACATATTTCAATCTACAATATTATTATTTTCTAACAAGTTTTTAGAGAATAGATGCAAAAAATTATCTATGTAGGTTGAAAAGAGTCATCAATATGGATAAAAAAGTTTTTAAAGTGTTAAAATACCAAATCATGAACAACCTTGAAGCAACTCTAGAGATCAGTAGTAGCTCCAAAGTTCCATATGAAGTAAATCCGAAGATCATTAGTAGCTTTGAAGTCCCAAATAAATCATATCCAAGTTCATTCCATTACTTTTGAGGTAGATGGAATATTTATGCAAGATCATGTAAGACATATAAACAACTTTGTATCAACTAAAAATAGGGTTTGTGTTTTTGTGTTGGTTTGTTTATTGTTTTGGCTTGTGAAGGTGTAAGGAAAAAATGGATAGGCTATGGAAAAATTAAAAAAAAATCATCATGAATATATTTTTTTCATAAAATTTATTACATATTTGTATTCTTCTTAAAAAATTAGACAAGTTCAAAAAAAGAATCATCTCGATCCAAGTCTGTATGTAAAAATCATGTTCATTTAAATCTAGATCTAGAGATCTCCATCATGGCTTCAGAGATCACCAATCTTGGATCCATAAATGAATAATATGGATCTAGAAATCACCAGTCCTAACTCTGAAGATGCATATAATTGGATCCAAAGATGCCCAAAATTGATTTTGGCATCTAGTAGACTAATGAGAGAATGTTTTGGGATAAGTTTTATAGTCTTTCTATATATAAAATTTCTATAAATAGAAACTTTAAAAAATAAACATTAGTAAAAATCAACTATAAAGGTCTACAACTGTAGAAACTTGAAAGCAAAGATATTTAGATGTGATTGCTACTTATTTATAAAAAATATTTCTCTAAAATTTATTTACAATATTTCTAAAAATAGGTATTTATAAATAAGATAGGATATTTATAATATTTCAACTACTATAAACATCTCAAACATCAAGTTGTTAGAGAAAATTAAATTGGCCAATATTGTAATTTATTATCTCTAACAAAATTAAAAGTTTTTGGAAAGAAGACAAAGCATCTAAATTCTCTCCAACAAACTAGAAGATGGTGGATTTGTGAATATAACAATTTCCACTATTTTCTCCTTGAATAACAAGTATAGTTGATATTATTCAAATAATGTATAAAATGAATTTGTTATATTGTTATTTTAGAATAAAAATAAATTTTAAAACTGATTTATTAGGTTGTTAATATTAGAAAATTAGTTATAAACTGATTTGTTAAGTTGTTATTCTTAAGCAATAAGTTGATGAAGAAGTTGTATAATAAATACAACCTTATCATTCATATTTTTTAGTAGTAGTAGATAATAAATAGAGTATAATAATTGATAATAGACATAAGAGCTTTTCATTTTCATTATTGTAAGCACTTTTAAAAGTAAAGAGAAGTTGATTTCATAAAGTTTCTAAAAATTTAGTTGTATTTCAATCCTATTCCGAGGCAGATCAAGGGATACTCAACCAAGGAAATAGGACCTATATTTGATATTTATATATTTATTTTATATTTTTGTGTCTATTAAAGATATCATTCACTTTTTTACACAAAGTATTGTATTTTATATCTTGCCTGTAAGACTATGTTAATGTGCATTTCAAGCAAGTTTACTCCCAAATCAATTTATTTTCCAAAGAGTTTCCCTTTTAAAGAAATTTGATTACCTATGTGTTTGATTCATGTAATTTACATTTCTAAAAATAGATTATAAGTGTATTTATTTCTAAGTAATTTCAATTCTAGCAAGTGTGTTTCCATTCAAACCATTTTCAATTCAACAAGAGCGTTTGTTTTCACAAATAATGGGTTAGATTTCAATTTAAGTAAGTAGATTATAACTTGAGGAGTAAATGATACACAAATCCCCCTAAAATGAAAAATTTTATTCACCATTTTTCATGTCTTACTACTGATTATCACTAGACACTAACCCTAGTTTGATATGACATCGACTGAACTCAATTGATTAAATGAAGATGAGACAACAATGCTTATAATTTTTTGTACCATTATCAAGGGTTTTCTATGTGTCAGTAAGGTATAAAAATATAAATTGGTATTTGATTAAGTAAAAATTCCCATAAATCAAATAAATTTATGAATAAATAAAGAGATTCAAAGGAAAGATATATTCTAAATATCCCTCAACAAAACACAAGTACTAGCAAGTCACAAGAAGAAAGTGTATTAGAAGATGTTATAGGAAAATAACTTCATATTATTGAGGAAGAACCATAATTAGCCTTACATGAACTTTGGGACCAGTCTCTAGAAGTAGGTGCATACTTTCAAAAGAAAAGATAGGATATGATAAATTATAAATTAGGGCATTGAGCCCCAATCAATTAGCCTTCCAGCCACTTTTGATAAATCAACACCTCCTAGGAGAAATATTTATAACATTGATTGAGAAAACATGGGAGATAATATGAGAAATATATTGAATCCAAAAAATAGGTCTAGGCATATAGAGCTCAATGAATAGGGAGAATTTTTACCTATCTTATTGTCCTAGACCAAGATAAGAATTACCTAATGAAGAACATATCCCCATCCATACTGCCTAGTTTTTTTAGGGATGTCAATAGAATATCCTAACCAACTCCTATTTTATTTCAAAGTATTATGTCAATTCTATGACTACAAAATGGATAATAAAAAATTGAAACTGTTTCCTTCTACACTTAAGGATTCATGTATGAGGTAGTTTATGGGTTTGAAACCATATTATATTAATTCATGGGATGAAATAAAAAATGGAATCTTGAAAAAATATCAGGACTCTTGTAGGGTAAGAGATAGATATGAGGAATTCTTCTATATAAAATAAAAAATGAAAATATGAAAGATTATCTAGACCAATTCCTTTTTATTTGTAGAAGATGTGGATATGAGTTGAATGAAAAAATCAATAAGATAGTTTATTAAAATTATTAGATGATGATGATTGACAATCCTTGAACTTAATGGGAAAAGTATATGTGAATAAACTAACTCTTAATGAAATTGGTGAACTATGTAAGAACTATTCAAGAACAAGGATAATATTAGGAAGTTGAAAATATGGAAATAAAATAATGATGTAGGATAGTTCATGGAGGAGTTTTCAAACCTTAAAAAAAACATTTTGGTTTAATTAAACACTACACTAGATGGATTGAAAGAAAAAGTTAATGCCACTACTGAATATCTAACTATGTATTACCTAAAATGTAGGTTTAAACATGCCTTCCAAGACTGTCCTCTGAATAAGATAGATATGTGTGGTAATTGTGTGATGCAAATGACCATGACATAAAATATTGTATCCTCCTTCTCATCCTTAAGAATAAATTGAAATAGATTACCCAATTAAAGGAAGAGCTCAATTACATACAGAGATAAGGGAATTTTTTTCGTATAATCAAAATCTAAATCACTTTGTTTCCAAATCTCTTTCTAATCCATATATAATGCCATGGGTTGGAGAAACACCTCCAAAAATATAGGTACCACCAACTTGGTCTCTAAGATATTGGAAATCACAAAAAGCCATGGGTGTCATAGCCACATCAACAACCATAAATTAATAAAAAATGGGTACCTTAGCAGATGTTTAATCAACAAAAGAGGTTTTCACACATCAATTGATGTTGATACTTATCTTACTATCCAACCTTAATAAACTGATCAAGTAACTCAGCCTTAATTACCTACACAACTAGTAGCAAACCCAAAGAATAGATAGACCACCCCTACATATTAAATTAAACAAGAAGGAACTATGAGAGTCAATGCTATAGACTATAGTAACGTTTAATTGTATTCAAAGAAAACATTGAATATCCCTTCTCCACTCACCATCACATAAATTTATAAGGAAAAGGGAAGTCCAATCCCTCCTAATAAGCAAGTTTAAGGAAAATAAGACATCTAGGGGAAATAAAAATCTCATGAAACTACTACTCCACCAATTTTATTTCCTACAAGACTTAAAGAAACAAAGAATAAAAGTGAATCTAAATTATTCCAAGAACTATTACAACTAAGTAATGAGACACCACTACTAAAATAAATAAGAGATATCCCGTAACTTAATAGAATCATCAAATGTTTGTGTGTCAAAACTTCGTCAGATCACTTAGGGTATATGAGCCCGAGAAAAATGTAAATAATATTTCTTCATTGGTAATGGTGGTAGTTAAAAACCATGATAATGAGCTATAAGAAGAATTTGGCTACATAAAAAAATATAGCTTGGCTCTAGAGATGCCCAGTCTCATTCTAGAGATCATTACTTTGGATCTAGAGATCTGTAGACTAGAGCTAGAAGTTTCCATATCATCTATATAAGGTTAACAAAATAACATTGAGGAAACTCATGATGAAATTTATGACCACACACCTATCCATCAGAATGTTGTTATCAAGGCATAAAATAGTCAAGAATATTTTCTTTTAACTTTTCATTGTCTACTAGTAGTGTGATTTTATAATGAGAGTCTTTCAAAGACATAACTACCCTCCACATATTTAAACCTTATACTTTCCATTTAAACTCTCTCATAAGTTAATTTAGGCAAGTTACTTCAATCTATCTAGGGATAAAATAAATACAATTCAACTAGGAAAAATGTTAAACATAAATAGTTGCTTAACTGATGAGTAAGAGAGTATAATTTCAAAATTCTTTGAAGGAGAAATATCTCAAGAATAAATAGCAAAATAAATATTTTCATAAATGTTTTTGAGATGATGAGTATGAATTCCAATTTTCTTACAAAAAGAAGGCCAATATACACAAATAATTAATGGATGAAAAAGTAAGCATGAAATTTTTATTTGATGTTCAAAAAGAACCATGACCACCAAATCAATAAATTTAATGTATGTATTTTTGGTTTTCATATAAATATAAATATATTTTCTATAAATATGTATTTCATACCTAGAACAATATACCTTCACCATATCAATATTTTTCAAATCATTTCCAACAACCACTCATCTAATTTCTATAATACCAATCCCATTCATGGTAGCCTCCACTCCACCATTAATATTATGTTGGTTATGAGAATTTAAAAAATAACCATCCCATGTTTTTAGACATCTTGTTAATTTTTTCCAGAGTAATGTATTTATTCAAACTAACATTTTATGATTAAGAGTAGTCTACAAATATTGTTAATCATATTTTTGCACTCTTTTTGGTTTGCTAAAACAATTTGGTTACTAAATAGTCTTCCAAGAATTTTACTTTAATTAGAAAAATCATAATTAAATGGATTGGAGAATATTTTTAATTATGATAGGTACCATTAAGATACATGTAAATATTGATTATAAATATGTTTAATATATTTTTGAGATCCATCATAAGTATTTAAGTAAGTAAATATAACTTAATCATCCCAGTGGCCCTAGAGTTTGTCAAAAAGATATGAAATATTCATGTGATAATTGAGAAGCTTCAATTTAAATTTAAATTTAAATATTTTGAGTAATAATAAGACACTTTTATTCATAATTTTATGCATAGGATTATTTTGGTATAGATGGTTCACAAAAGAAGAAATTTATGAGTACAAATGCTTTCAAGTTGATTTGAATGTTGTATAATAACTGGAATAATAACTTCTTAATTTATCATCATGTTATCATTTATTGAAATGAAAATAAATAATAATAATAATAATAATAATAATAATAATAATAATAATAATAATAATAATAAATAAATAAATAAATAATGAAAACTCTTAGGTATTTTTGATGGTCATAGTTAAAAAACCAACATGTTGATTGGCCATGTACTAGTAAAAGAGCCTTGATTAGAAGACTAATAAATGGCTGATCAAGGGAAAAAAGGGAAAAGATAAAAACCAAAAAAGGACCACTTTTTACAAATAGTAATAAATTTTCTTGATCAACCTTGATTTTTATCTCTTTTTTGGCATCAAAAAACTTATCATCAACATAAAGGACACAATAAACAATTAGGAATATGAGTAAGGTATTTATTCTATCACTTATTTTTAAATATTTTTTTAAGTTTCTTTTAATAACAAATAGGTCTACTTAATGAACTTATTGAGAAGAGAAATCATAAAAAAAGAGAAAAATAAAATCATCTCCCTATGCATGAGGACATGCATAAGTCTAAGTGTGGGAGAGAAGAGAATGAAAGAGTTGGAAACCAGTAAATGATGGATATTTTCAATAATTTATAAATAAATTAATAATTTCAAAAGGCTCTTTTCAAACACTTACTTAATTCATGATTAAATCCAAAAGAATGTTCATTATAATATTTAAATTTATCGTATATGGTTTACAATAAGAGAAATGATGAATTAAGTAACTCCTTTAAAAAAGGGAGCCAATCTCTTTAAATAAAAATACCTTTCATTAAATCAAAATATTATTATTGAAATGACTAGAGAAAGAGTGGATCAAAAGAAGGTATAAATATCCACTACTTCCCCATCATAAGCTAACACAATAGAATGAGCTTATGAATATTGTGAAAGATGGAAAATATTGCTTCTAAATAAAATAAGAGGACTAATTTTTAAAAGGAACATGGCTACAATAAATGGTTAAGAAAGCTAAATTTATAAGGAAAACAATAACATGCATGAGGACATTCTTGAGTTTAAGTGTGGGAGAGATGATAAGAACATAAAATATCTCATTATATCAATAAATAATAACATTTTATTTTTCATCAATCATGTTTTACATTGGAATTAGATGCATTTTAAATAATTTGTGCTTATTTAGAATGAAACATGGGATATATAACTAGTTTATTCTTTAGGAGTTATTGCAGTATACATTTTTGCTATTTTCTAAAAATTTCTTGGAGAATAGATAGTAAATAGTTTATATGTAGGATAAAATGAGTCATTAATGTAGATATCAAAGTTTTAAGTTATAAAATACCAAATAAATAGTAATCTTGAAGCAACTGTAGAGATCATCAGTAGTTCTAGTGTTCCATATGAAATATCTCTAGAGATCATCAATAGATTTAGAGTCCCACATAAATCATATCCAGTTTTTATAGTTTCTTTTAAGATAGATGGAATATTTATGAAAGATAATCTAAGATATACAAACAAATTTGTATCAACCAAAAACATGTCTTTTGTTTTTATGTTGGTTTGATTTATTGTTTTGGCATGTGAAGGTGTAAGGACAAAATAGACAGTTATCATAAATATATTTTATCATAATTTGATTAAATATTTAGATTAATCTAAAAAAATTAGATGAATTAAAAAAAAGAATCATCATGATCTGAGTCCAAATGCAAAATCATGCTCATTTGAAGTTGGCTTTGGAGATTTACATGTTGGCTCCAGAGATCACTAATCCTAGCTCTGAAGATGCATAGTCTAGCTTTAGAGATGCACAAAAATGGTTATAAAGATGCCTATAATTGATTTTGGGATATAATAGACTAAATACATAATGATATAATGTTTGGGATAAGTTTTATAGTCTTTATATATATATATAATTCTATAAATAAAAACTTCTAAAAATAGACATCAATAGAAATCAAGTATAGAAGTATGCAATTGTGAAAAGATGAAAGCAAGAGCTCTAGATATGATTGTTATTATATAAAGGATTTCTATGAAATATATTTACAATATTTCTAAAAATAGGTATTTATAAATAAGATAAGATGTTTATAGTATTTCAAATACTATGAATATCTCAAATATAAAGTTGTTAGAAGAAAGTGAATTGGCGAAGATTGTGATGATTCTCTCCAACAAAATCAAAAGTTGTTGGAAAGAAGATAAAACACCTAGATTTTCTCCAATAAATTAGAAGATGGTGGTTTTGTGAATTTAGTATTTCCTACTATTTTCTCCTTAAATAATGAGGATTGCTGATATTCTCTAAATAATGTATGAACCAAATTTGTTACATTTTTACCTTATAATAAAATCAATTTCAAAACTAATTTGTTAGGTTATTAAGATTAAAAAATTAGTTATTAACTAATAATTCAAGTTTTTATTCTTAAATAATAAGTTATATCATAAATACAACCTTATCATTCATAGTTTTAGTAGTAGTAGAGAGTAGATAGAGGATAATAGTTGATAATAAGCACAAGATTTTTTTTTTCAATATTTTAAGCACTTTTAAAAGTAATGAGAAGTTGATTTCATGAAGTTTATACAAATTTAGTTGTGTTTTAATCCTATTCTAAGGGAGATAAAATGATCACTCAAGCAAAAAAGCAAGATCTATGTTTGGTATTTATATGTTTATTTTATATTATTGTGTCTCTTAAAATTATCATTCATTATTTTATGAAAGTATTGTATTTTGTGTCTCACCTATATGACTATGTGTTAATGTGTGTTTCAAGAAATTTAAATTCCAAAGCTATTTCCTTTCCAAAGCATTTCCATTTCAAAGTAATTAGATTAATTGTGTGTTTGTTTTCATGAAATTTATATTTATAAAAATATAGTAGAAGTATGTTTCTTTTTAAGAAATTTGAATTCCATCAAGTGTGTTTCCCTTTAAAGTATTTTTAATTTAGTAGGAGTGTTTATTTTCACAAGTAATGGGTTAGATTTCAATTTAAGCAAATAGATTATAACTTTAAGAATAGGCAATCCACAAATCCCCCTAAATAGATAACTATTAGTCACCATTTTGAATACCTTACTACTAAATATCATTAGACACCGACCCTGGTTTGATATGACATTGACTTAACTCAATTTATTAAATGAAGAGGACACAATGACTCTCATTAACTACTATTTATGATAATGTCTGACTATGATTAAAGTGTTTAGTAAAAAATAATGAATGGATTTGGATGTGACCAAATTATTCATTCTAAATTTTTATCACATTTATGTTGATGTATTCAAATCTAGGATATATGTTTCTCTTTTCGCTAATTGATCAAACACTATGTCTTCACCCCTCTTCACCCTTGGAATGAGTTTGATAAAAAATGGGTTAGTGGGATCATAATATCAAATTATCTCAAAGAACCTTCTATCAATGGGTTCTACTTACATATAAAATACTCTAAGCAGGTCCTGACTTATATATTTATCCCCTATGTTTGTGAAAATTTATGCACAAGAGTATAATATACTATATGAATATGCATGGAGTGATTTAGATTGTAATGTGAAAAATATCATTCATGGGATGCTATTTTAATGCTTCAAACCTATAATATTATTTCTTATATGATTAATATGAAACTAGGGAAAAATAGAATGCTTGTGTAGTTGATTGATTTAGCTTAAGTAGGTGTTTACTTAGTATTTGCTAGATAAGGAATGAAAAGGATTAGACTTATATTTATACCACACTTTTTGAAAATGTCTCATAATAAGGTTCAATAAGGAAATTAGGCCAACCCATGGGTTTGAATCATTTTGTAATTTGGATGAATTTTGGCTACTAGACACTAGATAAATATCTAGACACTATTATCGATGATATCATCCCTCTATAGTTGGTAGTGTCTAGAAGGCTATAAAACACATGGATTTGAAACTAATAGTGAATGATATTGATTAGGTTTTAATATTTTTTTGTAGTAGAGGATACTTGGGTTATGAAAATGATATGGATCATACTAAGAGATAAGAATTTAGTCACTTTAAGATGGTAAATGTAAGCCTTTCAATAGCAAGAGGTCTATAATTGAAGGGTAGAGCCTTGATTGATATTTTAAATATGTACAAGAATTATATGCAATAAATATTTAGTTTTAGTATCTATAATATATATTATGATAGTTGAAAAATAAAGGAACTTTACTTAGTTTTATCTCTTTGAATGAAGAAATATTCACATCATTAGATTTTTACAAGGAAACAATGATATCTTTATGAACTTGATAGAAATTAGTAAGATTAAATAAAGTAATATTAGGATACATTGTATCTAATTGTGTTGTGGTAGATGAATAAGGAACATGTTGCTGTATAAACCTAAAATGGGAAACCTAGGTTGGTGTAATCTATATTGAATTAAAGGGGTATATAAATATGAAATAACATAAGGGTGATAATCAGATATATAGTAGGTCAATTAGATGTTAAAATTAGATATAAGCATACATGAAATTTATTATGTTGAGATAGTATAAATATGGAAAGGACAACTATCCTAGATATAGAAATGAAAAATAAGTGAAGTAATAAGCTTGTTCTATTGTTAATTTAATTCTAGTTTTAGAAAAGGCTGAAAGTGGGTAAGAAGTAGATTTTAGAATAATAATTAGATTTTAGATTTGAATCTTTTATCTCTTTGGATAATAAAATCATCCTAGATGGTTGCGTTGATGCCACTGTCTAGGTTTGATGCTAGTGTCCTATTGGTCAAACTAGCCACCATAGATTTCTCTAAATTTAAAATATTTATCTAACTCATCTAACCTCATAAATGACCTTGTTGAGAATATTATCATGGTGTCATGTCTTGGTGTCATCAAGTATATTCAGGGTCTAAATAAGGTCTTATGTAATTTTGGAAAGTTTAAGGTAACTTTGGATAGTTTAAGGTTATTTTACACAAGTTAAGGTATACTTGATCCATGGTGAAAATAATGATGTTATGATCTTCCAAGATGACATGGTGCTCTATAGTGAATGATGGATATAGAAGAAAAGTTAATAACATGGAAATATTTCCATTTCAAGTCTTTGGAGAGTTTAAAGTATTTTTAGAGATATTAAGGTTTCACCTTATTTTGCTCTCTTGCTTGTTGTAATCTTTGAAGCTAACTTCATTTAAGGATATAAAATGAGAGTCAAAACCATCTATATATTTAAAAGGAAGCTCTTTTATTCCACTTAGCATATGATGAAGATCATATTGTATTTACACTATTTGTACATACATTCAAGATGTCATCTTCACCCTTCTCTAATGTATGATAATTTGAAACCTCTTCTAATTAATCTATTTCAACTTTAAAATATAAAATAACGTAAAGAAAGGTAGGAAAGAGAGATTTTTTTACATTATATTACCATTTACCAAGCCAGGAAAGACTCGATGGAACATTTTTTACATGGCTATGATAGTTATAATAGGACATTTTCTAAATGAGTAAGTTTACTTGATGAAGAACCTATGAAGTGAACATGCAATCTCAATAAAGGCCAAATATATGAAAATAACCAAATATCCCATGGTAATGAGGTTTTAATTCCTCTTCTAGCCTTATTAGGCTCAAAATCATGCTCAGGTAGGGTCTATAAGTCAAAACAAGGCAAAAAACCACTTAGGATCTCCATTGAGTTACAAGCAAGAGAAGAAGGGTTAGTTTCATAATGCTGGTTAATGAAAGAGGAGATGTAATAGACCAAAATATCTTATGGGAATGAGAATACCCATATTCAATTCCAATCCATGGCAATTATTTTGGGATTAAGGGGGCATAGCTTTATGAATCATTGCTAATAAGTTTGTTACCTCTAAACTGCCTACAAAATCCATCACCTTAGTTTTATTCTCCTAAAAACATGATCAAGCTTGGAAAATTAAATATTATTATTTTAAATAATCTAATAGGGGTATAATATCCCCTAAAACATCAAACTAAACACATACAACCATGATCTACATGTATAGTGGTAAGAAACCTCATGTTTAACTATATTTTGATATGATAGGTAGGTTTTGGAAGTGTGAGATGTTTTAAAAATGAAGAATTATTGAAAAATAGTTAAAAAATGGTGTTAAACCTTTCCAATCTCCTCAATATTCTTCAAATCTATACACAAGACCCAAATTATAAATCAATAACTTGAGCATACATACCAACTAGACTGTGTCAAGTCTATAGGTATAAAATGAAGGTTCATGGAAAGTTTGTGTTGTTATAATTTGAGAGGAAGTCCTAAATAAATATAAATAGAATATAATTTGTATCCAGGATCATTTACACATATTTTTAGGTAGGATATCTAGTCTAAGAATAGGGTTTCAATGAATTTTGAGCTTGGAATACACACCTACAGGCTAACACACTAGAATATGGAAAGAAGATGCAAGTTTTGTGTTTAAAATGAGTTTTTAAAGGTAATTAAAGGTGTGATATACATAGGGGAATATTAAATTAGTGTTTATAGTCCTTTTCCTGAGAATAAATCATTACAAAAGAGCCATTAGGGCTAAAACTATAGAACTACCTACAAACCCTAGCCATGGATAAAATAAGTTCCAAGACTATTGAGGGGGTAAAATTACATACATATCTATATGAATAACTTATAGGGTATGATTAATACATAAATAATTCATTTTCCAACAAAAATAAAGTAGTTTGAAGACCTTTTTACTCAAGAAACCCATCTTGAATAGACACCTGCAAGCCTACAAGCTTGAGGTCATTTTTCTCATGTGAGAAGTTGGATGAACAAGTTCATAGGGAAAAAATCCATTAGTGAATGTTGAAAAGGTCTGTATACTCCAAGTTCATCAAATTTATCAATCAATCAAGGGGATTTACGTTATGAATAATCATTAAGAAGTTAGAGGCCTCAAAACTACCAAGAAACCCTTAAGAGTGATTAATGACTATGAATGATGGTTTAAGAGACTATAATGGACCTAAGTTTCCTTAAAAACCCATGGATGATATATGAAGGCCTCATTATCACCTATTGTAGCAATAATTTGGCATGTGTGAAGAAAAGAACATAGAAAAGATGCCTAAAACTACATATTTGGATTGATTTGTATGGTATTGAAATGTATAAGAGTCTCTTAATACTCTAAGGAGTCTTGATAAGATTGGATAGAGGTATAATTACCTTCTAAAATCCATTATAGAGACTTTTAAGGTGATAAGATATATTTTAAAGCAAATGAAAGGCCTAAATGAAGACCACCCCCTTGTTTGTACAAGGAAAGTGAAGTTACAAACCTTGTAGAGGTCATTAAAGGCATAGAAATATTCAAATCACCCTTAAATACATTTGAGGATAGTATTGAAGGACCTTATAAATCATAAACAATCCATTTTAGTGACTGTAGATAGGTTTGAAGGAACCAATACACAAGTAATTTGATAGTTCCATGGTGATGAGAACCTTAAAGATGGATGCAGTTTTCTATCAGCCTTTTCAGATTGCCCCAAGATTATTCCAATCTACACCATCCATTTTTAGATAGTTTTGAGCGATAAATGGTTTGGTGGACCTATGCTTTACCTATAATAAGCCTAGAGAGTAGTTTAAGAAACTAGTTCTATCCAACATCTCTCAAGAGATCTTGTGACAATTGGGCATGTTATCAAGAACTCCTAAAAGACATAATGCACCTTGTAACATCAAACTTGGAGATGCCTAAACATGAAATGGGTTTTAAAAATATCAATAGGAGTTGGATTCAATGAAGAACATGAGTGCTATGCAATAAAGAGGTGGGAAGTGATGATGAAGCATGGGGATGATAATTATGTAATGAGAATCAAGGATTCAATAGCTCAACTTGTAACTACCCTTCAATAAGTGGACTTGTTACTCTAAGAGAGGAGACCAATTCAAAGAAGAATCAAATCAATTATGATGGCCTCCTATGCTATCCCTCAGAGAGAACTCCATTAACACTTGGACTAGTGTATTGATAAATAAGATGATAACACCTTTTTTGCATGTTTGGTTGAAGGATACTTCTATTTTTTAACTAAAAAAATGACTGTGGTAGAATTCATGAGATTTATAGTCTCTTACCCTTCTCTCTCATCCATTATTCAATATATTTGACTTTGAATGTCTTGTAAAATGATCCTCTACATGAGTATGGCAAAGCCCTCCTCCCTTTTCAAGCCATTAAATCAATAAAAAATGATTTTTGTCTCCTACTAATATGTTTAGTGTAAACTCATGATTGATTGATCTAGACATGTATTGATTAGTGTAAACTCGTGATTGATTGATTTCCCTTGATTTGTTGTCTCATTATTACCTCTATGTAGTTTCTATCTCTCTTATAGGTTGTAGTTAGTGTTAGACCAGTTTCTTATGTTGATTAGAAGTGGAAGACAACTATCCATCTAATCTTGCTTGGAATCCTTAACCTCTCTAAAAATTACTTATGTAATAGGACAAAATCAAGAGTTGTGTATGTATAATTTAATCCCATGGTTCATTGTGCACTTTCAAATGAGTAGATAAGATTAAAACATTTGGTTCATCACCTCAATTTATTTTCATTACAATGTCTATTTCTTTCCCTTTCCATTTTCCTTGTAATTTGAATAGGTGTAGTGTTAGTCTTAGTTGTAGCATAAAGAGAGATAATCATCTTTGGAGGTTATCTTTAGTCATAGGTCATCCATAGATTTAAAGAGTTTCCATTGTGTCAACTGGGTGAGGGGATCTAAAACACCTCCTCAAAGGGTGAAGGTCAAAGTGACCACATGTACTATACATAATATCTACTAAAAAAGGATGTGACTACTTGGATGCTTATGGGTTCTTCTTCACCTTCAATCTAGTGCATTCAAATCTGGGTCATGGATAGTCATTACTTGTGAAATGGAAAAAACCCTAGATTTACATATTTAATATGACCTTGGGGAAATGGGTTAGTGGGGACACAATGTTGAGATGACCCTAATGATCCCACTATAAGAGGATGTTGCCTACATATCTAATACTCTGAAAAGGGCCTCAAACTAATGTAGTTATCCCTTATGTGTTGTCTTATGCATGAATCATACAATGTGTGCAAAGCAAGTACAATAATGACCTAGATTTTAACTTGGAAAATCAGGCTCTTAGGATACTCCTTTAGTAATTTAGACCTATAGGTGTGTTTTACCTATGATTGGTATGGAAATATGAAAGCTTTGTTCAATTTAATTCTTGATAGAGTGATTTTTGATAAGTGCCTTGGGCTCTTTAATCATTTTCTAGGTATTGCTAGGTGAGGAATGAATGAGGGTTGATCTTGTATTTATATCAATCCATTTCAATAATAACTCACATTAAAGCACTTAAAAAAACCATTAGGATATGTTTCATTTGTAAATTGGATGCCTTTAGGGTACTATACACTTGCATCAAGACATGACAATAGTGTCGATGCTATTATCTGACCCAAACTCTAGTGTCAAAGGAGTAGGAGAATAAGTATAGGTTCAAAACTTGTAAAAATGGAAGATAAGTAAATTTTAATCATTATAGTAAAGATATAAGACCTGAGTCATGAATATAAGACTGGTTGGACTTAGAGGTATAGACTAATGGGTATAAGGATAGTGAAGATGTGAGACTTGCATAAGTGAGAGAAGTAGATAACTAAGAGGAATAACTAAGGTTTGAGTTTGCTAAGTATACAAGACCAAGGTGCTATATATTCACAAAATATCATCTACATTTCCCCCCCTTTTAATTTTTTAATGAAATTATTAGTTTAAAGGAAATTAATTCATTCTTGGGTGTGTATGCACACCTTGTCTTTGCATGTTCCCAACTTGAGTGCTTTGCTAGTGACTAACCTTAAACCAAGTTCATGTTACAATATAAAATTATTACTTATAATTTGGGTTAAAATTACTTAAAATATATTGAAAATTAAATATCAAGGTTTAGGAGTACATCTATGTGTCGATGTAACTGCTTTGCCTAATGGTAAGTTGTTTTACAAAAGATATATCATTGTGAGGCTCTAAAAAATGAGATTAAGACAAATATAGATAAGTATTTAAAGTGCATATATATATATATATATATATATATATATATATATATATATATATATATATATATATATACAGACACACACACACACACACACAGAGAGAGAGAGAGAGAGAGAGAGAGAGAGAGAGAGAGAGAGAGAGAGAGAGAGAGAGAGAGAGAGAGACACACACACACACACACAGAGAGAGAGAGAGAGAGGCACATGCCCCCAATTTTGGATCAAAAGTGAGTTTCCACTTGGTAGTTGAGATTAGATCAATCATGCAACCAGTGATACCTATAACCTATTGAGGATGGATGATCAAGTCTAATATAAAAACTAAAATAAGTGTCAATATGGAGGACATGTTTCCAAAAAATTCCCCCAATATAATTTGGAGATGTTTAATACTAAATAAGTGTGGAGAACATGCTTCCATAACATGCCCCCATTGAATTTGAGAACTATGAGTGTGTGGAAGCCATGCACATATGACATGCCTCGACTAGATTTAAAAACTAATATAAGTACCATATACTAAATGAGTATGGAGAACATGCTTCCAAATCATGACCCAACTAATATCCCCCCCCTTTGAGGTGAGGGAAGATAGGAACTGGTAGTTACCTCACCTTAAAAATATAAGACAACTACATAATCTATGAATGTAACCATGTAACATATAGAAGGAATATGGATAAGTAAATGTATCATTTAAGCACATATAATAATTTGATCACATAAAGACCTACAAGTGTCACATATAGTTATACATCATTAGGATCATTTATGTAACAACTTTTAAATGGTACATTCAAGTCTAGTGTTTTGTTTTGAACAAATAGCTTATAAATAAATGGTTAAATAATTTGAGTATCTATGTATGAAAAACCAACCACACCATAGGTTGGAGCTTCATTCTTGGAAATGGATTTTTCTTATTTTTTTCATCATTGGCAAACTATGGGATATAAACTAGAAAAACATTCCACATATTATCTTTCTCATTATATAAAGATGTATTTTAATCATTCTATAACATTAGCATTTGGGATTGTTCTTTCAATTTTTTTTGATTTTGATCATTCTTTGGAATATCTAGTATTTCTTTTGGATAATTTTTAACATTGAAAACTTGCACATCATGTGAAGGCTCATATGCATTTAATGATGTATCATTTGAATCTTGAGGTGGATTTAGTAAAGGTTTCTCCTTTTATTTTGAAGGATATTTTGGTACCCATTTTTGTTCATTTGACATCTTTGATTTGGGAGAATTGATGTCTTATATATTTCTTTTCAATGCAAAACAAGAATATGTATGGTGACCATGCATTATATTATATGTACAGTAATATTTGGATTTTTATATAAGATTCATAAGGTAATTTGATCACATTATTTCTAATCATCTCCTTCAGAATCTCACTTGACCTCTTGGCAAGACTTTATTCACTTGTAAAATCATTGTCATTAGGTGACTTTGGTTTTGGACCCCAATATTGATTTTTATAGGCACACAATTGGTATGTGAATATGCTCACACATGGTTCACAATAACATACTATGGGTTCTTTGCATATGAAATCTAAATTTATAATAAAGTGATATTTAAATTTAGAGACTAATTTTGATTATATAACTCATGATATTAGCTTAGTCATGGTACTAATTTGTTCTTTTAAGGTTTTATAAGAAAAACCCCTAGGTATTTTAGATTAATTATCTTCATTTGATACTATAGGGTTGGCCACTTTACCCCTTGGTGTAGACACTAAAAATTTGCACACTATGGTTCTAGATGTCACACCAACCCCTGTACCACCCCTGGACCCCCTCAAGACAACTTCATAACCTTTCAACTACTAAACCTAAGTCACTCTGACTAACTCTAACCATTATACCTTTGACCTATCGATTGTTGATAGTCAACCACTAATCATTGACATTTATACTTGACTGCTGATGATCAACCTTTAATTGCCTTAAGGGTTAACTCTAACTCAACTGCACCTTGATTTTTTATTCGTATCCACTCACATAATTATGTATGTTAAGACTAAAATTATATGACCTATTGAGACCCTATTTGAACTTATTATTTCACCTCTCCCTTCCTTCTATAAAAAAAATAATAGGTGAAAAGGAGGGCAAGAATCATTAGAGAGAATCAATAATTATAAGAGCTTATTAAATCAAAACTACTTTTGCATGTATTTTTTTGAAAAATCCAAGAAAGCTTCCAATGAGCATGACAGAAAGCACAAGCATTTCAATTCATTAATCACAACCAAGATACTGACACTCTACTAGAATTACTTGAGGCTCCACAATGAGTTTTCAACCACACACCTCAACATTCTTCATATCAACAACAAAAATTCTAAGTATCTATTTTCAATAATTAGTTATTTAATTTATCTCCCAACCAAACCTCTAGCCCAAATAGTCCTAAATATTCCTCTCTATATCATAAGCAACCTCCAGCCTAAACCCACCTCCCAGGATCACTCATCAACCTTTCCAACCAGACCTACCCTTACCTAAGATAAATCTGATAGTAACCATTGATGGTGACTTAATAACTGATGGTTTTCCATTGAACACTAATAGTCATACAACTGTCGATGGTTTACCCAACTTTTAATGGTTACTGTGTGAAAATTCTAAAAACAAGTCAATTTTACCTAGAAAACCCCAACCAAATCCCACTTTCTAATTTTCTACCGAATCACAAAACATCATCCTATTTTATGGACCTTATTTGATTCATTTATCATTAATATCTAATTGTTTATTTATATAATTATTATAATTCATCTCCTTTCAAGCACTTCTTGTACTTAGTTTTAAAATCTTTTGTTATTTATGCAAATAATTTATCTTTCATTTTCAAAACTTGATTGTTTAAAAGTGTGGATTGATAGCCTCCAAGAAAGCTTTTTCTTCTTGGATCTAACTTTTTAGGAAATCCACCTTAATATCTAACTAATAAACCATTTCTTTAGTGATTTTTTATTTACAGGTCATTCCTCCCTAGACACAGAGGATTATCTACAACCATTTGGATCACGGAGAGCAAACCAAATCTAGGTTCTACTAACCTCACCTTTCTTTTAATTTTAACATCTTTATTCTTAGAAATAAAGAAACGATTATGTGAAACATTATGGCACACTTGGTGGGACCCTTGAGTCTTTTTTTGGGTTTATAGTTGCATCTAGGGGCTTCTTCTTCTTTTCTTATACTCATACAACAAAATCAAAATTTAATTTTGGGCTTAAAATTGACTACATACATTGATTTATTACTTATTTTAACTCACATAACTTAATTATTTAAGTGAATTAATTGTAGCTTGACTCTCGTCACACACACAGATCACACACATATAGACCAAACCATTTATACATAATCAAGCATATAAACATTAACATAAGGTGCGACTGGGATTTTATCACCTAGCAGTCACCTTTCACAGCTATCCTACTTAGATTGCATCACCAAGGGGAGAACCAACTCAGTTTGCTAGCTGAGTATAATCTCTAACAATTGATATATCTTGGCTAAGCACCTAACATCCTTATCACTATGATGTGTGAAGTGAGGGGGTAGGACCCAATATGAAGCTACATATTGATTTCCAACACAAATCCCTTTGAGAGCCTAAGCACAATATAAAACTAACCATATACTTCTTTTTTAGTACTTGCTCTACAAGCCAAGTTGAGTCTCATAATTCTTAAAGCTTAAGGTATAAGCCATAAGAGAGACTAAAAGAATCTTAGGATTTAAAGTGCTTTAGTGTGTGTTTCATTTCCTTGAATTTTTCTTGCCTTCTCTTTATTTTTGTTGTGAGATTTCTTGTATTTTCCTCTTTCCCTTATCTACATGGTTTTTACTAGGCAATAACTAAGAAACCAAGCAAATCAGGATCTACCTCTTAATCATCAATCTTCCTCTTCTCCCTCATCCATGGAGTACATCTTAAATGAAGAGAGTTCTCCCCATCCTTCTAAAAGTCCTAGAATCTCTCAAATAGTTGCCTAACATGATGTAGAGTTTGCCACCTTTTTGGATATCAACCCCATATCCCTCCAACATTACCTTAACACCATATCTCCATATACCCCTACTTCAGTTCCACTTGTTAACCTACCTTATGGTATATCATCCCACTTTATGGGAAACACTTCTATTGCCACCATTTCCATCCAAAACTTAGTCACACAAGCATCTTCTTCTACTTATAATCCTACCAACACCACCATTTAAAACCAACTCACCTAACCAACCAACAACCAAACACCTTCTACCCCAACTAACAACCCTTTTAGTATAGGAACAAACCAACCTTTGGGTACTGGTACTCCACTTACCCTGGGAATAACCTTTACTAGTGTCACCACCATTATTTAATTTCAAACCCACCCACCTCCACTCCATTCCAAAGTTTTGTGGTCCCCATACCTTCTACCCTTCCACACATCAATACCAAAGTTACCACCTATCCTCTATCTACCAACCTAACCTACATCAATCCCCTAATAGATACCCATTATATAAAACCTGAGCTACATCCCTCACCCATAAGGGTATGTACCTCTACCTTCCACCCAAACCACTTATCTCCATGGATTCATATGTGGCATCATCCCAACCACCCATGTCCACATACCAATATGTGGTAGCTTCTCAATCCCCCACCAGCTATTCATATGTTGTACCTACCCAAACCTAACATAATCTACCCTAAAACTATGATGGTACATAACCACAAATGGATCTTGTCAAAATGTTAATGGATAAAATGACTACTTTGGAGTCATCTATCTCTAGTGTTTATAACCTCTTATCTTACGAACAAATGTGTAATGAACCAATTCATCCATTCATCCCCATTCAATCTTATCTTCCTCAATGGGAACTTTCAAAAATTTCAAAATTTTAGAGCAAGGAAGACCTCAACAACATCTAAGAGCATTTAGGCATTCTTTCTATTTGATCACCTATGATGATGCTATGATTCTCTATACCTTTCCCATGTCTTTGTTAGGTCTGACACTAGATTGGTATAGTTCTATTACAAATCACTCCCTCTTTTATTTTGCCTAACTAGCTCAAACTTTCTTAGATCACTTTTCCATAAACATCTATAAGAAAGTTTCCATCACTGATCTCTTATCCATTTAGAAATTTGACAATGAGTCCATAGATGAATTTATATCCCATTGTAGAAGCTTGATAAATCAACTCTCTTTCTTTATACCCCAACTTATGTTTATTGAAATGTTTACTTAGGCTTGTGCCAAACATATTTCCTCCACTTTTTGAGTTTAGATTTTCAGGACCTTTGATGAGGCTTTCACCATGGCACAAAAGTTAGAGAATAAATCCCTTGATGAGGCAAAATTGAAATTGAGAAACAAGAATTACACCTTTAAATAAAATCAGGCCCCATCCTCCAAAACTAAAAATTAGACCAACACTAACACCAAAAATGAAAGAACCATGAATGTAGTTTTCCTTAAAACCACCCCTCCACCTATTGTTAACCAACCCAACTCTTCCAGCTCCTCCATTCAGAACACTAAAAACCCAAACCACAATAACTAAAAGTAATTTACTTTGATAGGTGAGTCATATTATTTGGTCTTGGAATTTTTTTTGAAATCAAATGTCATAAAACTTATACCGATCAAACCTCTAAAGTAATTCAATTCCTTTCATCATGTACCTGGTTGGTATAAGAAAAAATAATTGTGTGCCTTCCATCATGTCATTGGACATGATGTTAGTAGGTGTAATAACTTCAAAAATATTATCCAAAATCTAAATAATAAGGGGGAACTTGTGTTGGATAACCACAACATACCCCCAAATTAATCATTTGACATATTTAGACAACCATTCCCTAACCATGCTCCTTCCACAAATAATGAAAATAATAGAGTAGAATCCTATCACAACCAAAAATTCCATACCATTAATGCAGTTCTAATTCAACTCATTATTGAGGAAATCATTGATGGAACCACCTTTCCTTCCCCTCTAATTATTTAGGTAGTGAATTCACTCTCCATTCCTTCAAAAAATGAGACCAAGGAAACATCTATTCTCCTCTCTCCACTCACTGAGGTATTTGAGCTACCAACCTCTCCTTCATGAGACATACTAAAAAAGGTAGCCATTACCACTGTATCTTTCTCATCTATCATACAACAATCTACTCTTCCTTTGGAAAGCATCCCTAAGGAATATATCACTCTACCTACCTCTCCCATTAGAGACTCATCTTCCCAAACCTTGTAGCCTTTGATTGAGGAAAATGATGAGGTAACCACTTCTCTCTCTCCACCCATGAATTTGAAATTTGAGATCAATATTTAAGGGATCAAACCCATTTATAAGACCTTATATAGACTAATTCAAAACTTGGAGTACTTATCCCAACCCAATGCAGATCATGCCACATTTTAGCATTGTCTCAAGCTTCCTTACCCAACCAAGTAAGAGCCTCTAACCATGTCACTATCATCCCAACCTTTTATTTCCACTATTGAACCCACCATCACCTCGACCAAACCTATAGAAACCTCTACCAATCAAACCATAACTAAACCATTTGAATTGACTCCACCTAAAATAACCAAGTCACCCTCTACCATTCCAACCAAGCCCACCAAAAACCTTGGCATATTCCTTACTCATAAATTTACTCACCCCTCATTGAAATTGGAATTAACTTCACTAAACCTATCAAATAAAATCCGAACCAAGCCAAAAATGAAGGTGAAACCATTTAAGATTCCACAAACCATGAATTTACCTCCCCTTTCTGCTTTGCTTTCTATTTTGGGACCTCACCCTTATACCTTAGTAAGGAAACCAACTAACCTAGACAAAACCCAAATACAACCACCACTTTTGATTACACATCACTCTTACTTTCATCCTCATCTATTTTCACAAAACCTTCTAAAACTAGACCACCTACTTCTCAGGCATCTACCCTAACACCTTTCACTCCCAATAAATCCATACCAAAACCATCCACCAAGAATGATCCTTCATCTAAATATCTTACCATCAAACCTACTCCTGAAAAGGCTTCCACCTAAACTAATAAACCTAAAAACTACACACTTTTGCCACCTTTGATTGAGTCTTACTCAAGCATCCTGTAGAGGTTATTACAAGAATCTTTATTTACCTTTCCACCTATCAGACCATTTGACCCACATAGTCCTAAACCATCTTGGTATAATGACAAATTAGTATGATCCTATCATAGAATACTTAGGCATGATACTAAGAACTATCAAGCTCTCCAAGTATTAATCTATTGACTGTATCATGAGGATGACTTATTATCAGATGAGCCTCTTATGAGCCCACCATTGACCTAAAAACCAAGAGCCATTAGCCAACACTTACCTACTCCCCCCCTCTCATATTAGAGTGAAGCAAAGTTCAAGTAGTCTTCTAGCCTAACATTTTCCCAAACCCATACCATCCATATGGTCACATGATCATAGGCTCAACCAAAGGATAAAGGCAAGGAAAAGGTGTCCATCCTATGGACATATATGTCTTCCATTACATAATCACCCAACCAACACCAAACACCTTTTCCTTAAACTAAATTAAGGTGTCCATCTTGGGTCCCTCTCAATCCAACCCTTCTGAATCAATCCAATGAGTAGTTATGAAACAACTTCACTAAACACTGATGAAGATGAGTTTATAAAAACTAATTAATACCACACTCCACACTTCTAAGCAATGATATATTCTTTGCATTCCATAGAGGTTTAACCAAAAGACACATAATCTCTAGCATCCTTTGTTATATCTATTTAACTTTCCAACCTTATTACCTTCAAGGATTTAGAAATACCCTCCATTCATCTAGATGATCTAAATCCTCCCCTCTTCATTACCACATACATAAACCAAACCCACATCAAGAGTGTTATGATTGATGGGGGAGATATAATCAACATTATCTCCTCCCATACATACAAATAACTTAAATTACCAAAGAACATTATATCAAAAACCTTAGTAGTGGTTTAATAATTCAATGACACCATGGTTATGACTTTAAGAACTATTGTCCTTCACATTCATCTAAGACCTCGTATGCTTTCCAGAGTTCTTCTACATATTATAAGGTGAGTTCTAGTACAAAATTTTTCTAGGATGTGCTTATATTCATTCTATGGGCTATGTTTCATCTACCCTACAATGATGCATCAAATTTGAACATGAAGGTCAAGTTATTACCATAAAAGTTGACCCTAGTCCTTTTGCATCATGAAACATGATGTAACAACCTAATGATGTTCTCATTCCTCCATATAATAAGCCTTCATTATTAAATGATGAAGCCCCATCTTTTTCTACCAATGAAGCATCCATTAGTTCATCCATACCTTCCACCTACATCCTCATAATGGACCCCTTAGAATCAACCTTCTGACATATTTCATTAGGGAGTATCACCTTTTGACACTAGAAACTTTTCTTACTACCCAAGAGTATGGGATTCTTAAACAATAACATGATTATAACCCTAATATTAGAGCCATTATTACTTTTGGGCCCTCAACTTGTCAAACAAATTTTGTCTATGGGGGACTTGATAAACCCCTTGCCACTTCTACCACCTCTTTTTCACCTTGACCATTCATCTCCAATTTCTCCTATTTGGATACACTAGAGTTTGCCAAGACATACCTCTGTAGGTGTGCTTGGAAGGGATTTACTTTAGGTTGATATGAAAATGGGCCATATGAGTTATTTATGATAAAGACTTAAAAACATCATGAAAAGCATGTCCTTAATTTCATACCACCAAAATTAAAGCAAACCAACCCACTTCCCATTACCATTATTGACAAGGAGATCCCATCCTCACCATCTACTCCACCATCAACAACTAAGTATTCTAACATCATCCCCTAAATTTTTCCATCAACATGATCAACCTCAAACCATTGACTTATCAAAAGGATAGTATGACCATAACCATTCCTTTGACTCATCTTGAGATGGTAGCAGATGATTCTCCTATCATTAATACCATTTGGTGTTAGGATGATGATTCTATTCTTGTGTATCTAGGTGCATAAGATTCCTCTATTCATAAATATCTTCCTCCTAAGACTTTAACCATGTTAAAATAATCCACCATAGATAGCAACTTAGGTAGTCTAGATAACCCACACATTATCAAAATCAACCAATCACTAAATTCTAATGAGCTTGGAGCTTCCCCTCCTTCCTAAAAATCTACAACATACAATTTTATTGGTCTTACAATTACATGTCAAGAATCAACCAACCATGGTTACTCTAGATAACCCACAACATAGTTACCAACCATGATGCCAAAATAGTTAGGCAAAACTTTGATGAATGCACCCTCACATAGCCCTTCTGATCAAAGAAGAACTTCAACATCTCCTATCTATCAATTTCATCCAGCCCATTGATTATTACAAATGGGTCTAAAATGTCATACATATCACCAAATCCATAGGGGTAATTTATATTTATGTAGACTTTTGTGACCTTAATCTTGCTTGCCCAAATGATGACTTTCCTTTTCCAAGCATTAACCAACTTATTGAAATTACAATTGACCATGAGATGTTATCTCTTATGGATGGGTTCTTAAGTTACAATTAGATTTAATTACCACTAAATATCTACACAAAACTACCTTTATCACCCCATGGGAAACTTTTTGCTATAGGGTCATGCCTTTTAGGCTAAAGAACGCTAGTGCAACCTACCAATATGTTATGGCCTACATATTCCATGACCTTATTAAAAAAATCATAGAATACTATGTTGACAACCTTGTGAAATCTAAATGTCATAAAGATAATTTAGCCATTCTTAATATTAATTTTTAAATGACTCATCCATTACCATGTTTTCCTTAACCTTAAGAAGTGTATTTTTTGGGGTCTTATCAAGAAAGCTCCTTGGATTTATTGTCTCCCTTCAAGGAATTGAAGTTGATCCCACCAAAATCAAAGCAATCCTTGACATGCCTCCTCCCACCCACCTCAAGAAACTCTATAACTTGTAGGGGAAACTCTAATCCATTCATCACTTTATTTCTCAGCTCTTAGATTGATGCCAATATTTTCACCACCTTCTTGATAAGGATGTAGATTTTTAGTGGGATAATGACTATCAAAAGGCCTTTGATTCACTTAAAGAGTATCTTCTATCTCCACTCATCCTCAATCCTCCCAAGGAAGATAAACCATTTTACCTTTATATTTATACCACCGACTACTCCTTAAGTGCAATGCTGGGTCATCAAGATGAGAAAGATAAAGAGTATGTTTCTCTAGATTTTCACTAATTGCATTCAAATGAGGAAGAAACTAAGGTTAAAAGGTCTGGGTTTGATGTTACCTCAGATTTAGTGTGCACCGTATCCAAGCTTTGTGGGAGCTCCTCTTTGGCTGTGGAGGAAACACCTGTAGTAAGAATGAAACTTAAACAAAGAAGATGTTAGAAGAGGATATGGTGGATTGCCAAGCTATGCGCTCGGTCCTAGAAGCGTAAAGTTCCGTAGGGATGATAGTCCACTATTTAAAGATAAAAGTATTGTATAAGAATAAATGATAAAAGACTAAAGAAATAGAAAAGTAGAATGTTGTTATATGCAGTCTGCTTGGTCTAGAACACAGTCACCGATGTCGATGGTGTAAGTGGTGCCAACGTCAGTTGGGTTGTTGATGTTGGTAGGGGTTGTTAGCCTTGGATAACTTTTAGAGACTTTTTGAGATAGACAGAGGGGTCTCTAGAAGTTTAGAGCTTGGTGTAGGGTTGTGGGAAGGTGAATGAGGTCTAAAGAAGGGTATAAGTGGAAAGTTGGTGTGTAAAGTGGGTGAGAACAAGGGGAAGGCCTTTTAGCCCCTCCACAAATGAAGTCGAGGGCTCTTAATAGTATTTAGAAATATCAATGAAAACTAATTGACAATATATTCTAAAATATTGAAATGAAAACTAGAGTACTTAGCTCTATTAGATGAAGAACCAGAGGTGTCAAAATGCTTATTCCTATTGTGGCTGATGTTGAGGTCCTCATATAATGTTTCAATCCAGTCTCTAGAATGACTTGTGTAGAGCTTCAATAGCTAGGAGAATGATAGTCCAAGTTTTAGTGCTTGAAGTCTTAAAGTGTGTGAATTAATGTGAAAAAAGGTGGGGGTAGCTCAATGTTAAAGGTTGGCATATGTAGCTAACGTCGGTGATCCCATCTAGCATTAGCGTAGAACTGCCGACATCGACGACTGACGTTGAGCAGAGAGAGAATAGGTAAAAGGGATATTTTTAGCTCTTTGCCCATTTCTCCACCCACCAAGTGCCTTTTCTATTGGAGAACGGTCAAAAGAAGGGATTATGAGGCAAGGGAGTTGGTTAGGGAGTTAAGATGGAGTGAGAATAGGTCATAGGTATTTAGGATTTGGAGGACCTAGTCTCAGGGTGACTCATAGGCTAAGAAATGGTCTTAGGGTGAAGTATCTAGGTGAGGTGTCTAGGTGAGGTGTCTAAGGTGAAAGGGGTTCAAGTGTGGGTTAGGAGTGTTAATGTTTATAAGAGGACCAAGGGGGGGTTGACACAATATTGGTGTCTACATTTACCCCTTTTTGTCTTGTGGTTTTTTTTAACGAACTGCAAGACAAAAATAGGTGTAGGTTACCCTAGGATGGGATGAGGTATTCCCCCTCAAAGTGGGAATCAAGAGAAGGTAATCCAAAATTAGGTGTCTATTTAATAGGAAGTGGATGGATAGGATGAGGTTAGAGTGTGAATGCTACAATAGTTGAGATTGTGCATATACCACTTCACTTGATATGCAGGTCAAAATGTCACAAGAAAGGTTGAGGAGGACTAAAATCAAAGTAACTAGTCCCTAGCTTATAAGTGGTAGTTGATTGGGTCAAAATGATCAAAGCTATAGCTCTAATGGTTAAGGAGGACTAAAATTAAACTAATCAGTCCCTAGCTTATTAGTGGTAGCTGATTGGGTTAGATTGATCAAAGCTGTAGCTCTAATGTGCATCATGTTCCAAGTATTCGAGTTAATAAGTGCTCTTGGAAAACATGCAAATGTCACAAATATTAGGGATGAACTTGGTCGTGATCCAAAAATAGGTGTGAGGGGCATGTATAATTTGCTAATTATTTGTGAGGTAGCATATGCAATCAAAACAACCAAGGCAAAGTTGTCTCGAAAGTGGTCATGGTCTAAGGAGATAGTCGTGATCTCCGAGGTCATTTGTCGAGTTGGGCTGAGATATAAGTGATCTTGAGTGTTGTTTATTGTGGTTAGGGAGATGTATGTGATCTCCAATGTGCCCCATGAGAAGTCTAAGGTGATTTATACAATGTCAGGGCTGGTTGTTTGGTCATGATGATGGGCAATTTTAGAATAGACGGTGAGCCTAGGGTTTAGATAGTTGGTCCAATAGGTAGATGAACGAATGAATGGCCGAGCTAACCTCAAAAGACCCCATATCAGCTGAGTTTTACCTATATAGCCCCTATTTTAAGGGCCTCAGGCCAATGTAGTTCTCCCAAAAAGGAAGAAGAGTCAAAGAGGTTGTTAATTGTTTTGGTTATGTTAGTGTTTTTAGCATTTCCCATATGTTTAATGGTACATGCTTGAAATGATGAGTGTATGATGATGTTATAGCCTTTTCCATATTATGTGATGGTGTATGCTATAATATAGGTGATGTGGTTTTTCATCCTTAGCAATTTTCTATATTGGTGATGGTGTATGGTAAAAATGAAATGAGTTTATTTATGCTTCAACAGGTTTCCATATTGGTGATGATATATGCTTGACATAAATTGTGGTTGGTTGATAGTTTCCATGTGTATTATTTTCCATAGAAACTAATGTGAATTGGTTATGATAATTTATATCACAAAAATTGGTATTTACATTAAAGAAATCATGATGTTATGTTAGTAGTTAGAAAGTGTTTTGGTTTGAGATGACAATGTGCAAGCATATAATTTTAAGACACTGTGTCTTAAAAGATAAACTGGCATGTGACGAAGGTGTGTAAGAAGTGAAAGGTGCATTGATATTTCATTGACAAGGACCATAATGATAGCATAGATAGGGTTTTTGCAAATAAAATCCCTGTTCATGCATTACATTGTTGACCATTGGTTTTTATTAGAGAAGTAACCTAATCACTTGGTGTTAAGTGAGCTCAAAATCCCTTGGGTATTTTGGGGTAATAGGTATGATTATGTGATATGTGAGGATAGCGTAACCCTTTTTAGTAGGGATAACTTTTCTCCTTTTATAGGTGACCCTGAGAATGACTATAGGCAAGTCCATGACTTAATAGTTTGTCAGTCAGTTATTTTTTTTTTAGACTAAACAATGCAGGAAGTCTACTTGGGGATGTTTTGTTTTATGGTCATGTGAAGTTGATCGATGTGGGAAGCTTTTGAGAGGGTGCTATTTTTGTAGCAAAATTTGGGCATAGCCATCCTTCGAGGGAGTGGTCTATATTTTGCTTTGTATGTTTGGATTGCTTTGAATAGCTATCCTTTAAGGGAGTAGTCTATTAATTACAACAATAATGCAGCTGTCTTTCGAGGGAGTAGTCTACATTTATATTTTATGACCCTTTGTTATTATGTTAGGCATCCCAGTTTTATGTTTCTTTGTAGACTAAACTTTTAGTCATGGACTAGACTATATAGGTTTAGGGTTTTCCATTTTATTAGGACAAAGCATTAATGCTTAAAAAAAAGGGTTAACTAATTTTTGTAGGGAAAAATGGTTGAAAGGAATAGGAATGAGGATGATAGGGGTTGCTCAAGGGATGAGCTCAAGTTAAACATCAAGTGAATGATTACTTGGTTAACAGTAGAATGGTCATAGATGTAAGGCATTAAGGGGCTCATGTTCTGGCTGACCTTTGAGAAAAGATAGATGATAAGTGCCTAATCCATACTTGTGCATTATTATATAAGGTCTGAGCCAATTAGGAGCAAACTTGCCTCATTTTCTTCTTTCCATATTGGTCACATGTTGATTTTCTTTAAGGACAAGATCTCTAATTTTAAAATCTCACTCTTTCAAATTTTTGTTGTAGGCACGCTTGATGTGATCTTGGTAGATATGAAGATGATTAAGAGTGGCAAGATGATGTTCGTTGAGTAACTCGAGTTGTGTTAATCGATCTTGATGAAAGTCATCATTATAGAGTATGTCATGCAAGGAGATCAACAAGTTGGTCGATGTTTGGTAAAGGAAATTCATCCTTTGGGCAAGCTAGGTTGAGGTTGTGATAGTCAGTAAAAATTTGAATTCCCCCTATTGCTTTTGTGACAGGGATAATGTTTGACACCCATTGTAGATAATCAATGGGTTGGATAAATGAGATAGAGAGAAGACATTGAAACTGCTTTTTAAAAAGGAGTGTGACATGAGGATGCATCCTGTGAAGCTTTTGCCTGATAGGCTTATTTTTAGAGGGCAGGATCCTGATCTTCCAAGTCATAGGTAGGAATCTCAGAATCACTGAAGGTGATAGAGGCAATGGTGGGTAATGATTTGAATAAAGTAGCTAGTGGCTGGGGGTCTTCAGGGTGGACCTCCACTGCCTATAAAGCTTTGATCAAGGCTTGGTGATGTTGGAGAGAGATTTGTATTAGGTCATACAAAGACATCTTCATAGGGGTTTGGTGAAGTTGTTTCACCATGGAGTCACGAATTGCCCCAGAAGATGTTGGTTGAGATGTGCCCAAGATATAAATATTGGGCTTTCATGGTGGAGAGGGCTTGGTGAATGGATATGTCCACAGGGTAGAAACCTGCTCTTTTCCTTTATCCTTTAGAGTTTGGGACCTCGTGGCCACATTAATAGTGTTGATTTCAAATAAAGGGGGAGAAGGTGGTAGAGGGACCATAATCTCGTGTTGGGATCCTGATTCAATTGAGGAGGTTTGGGAGGCATGGGATGGTGTTGGTGGCTTGTCAAAAAGGTGGTTAAGAGAATCCTCAGTGAGAAGGGTGTCCTTTTCTGGGTGTTGGCAAATGACAACCTTAAGAGCACAACAACGCTCAGTATCATGTCTAGGTGTGTGATGATACAAGCAGATTTGAGTGTCGTTGAACCAAGATGGTTTTGATTTGAGAGGTTGTTATGGCTTAATGGGTGGGAGAAGAATGCTAGAAGACTACAACAATTGATGTAATAACAAAGCATAGGAACCCACTAGTGGGTTTGCATTCGTTGTTGCAGTAGGGGTTGACAACTTCTATTTAGGAGTTATAGAAGGAGTTTTTCATACCACCTTTTTGGTTGGTCATGTAGATGGCACTTTCTTGATGAGAGGTGTCAAATTTCTTAGAGGAAATATGTTTTTGATAGGTAGAGGGAGTAATGGAGGTAGTTTGTCTTTGTGAGGTGTTGGAATAGGGAGCACTCCTGTTAAAGTGGAAGGATGTGGACCTAAGATAGAGGGCAATGGTGTAGGTGGGGGAGGAGTAGAACAATGTGGTTTAGCACCCTTCTTTAGTATGGTACGAGGACCACTACTGTGCAAGGCAAGGTTCAAATCTAACTTCACTTGTGGGTGAGTTAGGTTTGATATAGGGAAAACACCAAGAGATTTAATCTATTTTAGCATGGTGGATGCCTGCAAGGGTTTGGATTCAGACATGGAAGGCTGAGCTTCTAATGATTTATAAGTGAAAACCCAATCCTCATTAGAGACTTTGGGGTAAATCATCACAAAAGGGTTGGCAGTATAAGGCAAAGCAGAATGTGTAAGATAAGGAGCCTTAAGTCATTCCCATAATGCCTCATGCTCTAGGTTCCTAGAATGGAGGAATCCTAAGTTTTTTGCCAATCGAGAGAAGGGTTTAGATGACATCGTGCGAGGCCTTACAGTCAGTCCTTCAGAGGATTTAGGCAATTGCAAGAGCAGAAACATGTTGGATGTAGTGATTACAGGCCAAAGGTGAGAGAGAACCATCACTAGATCTTCCTCAGTTGAAGTGGGTGAGGTGGTGAGATCCTCTCTCAGTAGAGAAGAGATTAGAGAATTTGGCTCTTCAAGCGGATAGAGCACAGGGATGATCATGCCTTCCACATGTGGTCTAGGAGTGTGGAAAGTATGATCCTCCATTGGTAATAAGAAGGATGAGGGCGGGGCCACTAACGTTGGTGCCATCAAAGCATCCTCTAATATGGGAGAGGTCAAAGTAGACTCTCTTATGTGTGAAAGTGGGGTGGATGGAGGACTATCCTCCATCGATGGAGGCAAAATAGAAGAGGAAGGATCCTTTAAAGGGTGAAGTAGAGGGGTGATGGCCCCTTCTACATGAGGGCATGGGGTATGAATGGTAAATTCTTCCAATGGTAGAAGAAGAGGGAAGGTGGGGGCAAGAAGAATAGGTAATACAAGATCTTCATGAGGTAGAGGAATGGGTAGGGGAGGTGCTTGATGTCGTGGGGGTGATACAGGTGAAACGGGTTCATCCACATGAGGAAGAGGGTGAGGCCAAGGGAGCTATTCATTGCATGGGGGTGGTATGGGTAAAATGGGTTCTTCTACCCATGGTGGAGAAATGGGTTGACCAACCTCTTTAGATTGTGGGAGAGGTTGGTTAAGAATGAAAGGAAAGACCATGTCGATCATGCATATGTTGCATTCTTGAGGGTCATCAACCATGGTCTAAACATTATTCTGACTTGGGGGATGGTTAGGAAATGGTTACCTAAAGACATCCAAAACAAGGTCCCCTTTATCTAACATGTCTTGAACAATATTTTTTAGAGTTTTACAATTATCTGTGTCATGACCCTTGACACAATGATAGTTACAAAAGTCATTTTTCCTATACCATGCAGGGATGGCTTGTGAGGGGTCAAATTGGATAGGTGGTCAAATTTGAGGGAGGCTGAGGACTCCCTACTTCACTAATTTATCTAATATAGAAGCTTATGATTATCCTATTGGAGTGTATCATCACTGTTCATACCATTGTTGGAATTGTCTAGTGATGCTGTACAAAGTGGAGGGATCAGATTGGTTGGTTGTGGTAGAATATGGTGGCCTAAGGACCACAACATTCACTGATCCCTTGGACTTGGAGTGGGAAGAAGAAGGTTTGGAAGAAGAAGGGTCATTGGATTTTGTGTTGGTATTTTTGTTACACAATTTGACCCTGTCTTCTTTAATTACATGGAGTTCAAGCTTTCGGGCCATAGTGAAAGCTTCATTGAATGTGTGAAAAGGTTGAACCCATAGAGTGGACGAGATGTGCTTGGCACATGCTCTTGAAAAGAGCTCAATGAGCTCAGGTTAAGGTAGTGAGAAGGAGAGTTGGTTAATCAAACCTCTCTAATGGGTGATGAAGTCAGCTATTGACTCATCCTCGAATTGTCTAATGGAATAAAGGTCTGTGATGGAGACCTTCTTGGTAATATTGATTGAGAAATGATTGAGGAATAGCTGAGTGAGTTGAACGAAGGTGAAGAGAGAATGACTAGTAATGGAGCTATACCAGTCAAGGGTAGTGCTAGAAAGTGACATAGGGAATGTGCGAAGCAATAATGCATCATCGTGTGCTATGAGGTAACAAGCGCGTCTAAATGCTCACAGATGTTGTTGTGGGTCCTCTTTACTCTAAAAGTGAGTAAATTTTGGGAGTTCCCACTGGCTAGGGTATGGTTGAATAGGAACTAAAGGGTGGATAGGTTCATTGCATATTTGTTCATATGAAAGAACACTCCTTAAACTTGAAACAAATGTCTCAAGGTTGGACATCTTATCCATCAGCATCTTAATTAGATCGGTAGATGGATTGGCATGAGGGGCACCCCCTAAGTTATAGGGTACCTGGAAGGAATTAGAAGGGGAATTTGACATACTTGGTTGCATTTGTGTAGGTGCAACATACTGATAGTTTGTCATAGGGGCCCATGTCGAGGCCAAGGGGGCTTGTGTCGTGAAGTTGGAGGGCACAACTTGACTAGATGCCACCAAGGGTGGTTGAATGGTAGTGACACTAGTTAAAGGATAAGTGGTCACTCTCATGTTTATGGGTGCAAGAGTGGATGGGATAGAGACAATCAAGTTCTGGAAAGGTGTCAAACTTGGTTGAATTATTTGTGGTTGAGGGGGTACAAAAACCCCGATGGAGGTAGGGCAAGAAAGAATAGAAGGGGAGGCCAAATTTTGAACATTGGTCATGGTTGGGTTATTGGTTGAGGTAGTGGCTTGAATGACCATAGGTTGGGTAGTGGATGCTGTTGATATCATTTTTGCTTCAACCAAAGAAGTTGGAATCCCATAAATAGGGTTACCCAAAGGATCTCGTGTTTGGCTTCTAGCAAGATAATGTTGGAGAGCCTTGATGTTGTGGTCAAGGAATCTCTCAAAATCTTGATCCCCTTCGAGAATAATAGGAGGTTGATTAGGGGTAGGTTGGATAGGAGTATGCTCAGTGTTTGAAGTATACTCCATTAGATGACTTGGCATGAAGGGTGAAGGTGGGAGTGGCTGTTGAATTGTGTGGTCAACAAGGAATTTGGCTTGACTACGTGTTAGGACCATCCAAGGCAAAAGGGTTTAGGTTCCAAAAAATATGTGTTTCAATTTTAGAAAACTAGAATTTGTGTCAAACAACAAGAAATTTGGATTTTAAGCTTGTTGTTTGGAAATTTTATTTTTATTTTTTGACAGTGACTGATGTCAATCAATTAACTGATGTCGGTGAAGGTTTGGTTGCCGACATCAGTGGAGAAATCAATGTCAGTTTTTGTGTAATTTTAGAAACATAGAAGATTGATAGTTTTTGGAAGAAGATATTTTGAGTTGTTTTGGACTTTAGAATGGTACAACCTTACTAGCTCAAACACTCAGATAAAACTAGTAGAATAGATGATTAGGCAAGCAACCTCTAAAATGTTAGATTCCTAGGAATGAGTTTTAAAGTCATGGTGGCTTATGCCTTAAGAGAATGTGTTGGGAGTTGGGCTTGTAGAGCAAGTCCTAGAGAGGAAGTCTATGGCTAGTTTCAGGTTGTGTTATGGTGCTCAAAAATATCTATATTAGGGTTAGTACGTGGCCTGGTGCTAGGGCTTGCTCCCTTCACTTCACGAACCCAGAGCTGAGCTGGGCTGCTTAGACAAAATACACCTTCCCTATAGTTTATAATCTACCAGAGAACAGAGTGGGTCTTCTTCTTGGTGGTGAAATCCAAGTAGGATCACTGAGTGGGGTAAGGTATCTGCTAGGTGATGAAATCCTAGATGGGCCTTGTCTCAAGTAAGTTTATGTGTTTGATTTGAAGTGATTGTGGTTTGGTTTTGTCATATTTGTGCACTATGATTCATTCATAATGCTTTAATTACTAAGTGGGCTAAGTGTGCATCCAAGCAAGAATGAAATACAATAGTTTTTAATCCAAATCAAAATATGTTATTCAAATGCAAACAAATAGAGAAGAGGTAAAGAGCATGAATTTTTCACTACTCTATGATGAATGCAAGAAGTAACAAGAAGAAAAAGAGATGTTCTTTTTATCTTTTGTGAATGATTTTCTTTTGAAACAAAAATATAGAGGAAGGGATGCAAGAAGAGAATAATTTTATAATGCATCTATATGAAAGTTTGATTTTTTAAAAGAAGAAGAATAAACCCAAGGAAAACTCCAAGGGTCCCACCGGGCGTGCCAGAATGTTTCTCTAGATTTTCACTAATTGCATTTGAATGAGGAAGAAACTAAGGTTAAGAGGTCTGGGTTTGATGTTACCTAGATTTAGTGCACACCATATCTAAGCTTTGTGGGAGCTCCTCTTTGGCTGTGGAGGAAACACCTGCACTAAGAATGAAACTTGAACAAAGAAGATGTTAGAAGAGGATATGGTGGACTGCCAAGCTACACACTCGGTCCCAGAAGGATAAAGCTCTATAAGGATGACAATCCACTGTTTAAAGATAAAAGTATTGTATAAGAAGAAATGATAAAAGACTAAAGAAATAGAAAAGTAGAATGTTGTTCTGTGTAGTCTATTGGTCTAGAACACATGTTGGTCTACTGAGGTCTATGGGGTAAATGGTGCCAACATCAGTTGGGTTGCTGATGTCAATAGGGGTTATTAGCCTTGGATGGCTTTTAGAGACTTTTTGGGATAGACAGAGGGGTATCTGGAGGTTTAGAGCTTGGTGTAGGGTTATGGGAAGGTGAATGAGGTCTGAGGAAGGGTATAGGTGGAAAGTTGGTGTGCAAAGTGGGTGAGAACAAGGGGAAGGCCTTTCAGCCCCTTCAAAAAAGAAGTCGGGGCTCTCAACAATATTTAGAAATATCAATGAAAATTAATTAACAATATATTCTAAAATACTGAAATGAAAACCAGAGTACTTAGCTCTATTAGATGAAGAACCAGAGGTGTCAAAATGCTTATTCCCATTGTAGTTGATGTTGAGGTCCTCATAAAATGTTTCAATCCAGTCTCTAGAATGACTTGTGTAGAGCTTTGGTAGTCAGGAGAATGATAGTTGAGTTCTAGTGCTTGAGGTCTCAGAGTGTGCATGTCAATGTGCAAAAAGGCAGGGGCAGCCCAATGTTAGAGGTTGGCATATGTAGCCAATGTCAGCAATCTCACTAGTGTCAGCGTAGAACTACTGATGTCAGCGACTGACATCAGTAGAGAGAGAATAGGTAGGAGAGCTATTTTTAGCTCTTTGCCCATTTTGCCACCCACCAAGTGCCTTTTCCATTAGAGAATAATCAAAAGAAGGGCTTATGAGGCACGAGAGTTGGTTAGGGAGTTAAGATGGAGTGAGAATAGGTTATGGGTAGTTAGGATTTGGAGGACCTAGTCTTAGGGTGACTCATAGGCTAAGAAACAGTCTTAGGGTGAGGTGTCTAGGTGAGGTGTCCAAGGTGAAAGGGGTTCACGTGTGGGTTAGGAGTGTTAATGTTTAGAAGGGGACCAAGGGGGGTTGACATGATATTGGTGTCTACAGAGTAATCCATCTACTATATTAGCCATATGATTTTAGAGTATGAGACTTAGTACACCCATAGTAAAAATCTTTACCTCACCTTGATATTTGTAGCCACCAAACTTCACCATTATCTTCCCAACAACAAGACCTTTTTTATAACCATACTGACCCTCTTAAGTATATGTACTCCAATCTTTAAAAAAACCATGTATGTCTTATGCTCTTAGCTAAGTTTTACCTTAAGTTCCTCCAAAAAAAATTAATTAAAGGGAAAGTCATTTATGACCAATTGGATGGAGTGCCATTAGCAGACATCAACCTCCTCCTATCGAGTTTTCCGATGAGTCTATCATGATCCTCTCTCAAGTTGACTTCACTTATCAAGTGACCATGTCTTTAATGGATCAAAGTGTCAACATGGTGGGGGAGCTAGAATCATCCTTATCCCCCTTCATGGTGAACCTCTTCCTTTATCCTTAAATCTAGATTTTGAATTTACCAATAATATGGTTGAGTATGAAGCCCTAGTGATAGGTTTCCAGACTGATTTAGCCTTAGGAGTCAAAACAATCAACATCTTTGGTGATTCTCAACTTGTGGTCAATTAAATAAATGGCTATTATCAATGTAATAATGATGTTTTTAAATAGTAAAAAAAAACTATATGATGTACTCTTAACATCATATAAACACTATCGTATCCAAACCACTCTATGATCTATGAATAAGTTTACCGATATGATGGATTCTCTCACATCCCATATCCTATCTACACCTTATATCATTATCCATCAACTTATCTAGTCCTCTTATGTCAAATCATACTCTTTTAAAATCTTCAATGTGGGGGAGACCCAACCTGACATTTGGTACTAGCAAAAATTTGACTATCTCAACCTTGCCATCATCCCTTCCAACCTTTCTAGGAATACTTGAAGAGCATTTATCTAGAGTACCTCAAGTTATACCATACTAGGAGGAATTATTTATAAATGTGGATTTCATGGTCTCCTCTTTTGTTGGCTATGAAATTATAAAGCCTCTCATGCTATCCAAGAAATGCATGATGGGACTTACAGAGGACACTTTAGTGTTATAGTCATCGCTAAGTGCATCCTTTGCCTTGGTTATTATTGGCCCACCCTTAACCAAGATTACTATGATTATGTGAAAAAGTGTGTCAAATGTCAATAACACACTAATTTACATCACACACCTAGCCATAGTCTCCAAGTATTGAAGGATCTCTAGCCCTTTTCACAATGGCATTTGGATCTTATTAGTGAAATTAACCCCATTATTTGTAGCAACATCATTCGATCATCATTGCAACAAACTATTTCACCAAATGGGTAGAGGCTATTCTTCTCATCTCAACCAAAGTTAAAAATATTATTGACTTTATCAACCATCACATTTTATATCATTTTAGTGTACCTAATAAAATTATCACTGAACAACAAACAAGTCCAAAGTCTTTGTGACATGTTCGGTAGTAAGTTAAGTTTCTCATCACCTTATCATCCACAAGAAAATGGATAGGTCTAAGATTATAAAAAAAACTCTCAATGACTGCTAACTAAAATGGTTAATGCATTTGGTCAGGATTGGCATTTACATATCCCCTTCACCTTATGGGCATATCACACTAGCATTCAAACCCATATGGGTGCTACTCCTTTCTCTCTTGTGTTTGGAGCCAAGGCTATCTTTCCTTTTGAAGTCCAAATTCCCTCTCTTCACATATCCCTATAAGATCTCATTTTTTAGAATAATTATCATGAAGAACATTTAGCCCAACTTAAGCTACTTGACAAACATCATTTAGCTACACTTACTCAACTTCATATCTATCAAGAGCAAATCAAGTGTGATTATAAAAAACACCTTAAAGTGCACAAATTCAACATTGAAAACCTTGTCCTAAATGAAAATCAACTTATCACCAATATGGAGAAAAGAAAGTGGGGCAAGTTTGCTTTCAATTGGCTTGGACCTTATATCATAATGCACAAGTATAGATCATGAGCTCACCATTTTTCCTTTCTTGAAGGGAAACTAGAACTTGAGCCCCTCAATGCTTTACATCTACATCTTTTTTTTTTTTAAATAGGATTGAAATCACCTTTTATCTAACTTAAGCTCATCCCTTATTTTTACCCACATGCATACCCTTATTTTAAGGACAACCAATTAAAGCTAAATCATGTGATTATTCATTATAGCCTTCACCTAATCTTGAATATGGGTACCACATCTCTACTCATGGCATGGTCTTCATGGTACTTTCCATCGCCTTATAGGATGGATTCTCATGGTCGTTATTGCTTAAACCTCTCTTACACATCATAGACCTTCTTTTGCCCTAGTTTTGCCTTCATAAAGGTTAACCTTTTTAAGCTTATATAAGAAAATCCATGTTGATATAAGAAAAAATCAATCAAAAAATCACAAAAAACTAAAACTCATATGGGTCATTCCAAGCATTCACAGACTACTCCCTTGAAGGATAACTGTGAAAACATATCAAAATTACTCAATATAAGGTAGAATGATCCCTTGAAGGACATATATAAAAAGCCTTAAACAAAACACACACACTTAGACCACTCCCTTGAAGGATGGCTGAGTATAGTATTTATCAAAGCATAATAATTCATGGGAATATTCCAACATCGATCAGCTTCCTAATCAATAGACCCATTATCAAAATAAAAAAGAACAATTTTTTTTTGGAAGCCACATTCAGATTTTATAAGCAGGTTTCCTACATTGATCATTCTACACTTTATATGACATGGACTTGTTTATACTAGATCTTTTGGTAACTACTACAGAGGCATGCTAGGATCACAATTAGGTTCCATTTTTATCCATCTCCCCTTTATACACTCTATAAACAAGGGATTTTGAGCTTACTTGACATTATGTGATCAATACACCTTTTTTAACCAACTAATAGATACTAATGTGAAGCATTTCAAGGACTTATGTTTTTAATATGATCATACTTCAATTTGTTTTAGTCCTTGCCAAAGAAGAAGCATCATGCCTTCTTATTATCTCATATCTAATTGTTGATACATTCATTAAGACATGCTTGTCTTTTGATTTACTTATCTTTTCTCACATTTAGCTTTGTAATGCACCTTACTTTATGTGTCTTAGAGTTTTAACCACCTTCATCTAATCATATGTAACTTATTAAAAACATTTAAAAACCAATGATTTATTTTATTATGTGTTGTGCCTTGTTTAAGTGTTTTTAATCAAAATAAAATTCTAGCCATCATAACCAATCATAACAAACATACAATCATCACAACATTACCTTTTATCACATCATAAGTCAATACATCATCACACATCAATATACCTCAAAAATATATCTAATCATAGATAAAATCATCACATCATAATTATCTCATCTAAACAACCAACAATACTAACTAATCATGAGACATCTATCATAGTTTAATCATACACCATCCACATATGCTATCCATCACATGCCTATCTAGATAAGAAAGAAAAGATTCATCCACATGTCTAACAAAACATCTCATCATCACAAACATCATCATATCCTAACATCATGAACATCCTATCACCTAATCATAACACCATAATCATCTTACCATCTATCACATCCATAGAACTATGATCCATTAACCCATAACCATGTCATGAACATAAATTGCATCATAGTCATCCATAACCATAACAATAATCACAAACATAATAGTCATTTACAACAGAGCATAAACATTATCATATCATAAACAACATCCATAAATATCAAATATCATTATGAGCATAAATTAAATAGCCACATCATCACATCCCTGGCTAGGTGAGTACACATAAACCATAACATGCTAATCATATGAACACAATCATCATAAACAACATCACACCATAAATATCAACACAAACCATAATCCATGATCATATCTATATATCATAAGCTCATAGTCAAAATAATGATCATATATACAATAATATACATGTCTCTCAAATATGTATATACATCTCACTACATCAGCTCATAGGCTAGTATCAAAATCATATAATACATCAGAAATACAATGTATCATAATACTTTAAGCCCCTAGAGCATTACTACCTCTTGGATCCAACCCTCCCAAACCTACTTATCTATTGATAAATGCAACCCACTAACTTGGTATTACACTACTAGACCCTCCAATGATCCCAACTCTATACTCAACCCATGTGGGCTCATCTAGTAAACATCTAAAAACCAAGGCCTCATAGTATTAGAGCTCCTTGATTATCCTTAAATATCTCACCATTGAGATAATCCTTAGTGGTCCCGTAGCTACTGGTACTCTTCCTACCTACCTCAATGAATCTCTCTCCTAAGTAACTGTGGTTAGTTGAGCCCTAACATGATCCCTCTCCCCAATAAGAATGGCCACTTGACCCTATGCTATATCTCTCTCATAGGTCATTGATGCTAAGGATGCATGTACAATGGCTAGTGCCACTAGTGCCTAATCCATCTCAGTAATCAATGCCTATATATTTAGGGCATCCACACCCTTCTAATCACCACCCCCACCTCTACATCCACATCTATGTCCTACTAGTCATGATCACCCTTAAAAATGGTTATATCATAATGTGCCTAGAATCATGTAGGGTACCCATTAGTAATGCCTACATCATCAATCTCAGTCTTCATTGGTAGCTCCTCATGATCAATAAACACATCCTCAAGCTCTAGAGAAGGTAATGGGAACTCTATGTCCTCCCTCCTATATCTAGGAAACTCCCTAGGGATATCTTGTACTAGTACAAATTATCTCCTCACCCTATCAAAAGAGATAAGATTGATATCATGATCTCACCTCCTAAAGATCCATATGTAGTTTAATAATGATAATCTATGTCAGACATAACTCACCCATGGTAGGAATCTAATATATGGGCACCAAATCACATCTCCCACAACCAGTGCCTCTAGTTGATCTCTATACCAATCTAAGTCTCAGGTACCTACCCCTAGTCCTATGAGAGAATAATCACCTCTCTATCTCATATATCCAACCCTATAATCCATATAAACAAACTTGTGCCATGGTAGTCCTCTAAGTCTTAATACCCTAATGTGCTCATATGCCCAATAATGTAACAAAAAGCTAATATTGATCCCATATCTCTTATAATCATGATATCCCCATAGATCTTGATATATCTAAACTAATAATATAGGTGTCCACTCAAACACTGTGCAAGCCAACCACATCTCCACCAAACCCACCCCCCCCCCCCCCAAAAAAAAGTACAATAATCTCCCACTACTATAATCTGGTAGTGCATAACATATAATAGATATCATCATCATGCATAGTTATCTTGTATCCATATCTAATTGATATAAAGGTGTGTAGTAAAAACCTCATGAGTGCCACCTCGTATGCATGAGGTCTTCTCCATATAAATGATCTATCTACTCATCTCTCTCATCACTATTAATATGGTATATCAGCTCACCCCTGAGTGCCACCTCGTATGCATGAGGTCTTCTCCATATAAATGATCTATCTACTCATCTCTCTCATCACTATTAATATGTTATATCAGCTCACCCCATATAGGTAGCCATAATATTTGGTGGATGTCCTCTAGTAAAATGGTGATATCACCTATTGGTAGTAGGAATGTGTTAGTGGCTAGATCCCATCTCTTAATGAGTGCCACTAACATCACTACATCTCAAGGTACGTGTTGATAGTACCTCATGCCTCCTAAGCTTACCTATGTCATGTGATCCCAATATAAATCTATCATCCCTCAACATACCTCATCGAGGATCTAAGGCACTTTGTTGTGTATCTAAAATTTCTCCTTCACCTAAAAGGTTAATAACTAATGCTTTAGTTCACCTAATCCAACCTATACATGAGAACATACCTTCAAATTCACCTTTTATAACTTATCACATCTACATTACCTAAACCCTTAAAACTCTTAACCTACACCCTTAAACACTAACCTAAATACTTGACCACTAAACTAAAACCTTTAATTATACCTTCTACCCCACACCTTTACCCCTTTTCTAAACCTTTTCCCAACCATTGATAGTCAAGGGTCGACTACCAATGGTTCCTTTTGGAACTATCACTGATCAACTTTTGAGTATCAATGGTTAGGTGGTTAACTATTGATAGTGTACATAATGACCATTTGGGGTCATCTTTAGACCATCCCTGGTTAATAGCGATTGTTGATAGTTACTATCAATGATCCTCAAGCCCTAGGTCTTGACCAAACAACCTCCAAACTACACCAAACACTAAATTTTTTCACTATACCCATGTAAGCTAACCCTTTACCACTATTCAAAATACTAAGTACCTACTTAACTATCCTACTTCATACCTACTTCTCACCAACAAAAAAACACAATAAACACTAACCCTAGCAAACCATAAACTAACCCAAAATTTTAACCAAATAATAAAAATATTAAAAGTTCAACTTTACTTTATAAATACAAGTACAAAACCTACCTCATTCTTCAATTTCCATCATGGATGAACCCCTGAAACTAGCACTATGCCCCATGTTCTATGTTGATGCCCCTACATCCTAGTCACCACCTAGTTAACCTCACTTAGCTCACCCAACAAATCATTCAACTCACACTTACACACTATCACCATTTTTATCGCTCAAGCCAAAGGTAATTATTAAAGGTTAAATGCAAAAATAAACAACTAAAACCGTCAAAAACCTTTTTACCATTGCCCCTTTTAGGGCTGATGTATAACCACTAAAGGTCAACCTTGACCATTGAGGGTTGACCTCCTTAAAAATTTTCAACTTAAATTATCATTTCAAACATTACCAAAGTATTTATTACCCACTTATACCCTAATAATTACCAATTACCTAACATTGGAATACCCATTATCTACCAACCATGCAACCTCAATATTGGTCATGTTGGCCCAACTTTCACATGTTTTGTGATGACCTTACCTTGGTCACTTTGACTATTATAACTAAATTGCCATATTGAACAACTGAAATCATACTACTTTTGTGTACCAACCCAATTGTGTCTTCTTGAGAGCACTTCCTACCTTAGATACCTATGAATATACTAACCTTACCTAGGAGACTTGTGTTTATGAGTACAACCTAACCACCATGCCTAAATATGATCACTTTGTCTATTTATCACTTATTATTCTAGTGCTGACCTTATTTTTACCCAACTAAATTAACTATGGTAGTCTAATCTATGCATGATTTGTGATATCATATTTAGTCACATTTTGTACACTTGTTTTTGCCTTGATGCCCAATCTAACTAATGTAATTACCCACTAAATCACTTTTCAAACCTATACCCATTTATATTTTACCTCATCAAATCCTAGTTTGAGGGGAAAGACCTCCCATGCTTGGGGTAGCCAATCCTTCAAACCAACCTCCCATTTTTTATTTTGTATCTTGCAGAGACAAACTACATAACAAAAAGTGGCAAAATGTAGACAATATAAATCCACACACTATGGTTATAGATGTCACACCAACCCCTAGACCACCTTAGACCCCCTTAAGACCACTTAATAGCCTTTTAACCACCAAACCTAAGTCACCCTGACTAACTCTGACCATTCTACTTTTGACCTATTGACTACCAATGGTCAACCCCTCACCATTGATGGTTATACTTGAACACTGATGGTTAACATTTAACCACCTTAAAGGTTAACTCTAGCTCAACTCCACCTTGATTTTTTATTCTTAACCACTCATATAATTATGCATTTTAAGACTAAAATTAGATGACCTATTAAGACCTTGTTTAAACTTATTATTTCACCTCTCCCTTCCTTTTATAAAAATAGAGGAGGTGAAAAGGAGGGCAAGAATCATCAGAGAGAATCAAAAATTATTAAAGCTTCTTGTATCATAACTTTTTTTTAGGTCTTCTTTTGATGAATCCAGGAAAGCTTCCAATGAGTGTGATAAAGAGCACAAGTACTACAATTTATCAATCACAACCAACACTAACACTCTACCAAAATTATTCCAAGCTCCATAATTAGTTTTAACCACACACCTCAATATTCTTTAGATCAATGAAAAAAAATCTAAGTATCTATTTTTAGTAATTAGTTATTTTATTTCTTTCCCAACTAAACCTCTAAACTAGACAACCTTGAATATTCCTCTCTATCTTGAAACCAACCTCTAACCTAAACCCACCTCCCAGAATCACTTAGCCACCTTCCCAACCAGACATACCCTTACCTAAGCCAAATATAATAGTAAGCTTCAATAGTCACTTAAATGCTGATGGTTTTTCCTTGACCACTGATGGTCATGCAATCATCTATAGTTACCTAACCATCGATGATTCACTTAACAACTGATGGTCACTGTGTGACAATTCCAACAAGTAAATTCCACCTAGTAGACCCCAACCAAATCCCACTTTCTAACTTTCTACCTGATCACATAACATCACCCTAATTTATGAACCATGTCTAATTTATTTCACATTAATATTTAATCATTTATTATTATAATTAGTTTAATAGATATTTTTTCAAGAACTTCTTGTACTTGGTTTCAATATATTTTATTATTTATGCAAGCAATTTATCTTTCATTTTCATAACTTGTTTGTTTAAAAGTGTGGATTGAAAGCCTCCAAAGAATCTTGTACTTCTTGGATCTATCTTTCTAGGCAATCCACCATACTATCTAACTAATCAACCATTTATTTAGTGCTTTCTTATTTGTAGCTCATTCCTCCCCAGACAAAGAGGAGTATCTACAATCATCTAGATCATGGAGCACAAACCAAATCTAGGTTATACTAACCTCACCCTTATTTTAATTTTTACATCTTTCTTCTTAGAAATAAAGCAAAATTTACATGAAACACTTGGATAAGTGATATCTTAGACTTTGTTAGAGGATGAGAGCTATCACCCTCCTTAGGGTTATGAGGAATAAGGATCCTCTTTGTATCCATTTGAAATGTTATGAAAATTAATATGAGAATAGGATAAAAAAGGCTTACAAATGCTAAGGAACAATCAATGATTATAGTAAGGATATATGAAATTTTAGGATATTGGCTAAGTTTTTTGAAAATATGAGACAGTTTTTTTTATAAAAAGAGTAAATGATATGAACCTAAAAAAATAGGGAAACAAAAGTACATGTATAGCCTATATGCTAATATTTACTAAAAATAGTAAATTACAAAAATTACAAAAATTGGTGAACAAAAGAGAGGTTTTTTCATATAAAATGTGAGTAGAAAATACCTTTGAGTAATTTTGAAATGAACTTGTTTGGAGGCTAAAATGTGCCAATCAAGGAAGAATATAATTGCAAGCATATGCATGTGAACCCTTATGACTAGAGGAAGTAAAAACCAAGGGAAAATTTTTAGATATGAAAATATGACCTTAGGGAAAAATATGTTAGTGGGCACATAGTGTTGATTTGAACCTAATGACCCTGCTATCAAAGGACACTACCTACATAGACAATACTCTGAAGAGGACCTCAAACTAATGTAGTTCTCCCCTACGTGTTGGTTTGTGTCTGAATCATACAATGTGTGTAAATCAAGTACAATAGTGACCTAACTTGTAACTTAGAAAATTGGGCTTTTGGGATGATCATTTAGTACTTTAGACCTATATATGTGTTATACCTATGACTGGTATGGAAATAGGGAAGCTTTAATTTATTTAATGCTTGATAAAGTGATTTTTGATTAGTGCCTTTGTCTCTTTGGTCTTTTTATAGACGTTGATAGGTGATGAATGAATGCTAGTTGATCTTGTACTTATATCAATCCCTTTAGAGTAATAAATAACATTAAAACACTTATGCCAACTATTAGGATATGTTTAATTTTAAAATTAGATGACTTTAGGGTAATGAATACTTGTGTGAAGATATGACAATAACATTGACACTAATTTCTGACCTAGATGTTAGTGTCTAGGAAGTAGGAAAATAGGTACAAATTTAAAACTTGTAGAGATGGAAGATAAGTAATTTTAAGAATTTTGGTCAAGATAAAATAACTAGGTCATCAATATAAGACTATTCAGACTAAGAGATATAGGCCAAGAGGCACAAAGATAGAGTAGATGTGAGACTTGCAAAAGTAGTAAAGGTAGAAAACTTAGAGGAATAACCAAGGTCTAAGTTTTCCAATTATACAAGACTACGGTGCTATATAATCATAAAATATTATTTACAATTGATTATCTCCATGATTTGATGACATACCTTATGGGTTATTAATAACATATACAAGGCTATCTAAAATAAGTCATGGGTGAATACTGGGAGTGAGATGATGATTATTAGAAACCTTAAGCATAAGTGGGGAAATGAAATTTTCCAAACATGTCTTTTATTATCCACTCAATTTTGGCAAGGTTTATATTTTATATTGTAGCAATGAGAATGTGACATTTTGGATTGTCTTTTCTCAATATATATGGCTTGGTAAATATGACTTCTCTTGCTCATAGGTTATGATTGAGTGGAAAAATGTGTTCATGGAAGGGGTTTGCCTTTTATCCTTGGTATTCACATGATTTTGAACCATATTATAATAAAATATGTAATAGAAGAAATATACAAAATGATACTTTACAAATTTTAGAAGCTTAAAGAAAGCTATGGCTGTGAAAAAAGACTCAGAGGTTGGGTTCACCAAATGTTTGATTTTTTTTGGAAAAATTTAAAAGAGAATAGCCTAATCAACTAAGGATAAAATTGCTCTAAAAATAAGGCCATTTCAATAATTCAAATTCATAATATATTTTGATACAATTTTAAATTATAGAAATATGTTAAATATAGAAAGTACAATGCCAAAATAGTGAGATTTATTAATCATGAAGAAAGAATAACACTTAGCTTATTAAATGATGCACAAGAAGATATAAGAAGTGTAGGTGCATAAATAGTCAAGATGATACTTAGTTATGATTTTTAAAATTCTATAAATTAATTATCTATTAATGTGGACACTACCATTGAATAGGGACACTACCATCGATCTTTATGTCTTGAAACCAATGCCTATATTTATAATTAAGTATAGGTACTTTTATAAAAAAACTCAACATGTGCCTATTAGGTTTCCTTGTCATCTTACAAAATTGTCTATTTGGATTGATGCATAGGTTTTTGATAATAATATGTAGTTCAAAACCCTAGGTCCTCCAATTAGGGCATGCAATATTTAAAAATAAGGGTTAATGGGATAAAGTGAAGTCAAACTAACCTTTAATACCCCTCTGTTAGTGAGTGTTACCTATATAGTTGATACTATGAAGAGGGCCTTAGATCAATGTAGTTCTCCCCCTTATGTGGGATTGTATGTGAAAAATTGTGCAATATGTTATATGCAATCACATGTAGTGATCCAGCTTGTAATTTGACAAATACTACTCATGGGATGTGTTGTGCCCTAACACACCCACCCCATTTTTAAAATTCAAAATAGGGGCCCATTTATTATTATTATTATTATTATTATTATTATTATTATTATTATTATTATTATTATTATTATTATTATTATTATTATTATTATTATTATTATTATGTATTTAGGTCCTTTTTAACCTTAGGAATCCATAAAATATTTATTCATACAAGAATCTAAGGTAATTTTAGAAGTCTAAAGTTATAAAAACTTGAAATTTGAAAATCGAAGCTGGAATGATCATCTTGATTTTTCCTAAACCTTGGGTTTTCAAAATTCTCTTGATTTATATGGACTAACAAGACTAATGTTTTCATCCTAGTGTTCCTATAGTTTTGTATGTGTGCAGGACCATTGGTAGGAATTCATTACTTATTCATGATTAGGCCTTGTTTTATCATGCACAAGACTGGGACAGGTGATATCAATATGTTATATAGAACCCATCCCTTTACAAAAGTTTCTAAGTTATTTAAAGATCTTGAGATTTGATGTTCTCATAGGTGGCATCTAAATGAAATGTAGAGCCCTAAGATTTCATAAAATTTCTAACTATTTAGAATTATTAAGCTCTGAGAAGAGGCCACACAGTCTTGTTTTATTATGTGGAACCCCAAAAGATTTAAAATTAAATTTAATGGTCTAATGGTTCTAAGATTTTGAAGTCTAAGAATCTGATAGATGGTACCAAAAAAGTATTAGAATAGTCTAATGCTTCTAAGTTCCCATAGTCTAAAGGTTTCAAGTTTTTGAGCTCTAAACATTTTAACACTTGGCACATTTTTATTTACCTAGAAATGTAGAAACATTGCATGGTTCTAATGGCCTTGTGGACCCACAGTTTAATACCTCTAAGATTTCAAGCTCTAATAAAATGATAAGTGGCACAATTCTATTGGCCTAAAATGTCAAATAAAGATATACTCATTCAATGGACTAATGGCCCCATAGTTTTGACTCTCCATGCTTCCAAATTCCCAAACTCATGCTAGATGTTGACATTCTATTACATGAAACATTTACATAGATTAAAGATATTTCATGCTCTCATTCTCCAATACTCTTATGATTTTGAGTCCCCATAGACTTGAGGTTACTCCACATGGTATAATTGAATTTACTTGTGTCTCTAAAGTATATAAATCTCATATACATATCTAAAGGCTTGGATTAATGATAGTTAGACAAGTGTCATGATCTAGAATACACAAGCTCAAAATATACATAAATTAGTTTGATCTCAAGACAAAGAAGTGAATAAATGAGGATTTGATAGCTATTGAGAATGTGATGACTGGGCTCATAAAGCTACTAAATTATTACCATATGGAAAATAAATGAACCTGCCAATGCTAACTAGAACATTTGAATTAAAATGAGAACTAAATCAAAATACCATTATTCACATTGATGACACACAGATGCATTCAAAGCTAAAATTTTCAAGAAATATTTGAAAAATCCATATGAAGGATAATCATTTCACCATTACTCTTTTGATCAAGTATTACAACATCGAGCCGTATAGCATTTGAAAAACCCTAGTTTTCTTAGTAAGCTTGCAAGAGTGACCCAGGTGATTTATAGAAGGAATTACAAACATATAGACCCATAAAATGGCCTCCTCTACAAAATAGGTGTGTACTCAATCCAATTTCATGTATGATCATTGAGGGGAGGTAAAATACATGGATATTATGTTTAAGAAAAGTTCCCTTGACTTTAATTTCCTTCATTACTTAGTGCTTTAGGATGCACTAGAAGTGATGGTGCCTTAATTTGTATAGGATCAGATATATATAGAAAATAAGTAGTACATTGAGGACTTATTACCCATTAAAGACAAGGTCTACACGAAGCATTGAAAAAACCATAGGTAATTCCTTGCATAGACTTCATTATAAATTTATTTCTTAATGGAAATTTTTATGGGGATTGCTTGCATACTATAAAAGGAAAAAACTTAGATGCATACATTTATGGGAGATAATTTGAGATATATCTCAAGATTCTAGCCCCTAAGGCCACATATAACCAAGTCTCAGCCAAGGTTTGGCTCGAGCATAACACCATGGATAAAAAGATGAAATAATGGTTGTTTAAAGGCTAGAGAATGAATCCCAAGGGAGAGAATTCATATAATTGTATTTTAAAATTCAAACTAGTAATTAGGATATCCATGGATCTCTTAAATTATTTATATGATTTTGTAAGCATAATGTATGTGCAAGTTGAGTGGGTCTCATTGCTGGACATTCTTTTAACTTCTAAAATGATAGTTTCCCTAACAGAGGTCATAAGTTTCAAACTAAAGACACAAATGTTCTATCTTAATCAAAGGATAATTGAAGGAATTTTTTATGTGATGTCCTAGTTAATAGATGTGGTATTAGGCACATTTGACTAGACCCATAGGAAACTATGGTAGCTCTCAATAAAGTACCTAGGTAACAAAATCTACAAAGATTACTCTTTCATGTTTATATACATATTCAATAATGAAGTTAAAATTATATGTGATGAAATATATCCTTAGGTGTAATAATAAATTTATGGCACCTAAATGCCTATGTTCTCTAAAAACCTAACAAGAAGCCTTAGCAAATGGGAGTATTACTGGTATTACCTTGATGTCATGGTCATTAGAATAAAAGGCAAAAAAACATCTCCACTATTACTAGCACACCACATCCTAAATAAAATTTTATATTAGGAAATAACCTAAATAATATACAATATCATTGATTAGGAGTTAGGCCCAAAACATTTAGCTTATTACTTTAAAACCCCTTTGAGCATTAGATAACTTAATGTTTGTGATTAGGACACATTTTGAAAAATTTGGCAAGGCAAAAAATTATTACAATTTGAAGGTAGAATTGTTTAGGTAATGGGATCCCAAGAAAAAGATAAGAGCATACCTTTAACACCTTAAAGACAAGAAGAAGGTGAAAATTTTATATGCTCACCAAAAATATGATCATGATGATGTTTTTATGAATGCATTAGATAACATTGAGGTATGGACAAAGATGAAAAATAAGCTAATGTCTATTATATAGGCTCAGGGCATCCAATATGATCTTAAGGTTAAATAATAATGTGTACAAATGGCATGGAGCCATCATTGGCCTATATCCCAATCACAAGATTTAGGAATGCAAGAATAACCTCCCTCTCCTGTAAAGGAACAAACATGTTTTCAAGAAGAAGAGTCAAGTAGTTAGAGGGAGTCTAACCCTCAAATAAGAAAGGAAATTTTAAAATTCCTTCTCAATCCTTGGCTACCCTTTACATCTTTGGTTGATATTAATTTGGTTTTGGGAATACTACAATAAAAGATAAATCTACACTTCCTCTAAATATACATAAGAAGAACACTTTTTTATGACACCTCTAACCTCTCACAATAGCCACTCAAGTTAGTCTCCATAAAATTTTAAAAGCTTATTTCTTAGTTATTCAATAATATTTGGTAAGTTTACCTCCCTACACAATCATCACTAAGGAGATCTCCCCTCAAATAATTCATACCATGCCAACTCTGATCACCCTTCCTTCCACCACTATTATCCCACCAACCATTTACTTACCACCAATTATAATGATGCCTTCCCCCACTATAACCCCCTCAGTAATTCCACCCCCTATCTCACCTTTTACTCCCCCTATATTCACTTACCATAAGAAACCTAAATATCTTCCCACTTCTTCTAAGAGAAAGCATTATAAGAAAGGACAACACTTGGTCTTCCCACCATAGAAGAAACTTTTAAATAAGAGGAAGTAATGAAAGCAAAGGAATAAGAGTCTTAGTAGGTGATATTTTTATTTGAGTATCTAGATTATGAATAAGAATAAGATGAAAAAATAAGGAAGGGGTTGGGACTAGAAATAAGTGAGGTATCACGCCCATATGATGAAGAGGTAGATTTAGAAAGAGCTAAGTCCATGATTTTTGGAGGATCACAGGTGGAAGAAACCCCATTAACATTCTAGATCAACAAATCCTCACAAAGGAATAAAGATAAAACATCAATGAGGTATTGTCTTCCCTTGTTTCATCTACTTACAATATAAACTTTCCATCTACAAATTTACCTCTATCTCTTTCAATAATTCTTGTGTTTAGTTTTCTTGAATCACCTATTCTTTATTCCTATAAGAAAATAAAGACTCCTAAGAAGGCAATCTATTTTTAGAGTCTAGTTACTCTTTCTATTTTTTACCCCAAAATGCCACTAGTTCTTATGAAATAATCAACTAAACTGTAGATACCCATGACACAATCTTCACCCTTATTGTTAGCCACTATGACTATTGAGAAAAATCTAGGGTTGATAAGGTATGTGGCTAAATTTACTACAATAAGGGAACCTTCCCCATGGGATATAATTATTCATCCAACTCTCTAGTTTCTAGTGAAAATAAGTGCATCATTAGCAATACCAACTATAACACCCCCTCTTATGACTCATCTAACTTTTATATATAAAGACCCAAATCCATATGAAGAAACATGGGAAATTATTATTCCCTAATGGGTAAAAAAATGAAAAATATAAGGTACAAGAAACAAAATTTGGTTGTTAAAGAGTTACCTATAGTCTTTACCTGGTTTGACAATAAGAGTGGAACCATCTAAAGGGTGAGGAAAAGTAAGTCTCTAAATCTGGGTACAAGGGAAGAAATTGAATTCAAGAAAAGAGAGAATTTATTTCCTTTGAAAAATAAAGAAAAAATGATCCAAGTGATCCTAAAGAATATACTAAATATTTCTTAAATTTTATGGATTCAACTGGTAAAGGAATGAATGAGATGTATCAGAACAAAGAGGAAGCCTATCAAAGATTACAATAGAGACATACTATACATGCTTCTTGAGAGATAATTGATGATGTACAAATTGCATCTATTAAGATGTATAACATTTTGAATAACATCAATGTTTTTATAGGAGGAAGCTAATCCAATATAACAAATTTAACCAAGTTTTAGAATCAAATGAAAGAATTAGAAAAGATGTTGAATTTATTTGTTAAATTATCAAAAACCATTGAACCAATTATACTTGATATCCAACCTAGATGCACCATTGTGCCTTAATTATATAATTGCAATAAGGGATGTTTCCCTCAATTGGCATAGTCATATGAAAACATTACTTGGAATTTTTTATAAAAATGAAAGTGAGGCCTTAGAAATTTTGAGGAACATGAGGGTCACTAATGTGATCACACCTATAGGATAACTAGTCAATAGGCTAAATTTTGAGAACCTCCTCCAAGTAACTATAAACAACTTAAAAGAAGTTTAAGACACTATATACAAAACCAATTTTTTTTTTTAACAATTGGTTAATTTTTCTAAAGATAGGGTGACAAGAGCTAAAGCCATGGGAGATGAATTCAAGATCTTAGATGATAAATAAACAAGGTTTATGATTGATACCATCAAACTCTTTAAACATTGCTTTCTAAATTTTGACATCATAAATAAGGAGTTCGATGTAATACACACATTATTTGAAGAACTCAAAATAAAAGAGACAAATTAAAACTCAATACCAATCATGAAGCCATCTACTAGTACTTCCTTAGTATCTCAAAGTTCCTAATTTTTAGGATTTACAGTCTTATAAACCCTAGTGGGCCACTTTTAATTCTAGGAAGGAACTTTGATGACTACTTCAGTCTCTCTAGCTATCACTCCATATTCTTTAGCTAGTGGTACCACATCAACACCATCTAAATATAACTATGTACTTGCATGTTTTTATTAAGTTTAAACTTTAGTTCCATGTATATGTTCCATGTATATATTTAATTTTTAGTTTTAAGAGTCTATTATGGGTTTACTACTATACATGCATCCTTTACATGAGATTAGGACACAAGTCCTATTTTTGTAACTATATTATTATAATTCACTTGAGAGATGAGGCCTTCCCCATACAAAGCCTATTTATACTTGTAACCTCCCATTCCCAAAGGGAGGATAATTTTGGCTATTGAGATTAAAAGGAAATTCTAAGAAGTTATGCTAAGATGATCTTGATGTGTAAATCTTGAATCTTATCCAATTCTATAGACTATTTAAGATGTGCTTTCATTTTGTTATCTTAGTTATTTTACTTGTGCATGAATTATATTTTTAAATATAATTATTCATTTTAATCTATAGCTTATTTGAATGCCTTTTGCATGATATTATAATCACCTTGTAGATGTGCAATAACAATCTATCAAGCACAAAAACCTTTGGTTATGCATGTTTAAGTTTACCATGCACTATTCCCTTTTACTCCTAACTACATTTGGGTTTTTAATTTTCTAAAACAAATTACAATAGATGTTGGTATTTTTATTTCTTATCCTACCTAAGCTTAAGTGTTGGTCTTGAAGGGTCTCATCTTGTGTGGTTCACATACTTCTTTTCTACCTTTCCTTTCCCTTGTTTTTGTGTTTCTTTTGATATTCTTATCCACCTTAGTTATAATCATCATACTTCCACCCATTTCACAAATATATAGATTCATCAATAAAATTACCCATCCATGGTAGAGAATTTGCTTCACTAACCACTATTCCACTAATAAGTTGTTATAAAATTGAATACTCTACAACTCATGCCTTGGACGTGAAATCCATTCATCTATCTTAAAACATTAGGGGCTACCTAATAAATTTTATGTGGTGTGCATACAACCCACATCAATAGGTAACAAAAATTAGTGCTAGAAGGAGGGCCCAAACTTTTGCCTCTATTTTATTTGAAAAGATAATTTGAGTTGCACTAGAAGCACCCAAAAGACTAACAGGGCCAACCTCAGACACTAAATTACTATTCCCACATTTATAAATCAATATACAATTTAGGTTTGATAAAGGAGTTAGGAGAGAACCTAGGTCTCAATCATTATCTCTAGGTAGACAACCTCATCTTCTAATACTCCTAATGGCCCAACTTCTACCTCAACATTAACTCTAGATTCTAGCTCAGGCTTCAACTTAGCTAACTGGATTTATTATCAATGTTATTGGAGCTATCCATGACTTACCCAAAAACCCATATAATTATCTTCCTTATTTTACTCCCTCAAGAGGAAAGATTGTTGAATAACACATCAAGGGATTTAAAACTTCTTTGAGAATCTTGAATGTAACCCATGAATATGTGGCATGCAAGCATTTCCATTTCACATTATAAGATACAACCTATGATTGGTTTTTAAGTATCTTAGAAGGTTTCTTACCTCTTGGAAAGAGTGTGAAAGCACTTTTTCAACATAATTTGTCCAAGTCACCAGTGCAAGTGTCATTTACCAACACTTTAACAACATGAGACAAGAACCTAATGAGCCAATCTAAGCCTTTAATGCTATATTTTAGAAGATGTATAGTAGATTAGAGACTCCTTACATAAATAATGAGGGATTGAACCTCAAGGTGTATCAAAATGCTTCATATCCCATGACTATCATTTTCTTTATTAGATCTACTGGTGTTGACACACTACCTTTTGCTTATGTTGAAGCTATCAACATAGATAAACAACTAAATCCTCAGTTGCAATCCTTAGCCCCACTCAACCTCAGTCATATTTTCTTAGATTTTAGGCTAATTTTGAATACAAACCAAAATACTATATACCAAAGCCAAAACCAAGTGTATAAATTACTACCTTTAACTTAGGTTCCACCCAATCAACACCTTGACTTCTTAAACAATTCTACCTATAACCAACAAAACCTAAATTAGTCATTAATACCAATTAATATTACTATGAAACCAAGTACCAATATTGATTATCAAAAATAGAATTGGAATCAATCTAGAGAATGGTCTAGAAATTGAGTAATGAATTTTTAAATATGCATAAGTGTATGTAGAGTAGTGGAGGCTAGAACACTAATCAGAGCTTCAGGTTTTAGTGATATAAAAAACATTTCAATAGGTCTTAAAATAATTAAGAACAATAATTACCATCCAACATGATGACATTGATTAATATCATGGAAGGAACCCTTCCTAATTAGTGTAGGATGCATAATACCACACACAATGGTGAATTAGACTGCATTGAATTTTGTACTACTTTTAAAATCTTTCAAAAGGAGATGGTTAGATAGGAGAATTTTAATAATCAATTAGATTCATCTTCATCTAATACTTTATGGTATCCTAATACAACAATTTTGTATGAGAATTATGACTTCCCTTTTTAAGTGGAAATGATAAAGAACCTAAGAATAATAATAATGAGATTCATGCCTTATATCAATACCATTAGGTGAGGAATAATTATAATATTAGGAATAAGTAGCCTATGACTACTTCAATCCTCTTAATAATAATGTTACTCCTCTTCCTAATCCTAACACTGATAACAACCCACCTTCTCCCAAGGAGAATAACCAATTAAAAGTCTCAAAACATCAAGGTAAATGATGATACAACATTTCCAATGATATGAAGAAGATCAAGGATAATATTAGCATCCACAAATTGGCCCATATCACCTAACCAAGAGAGATTTTGCTTAAAGCTCTAATAGGGAGGACATCTGACAAGACCAAAGCTACCCATGTGAACATGATGGTATATAAAGATAAACTTGAAGTACCACCTTTTCTTATAACTATATGAATGTTTAGAAAGAATGTACATAATTTTTTTGTTAATTTTGAAGCCTTAACCAATATGTTGCTGACAACTATCTTAAGTTGGGTTTAACTCTAGATAAGTCTAAGAGGGTATTCCTATAGTTTAATAGTATTCAATCCCATGTTTTGATGAATTAAAAAACATGTGCATTTAGTTGGCATCTAAACCACATGTGAAATAGATCATTGGTATCTTAGTCATGGACATTCTAGAAGCATACAGTCTACTATTGTGTTGATATTGGTTAAGGACATTAAATGACTACATGGCCATCAATTTATTAGACATGTGGTTACCCTAGAAAGGAGTGAAAAACCATATCAAGGTAAAATGAGAGCTAAATATGAGGTATTTGATTATTGAGTACAACTCAAATAATGAGAAAATATATTTTGTCTCTTCATATGAAGGTGTGCATATTTTTACCACCAAATAGGAACCTCACAAATAAGAATTTTAAGGTACTTAATTATGGACCCTTTATTTTTGATGGTGCTTGATTAAAGTAAGGTTATAGTGTTGGTATGGCCCTGAAAAACAATAAGGGAATCAATTCATAACTTCTTATAAGCTTAAATTACATTGTACCAACAACTGAGTTGAGTATGAAGCTCTAATTCTAGTCCTACATTTTGCACTAAAGCACAATGTCAAGTAGCTACAAATCTTTGATAATTTTGAATTAGATGTTAATTAGATCAAAAATAGATATCAACAAAAACTCACTTATTCAAACAAGTAAAAGCACTAAATATGGGACCTAATTGAGTCCTTTGAAGCATTTAGCATCAAATCCATCCCAAGGGAAGAGTACCAAACAATAGACTCATTAACAACTTAAATTGCTAATATATCACCACTTTAAGAGTCTAAAATGTATAAATTCTGAATGGAATTGGTTCCTTTCCCTTCTATCCTAGACAGCATGGATAATTTCTAGGTATTCAAAGATGATCATTTGATTATGTAATTCATGAATAGTTATGGATCTTTTGAAGCCTAGATAATAAATATAGAATATATTGTGTTGATGTAGATTAAAGACTTGGAAGAAGATGGTGTTTTTCAAGTAAATGAGAATAACATCCCTTTGGACATGTTTTCCTTGAAATTATCTTTTGATACATATCCCTAGGTTCAAAAGAAAAACAACTCAAAGCAACAGAGTTAGATTTTATCAAAGAGAATCTGGGAACTGGCCAACATCCATAGTTTGTGAATTTGGGCTTGATTTGCACATAAAATGAAAATCAAAGGTTGAAGAGATTGATTTAAGAATATAAATATGTCATTTCATGGACATATGATGACCTAAAGGTATTTAACCTAGGGTGATCACTAATACCATTCCCTTAGATCTAGAGCACAAGCCTTTCAGGCAATGATAAAGTCTAGTGAATCCAATCCTATAACATCTCATATAGACTAAGTGTAGAAGCTACTAGATGATAACATTATTTTAAATTATACATTTGATCTAGGTAGGCAATCTTTTACCAGTTAAAAATAAGAATAGAGAAATCAAACTCTGAGTTGATTTTAGAAACTTGAACAAAGCATCAAAAAAGGATAATTACCCTCTACCCTCTTTGGATGAGGTAATTTATATGGTAAGTGGATATGATATTATGTATTTTTAGGTGGATTCTAGTTTAGATGGTAAGTGGATATGAGATTATGTCTTTCTTAGATGGATTCTTGGGCTACAATCAAGTAATAGTTAAAGTAGAAGATAGGATGAAGATTGCCTTCACTACCAAGTGGGGATCTTTCACATAGATAGTGATATCATTCAACCTAATTAATGTGAGATCCACCTTCTAGAGAGAAATGTATTTTTCCTTTCAAGGATTGGTGGGGAAACATACCATCATATATATATATATATATATTATGACCTCACTATGTTTTAGAAAAAAGTGCTAATTATATAAAACATCTATAAAAGTTATTTGATAGATGTAGAAGATATGGGATCTCTCTCAATCAAAATAAGAGCATATTTGGAGTTACTGAAGGAAATCTCTTAGGTCACATCATCACCAAAGATGAGATCCCCATTTATCCATAATAGGTTCAATCTATTTAAAAGTTAACCCCACCTAATAGTAAGAAAGGGCTAAAATCTTTCTTTGGCAAGATTAACTTTGTAAGGAAATTTATTTCTAGTTTTGCAGAGATTGTCAAGCCATTGAATTCTATGATAAAATAAGATGCCAAGATCAAGTGGAAAATACAAGCTAGGAAAGCATTCTTGGATATTAAGAACATAATTGCTTAGTCCTTAGTTCTAATTAGTCTTGATTTCAATTAAGATTTTTATATTTATTTGTTCACCTCATAGTGGATGATAATGAACATACCATTGCATACATGAGAAAAAATTTAAAGGATGTAGAGTTGAAATACCCCATGAGTAACAAACATTTTTATTACTTGACTAAATATTTAAAAAAAATTGGGCATTATATATTGAGGAATAAAACATATGCCATCATCCTCGACCCATATTTCAAGCTCACACTTGGCCAAAATGAGTTGGGAAAAAGAAGAGGAAAGTGGATGGCCAAACTCCAAAAGTTTGACCTTGAGTTCAGACCCACTAAGATGATAAGAGGATAGAGAATCATCCAACTGATAACTAAAAATGATCAATTGAACAGATCAATGAAGCTTAGGTAGCTAATGGAGAATGGTCCTCATAGATCATCCACTACCTACTTTTGAGAATATGCCATCATGAACTAAATAAGGAGTAAAGGTGAACCCTCATACTCAAATAAATCTATTACATGATCAATAAAGGATTCATGTATAGAAAGAATGATAAGAGCATCTATTTGAGGTTAGTTTCAAAATAAGAGGCTATAGATATTATGAATAACCTGCATCAAAAGATAGGTAATGAGCATCCATTAAGAAACATAATAACTCATAATATTCTAAGAATGAGATACTACTGGCCTAAAATCTTCAAGGATGCTCACAATCATGTCAATACCTATCATGACTACCATGTATTTGTAAAAAGAGAAATAAATGCTACCATGCCTTTATAGATAGTCATAGAGGGATACCCTTTTAGCCAATGGCACCCTGATTTTATTAGTGTGATAAAATTAAACTCCTTAGTAGGGCATACATTTATCATAACAACTACTGACTTCTGTACTAGGTGGACAAAAGTTATTTCAAAATAATTCAAGAGAATTTGATGTCATCAAATTTTTGGAAGAGAATATATTGACTAGATTTGGCATTCCCATTTCCTTAATTTATGATAATGGTCCAACTTTTCAATCTTATAAATTTACAGAGTGGGCCTATGAAAATCAAATCACAATAAGTTATCCTTGAAATACTACCCATAGGTAAAATGATTGGTTGAATCCACCAATAAGAATATTATCAAGTGATGGTTTGATGAAAGATCCAAGATCAAGGCCTTCAGGATTAAAGACTTAGTGCATTTATGATATAAAACACTTGAAAATAAGGGACAACATAGTAAGTTCACTCATTTATGGATTGGACCCTATCAAATATCATAAATCCTTGGTAACAATTCCTTTTAGTTAAAAGATCTCTAAGGTAATGACCTCACCTTTCCAATCAATGGATAGTTTTTGAAAAACTATTTCATGGCTACTATAACTAGAGATGCATTTGAGTAAATTTTAAGTAGATATTTATAACAGGAATGGATTAGTTTTCCTACTTTCTAGATTAGATTTCCTAATTTATAGACTAAATTTCCTCCTTTATAGAATTAGTTTTCCTATTTTCTACATTTTTGTTTTTAGTAGATTAGTCATTATGATTTCTAGGTTAGTTTTATAAAATGTATAATAGACATTAATTTAATATAATAGAACTAAAAAAAGGAACATTCCAAAACAAGGGAACAATATATAAAGGAACACAATTGGTATTCACAAGGATTTATTCTGGCAGCACTAGAATTTATAGAATTAAGATATGTATTGTGATTAAATTAGGATCTACTTGAGAACAATGAGTTTACCAAAATTCTAAGATTTACTCTGATATACTCATGTAAATTTTAAAAAATATTTCCATTTTCAAAAGATTTATTTCACTATTTCAAGCTAAAACTTGGATGAGATATCATAAACATAGAAATAAATATACACTAACAGGGATGTATTAATAAAATAAGTTTTATTATATATACACCCAAATAATGGTGGTTCCTAACCATTCTCTATCTATTATTAAAAAAAAAAAAAAAAATCATACAAGTTGATAAAAGATGGGTGATTCAAGCAATCTCTATCAGGGCTATAGACACCTAACTAGTAGTGCATCAAGGCTTTGAGTGGAATTAGATGTATCTCTATTGAGGCTATGGATGATTGGATACAAAAAGAGTAATTACAATGATTTTATTAATATTTGGTTAGTAAATCATAAATCAAAATGAGACCTACAATGTTTATTCAGGTCTCTATCAAAACTTTCATAACCAAGAAGAATTGATTCCAATAAATCATACACACAATTCCAAGGAATGGAAAGGGTTAGTATATTACATGAGGAAGTAGGAGTATATTTTAGAGTTTGGTTTAATTATTATTTATTTGTGGAAATAAATTTTTATCATTATGCATTACTAAAATTTTGGGTTCTCAAAATACTCAGGATCATTTTCCTCTGCGAGTCACCATTTGTTGTGCTCTAACACATACACCCCATTTTGAAAATTCAAAATAGAGGCCTATCTTTTTAGAAAATATGTATTTAGGTCACTTTAAACCTTAGGAATCCATACAAATTTTATTCATACAAGATTCTAAGGTCATATTAGAAGTCTAAAGTTAGAAAAACTCAAAATTTGAAAATCAAAGCTGAAATGATCATCTTGATTTATCCTAAACCTCAGGTTTTCATAATTCTCATGATTTATATGGACCAAAAAGACCAATGTTTTCATCTCAGTGTTATTATACTTTTGTATGTCTACATGACCATCTATAATAATTTATTTATTATTCATGATCGACCTTGATTTATCATGCACAAGATTGAGACATGTGGCATCACTACATTATCCAGAACCTAGCCCTTTGCAAAAGTTACTAAGTATTTTGAAGATCTTGAGCTCTAATGGTCTAATATGTGGCATCCATACAACATGTAATTTCCTTAAATTTCATAAAATTTCTAATTATTTATAGTTTGTGAGCTTTGAAAAGAGGCCATAAGGTGTTATTTTGTTACGCAGAACCCTAGAAGCTTTAAAAGTAAAGTTAATGGTCCAAAGGTCCCAAGATTATGAAGATTAAGTGTTTGATAGCTGGTAAATTTTCATTAATATATAACCATATAAGGATCAAAATATTCTAATGGTTTTGATTTCTCATAGTCTAAAGGTTTTGAGGTTCCAAGCTCTGAACATTTAACACTTGGCACATTTGTATTTACATAGAACTATAAAACTTGCATGTTTTTAATAGACCTATGGCTCCATGGTTCTTACTCTCCATGCCTCCAAAGCCATGAGCTCGTAACATGTGTTAACATTCCATTACATGAAACATTTACACATATCAAAGCATGCTTGTGATCCTATGCTCTAGTACTCCCATTGATTCTAAGTCCCTATAGACCTAAGGTTGCTCCACATGGCACAATTGTGTTTACTCGTGACCCTGAAGTATATAAATATTATATATAGATATAAAGGCATAGGTGAGTGATATTTTCCAAGTGTCACAATATGAAAGACATAAGATTGAAATATACATAAATGATTTTGATCATAAGCCAAAGAAGTGAATAAATGAGGATTTGATAACTGTCAATAATGTGATGATTGGGCACATAAATCTACTGAATAGTTACAATCTAACAAAGAAATGAACCTTCAAAATCTAAATGATGCATTTAAATTAAAATGGGAGCTAAATAAAAATAAAATTATTGCATTAATGACACATAAATGCATTCAAATATCATATTTTCAAGAAAAATATGCAAAATACATATGAAGGATAGTCATTTCACCATTACTCTCTTGATCAAGCATTGCAACTTTGAGCCTTAGAGCATTTGAAAAACCCTAGTTTTATCAGTAAGCTTGTATGAGAGATCCAAGTGATTTATAAAATGAATTATAGACATTCAATGCCTTATCTTCAAAATAAGTGCATCCTCAAGCCCCTTTCATGTATGAATTTAATGGGGTGATCAAATACATGGATACTCTATTAAAAAAAGTGACCTCAACTTGAAATTCCTTCATTACTTAGTGTTTTAGGATGTAGTAGAATTAATGATTCCTTACTCTATATAGTATCATATATCTATAGATGAGAAGTAGTACATTGATGACTTGCTACCCATTAAAGCACAAGGTCTAAACCAAGCAAATACAAAACCAGAGGTAATGCCTTGCATAGACCTACTTAGAAATTTATTTCTCAATGGAACATTTTATGGGGATCACTTGCATATTAGAAAAGGTAAAATCATATCTACATACATTTATGGTAGAGATCGAGCACAACACCATGGATAGAAAGCTAAAATAATGGTTGGTTAAAGGCTAGAGAATGAAGCATAAGGGAGGGATTTCATCCAACTTTATTGTCAAATTCAAACTAGGAATTAAGATATCCATGGCTCTCTTAAATTATTTATATTTTTTGAAATCATGATGTATGTGTAGGTTGAGTGGGTCTCATTGCTATCCATTCTCTTAAGTTATTATAAGATAGCTGGCTTGGGAGACGTCATAAGTGTTAGACTGAAGACATACATGTTATATTCTGATCAAAGGCTAGTTGATGGAAATTTTTACAAGATGTCTTACTTACTAGATGCCCTATTAGGCATAGTTCACAAGATGTATGATAAATTATGTCAACCCTCAACATAGTACCTAGGTAACATAATATATGAAGATTACTCTTTCATGTTTATATATAAATTCAATAATTAAATTCATACGATATGTGATAAAATATATCCTCAAGTGTATTAGGAAATTTATGTCACCTAGATGCGTAGGTTGTCTAAAAACCTAACAGGAAGCCTTATCAAATGGGGGGATTATTGGTATTACCTTAATGTCACGATCATCAAAATAAGAGGCATAAAAGTGTATCCATTACTGATACAACACTACATCCCAAATAAGATTATAGAACATGAAATAACCTACCAAATATACAATAAAATTGATGAGGAGTTAAGCCAAAAACATTTGGCCTATTATTTTAAAACCCCTATAAGCCTTATACAACTTCAATATGGGATTAGGCCACATTTTTAACCAAGTTGGTAAGGCCAGAACTTATTACAATTTTAAGGTGGCATCATTTAGGGAATGATATCCCAAGAATAAGATAAGAGCATACCTATAACACCTTAAATAAAGAAGAAGGTGAACATTTCATATGGTCACCAAAAATATGATCATGATGATGTTTTTATAAATGCATTAGATAACACTGAGGTATGGATGGAGATGAAAAATAAGCTAATGTCTATGATATGATATCAATCCTGTAGACACTTAAAATTGGCCACTAATGGCTTCATACTAGAATTTAGACTGATTCTTACCAACCTTCACAAATTAATCCTAAGAGTCACTAAACATCTCAAATTTGGGTTCATAATATGCTATTTGGCCTATAAACCAATTAAATGGGGCAAATTCACACATGAATTAAATAAAATATTACAAAATGTTAAAATGCCTAAATAAAATTAATAAAATTACTAAACCCAATTAAATGCCTAGTTGAATTATGCATGTGCAATTAATGAATTATCAAAAAAGTAAATTCAAAAATCAAGAATATCCTAGGAATTCATAATTACCTTTTTATGAGTTGTCATATATCCTAAAATATCTCAACATGCCTATTCATTGCTAATCATCACCATTTGACACCTTTTAACTCTACTAGGGTTAATTGACTCACTAAGGTTAGGTTTGAACCCATTCCAAGCTCTAAATACACCTTAACTCACTTTGGGTTGGGGTTAGTCTCTAAACCTATAAATACAAGCCTAGACCTCTTCATTTGGAGAGCTTGAGCATAATAAAGTTCTAATTCAAGATTTGGTGCACGATTCAAAGCTATAGTGTTATAGTTCCAAAATCACAAGCCAATCCACAAGCGTAAGCCATACCAAGCAAGCCAAAAATGGTGCCAAGGAGCCACACAACTCCACTTGCTAAAGACTCTTTGAGAACAATCCAAGCAAGCCAAATGAACACATCACTTAGAACATTTAAGGAAGGTAAGGAAGTTGCATTTTAGTTGAGAATTTTCATTTGTTATTTGTTTGCTAAGCTCCCCTTATGATCTAGGCAAGTAAGTATTATACATGTTAGTGTGTTTTTATTCAAGTTTTCTTACTTGTTCTAACACATGATCTAATGACCCTTCTTGGATTTATTAATCATAAATGGCATGCTTGGTGGGACATTAAGTACCCCACATATTAAGGAGACCAAGATGCATCTCATAAATTGATAAATGAATGCTTTAATATCATCAAAATTGTAGTTTTAAATTTGATTATACCATATTTTTAATTTTTGAATTAACTTAGATCCACATAGAGATTGACATTAGTTAAGCATAACCAGAATCAGTTTTGCCAAATCATCATCAATTTTGCCTAATCAAGCTCAGTTATGGGTGACCATCATTTGCTAGGTTTTAGGGGAATATATAGTTTATAAATCTTGGATTTTGAATCTTTTTATCATTTATAATTGTGATTTCTTAGTTTCATTAACATTTAAACTCTCTACCCAACCATTGTATTATAAGTTTCAAAGATTTTTTATCATGTTTTGAGTTAACCTAACATTTTTACTTCACTTTAGTTTTGCCTTTGGGTTTACAGGTGATCAAAATTAATCTTAATCGACTGGTATCATTCTTTACAGCCATCATCAGTTCTTTGTGAGGCTAATCAACATCAGCTACCTTATAATTGGCATCAGTTAGTTCTGACTGATGATGGTCACTCTATTTTTTAAAATAAAAACTAAAGAGCTATTTTTTATAAGTTTATTTGCTCAACATTGAAAATGATTCAAAGAAAAATGAGACTATATAACCCTCGTAGGGCTAAGATGGGATGAGAACAAAAAATTGTAAGTTTAAATTGTTTTAACATTTCATTTTAGATTCCTAAAAGATATTAGATAAGTCATTCACACTTCATTTTGGTGATAAAAAGAACTTGCCAAATCTTGAACATTTGATATTTGGTGATTAAAAGGAATTAAAATTTCTAATGTTTTTGAACATTCCATTTTTGGTGCTTAAAATAAATGCTTAAGTCTTGAATACTTCATTTTGGTATTTAAAAATGAATTACGTTAAATATTGAACATTTGCATTTGAGGGATTAAAATGAACCTAGGTGGTTTTGATTAAGTTCTATTATGTAATTTATTTCAAATTTTTTGCACTTAAGCCAAGGGGCCAAGTAAAGAACTTCATCACACATTTTAATTTGGTGCCTAAAATAAACACTTACTTCAATCACAATTTCTTGAAAGTATTTGTTGCTTGTTTATTTTAACAAAATTAATAGTGCATGTATGTTATCCTCCCATACAATATAGGGAACTTAGGTGAACAAAAACAATTTTTCATTTAATTCATGCCTAGTTCAAGGCATGGAAATAAATTTTTTCTAGGATCTCCCTAAAACCTGCATGGTGTGGGTGATCTAAAAGCAACCCTAAAGTCTTTCCAATTAGTTTTTATTTTCATGTAATTTGGCTTGTGAAGGGGAAGTTATTACCTCTTTATGAGTTTTTTAGGAAAGCATTAACCTAAGGCTTCATCTACTAATAGTGTTTTAACTCCACTCCACAATGGGACATATAAATCAAGGTATGCATATTACAAGATCTAGAGGATTGAGTGGCTAACCTCTCCTTTTATAATGAAGGCTTGAGTCAAGTCTAATCAACTAGGGGATTTCACTAAGTAGTCCACAGATGGAATATCTATGCAAAGGAATAGACCTTTGCATAGTAAGTTGATCGGTATGAACTTAATTGACGTGATTATTCTCTTATGTTATCCACACTTGGGATCAATCTAGACAGTCATAAATTTTAAGTATTAATCAACCCCATTTACCATACCTTGTTAGGATCTATGACGATATACTTATTTTTATTTAGTCTTTTTAAATTTTATTGATTGTTGTTTTATGTCTAAAACTTTGTTTGTTATACCATGTCATAAATGAGTTTGTTTATCTACACTAATCTATTGTTTGAGGAGGTGCTATGCCATCTATTTGACATTATTAATTTGTCTTTAAAAATTTTTGTGTTAAAAGTGTTGAGTGTGTCACTGTGATTAAAATCGGTAATGTTACATTACCTAAATTAATTCAAGTTTGAGCCTTAGAAGTCTTTTAAATTTTTTTTTTTTTTTTTTTTTTACCTTTTAAGAGTGATAACATCATTAAACTGCTCAAATTATTTCATAGACTTAATTTTGTCTTGTGTCCAAAGTTGCCATTATTTAAAACCAATCACACATGTCTCATGAGATATTTGTTTTAGTGCCATTACATCATTAAATTTTGTATAGATTTTTTGGTAAAAAATCCTAAGTTTTCATAAATTAAGTTTTTAATTAACTTTTACAAGTTTAGATCCAAACATTGACTAATTTCTATTTAGGCATCATTTTGCAAGGGATGATACATAGATCTTTCTCTTTTGAGTTTCATAACTTAGGTTAATTAATTACCCAAATTTGAAAACTATATTATTTGTGCCTTTATTTAAGAAAATTAGTCTATCTCCAAATACCTTTTATTTGGTGCCTCATACCAATTTGATCACATTCATATCTAGAATCAAGAACCTAGTTTATGCCAAAGTATTTTAAGTTTGTTAGATTAAATTACCCCTTTATTTCAAGTCTATATTTTAATTTCACATTTGGCCAAGATTCATATCAAATGCCTTATTTGAGCCTACCTTTTGACATTGTGTTTGGCCAAAAGACCTAGCAAATTTTACCTTTCCTATATTACACCTATTTAGAACATCTTTGGACCTAGAATTTGGCATCTTATTTTTAGTTCATTTATTTGACCTTATTTGTGTGAGACATTTTAAATTATAGTATTTTTTACCAAGTCTTAACATAGGATTTTTGGAGATATAACTCCATTCCTTTAATCGAGTTAGACCTAGTTTGAACCTTTTATCTTTTTAGACATAGCTTTTCAAAGTTTGTAGAGCTCTAAACCCATATTGTCATGAAACATTTTCCATTGATTTAACCATGTCTCACTATATATATAGTGGAGTCATGTATAATATAAGATATGGAAATTTTGTCACACAAGAGGAATTTTTTCAAGACCCTTACGAAGATGATGTCATTTGGGAGATAAATACTTATCTACCTTCCAACACTCAATCAGGGGAACAGAGTCAAGATCCTTTGGCCCCTTATTTGGTTAGTATGCCTCCATACATGGATCAAGACCAAAAAAAAATGACCTAATATTTGGTTTACATACCTTTGTTTATAAAAAAATTCCAATAATAATCTTATTACATTACAATGTCATCAACCTATGATCCTTATCTAGTTGATTGTCACTTGATAGAAAATAAGGATGAAGTCTTAAATAAATATGTAGAGGTAGGGGTTAATTTTTTGGAAAACTTTCCCCATGAAAACTTCCCAAGTCTAGTAAGAGGGACTTACAACATGTATTACAATTAGAAAAATGAACATAACTCTTCTTGCAATCATAATGCCATTGTGCCAATGCTATATCAAGATCCTCATATGCTTGTCACACAAATGGGCCTCATAGAGGACCAATTCATTTAAATGAAAACATTATACTATACATATCATAACCTAGCATGTAACTTTGATAATATGACCATGTCAAATGCACCTCTTATTAATTTAGTTCCTTAAATAGGAGTCCTAATTGAGTTGATAGGCCAAGAAAATCAAGGTTTGAAACTAGTTACATAAATCACCTTAGGAGAGAACATGTTTAGTACCCCAACTATCAAGGAAGTGTCTTCTACTTCCATGTAAAACAATGAGTGAAACATAGTGGACAATATGTAAGTAACATCCAATTTAAACCAAAGTGGTGTTAATATATAAACAAATAGTCAAAAATAAAATGTGTATTGAAATAACACTATGAGTGGTTCATAAAATAAAATAGTAGGAGTTTCTAATTCCCAACATTAGCTAATTACCTCTATTTTTCAACCATCTACTTCTTCAAGAACACAACATCAGGGTTTAAGTAGTCAACCAATGACTAGTACCATGCTACAATAAAATGTGATGGATCTTACTCCACCTCAATAGGTGATGAGTAATATTCCAAAACAATAGACACTGTCCAATATAACCATGAAATAGAGGCAAAACATATTTCCAACTCAACAAGGGGGAACTAATATTCCACCTCATTAGGTAGTGATGAACATACCTCTTCAGTTGTAGACTAACATGCTGATCCAAAACCAAATGATGTCTAACCAACAACATACTAGTATTGGTCAGTGAAAGATGCCAAATTTATAACATGTATCTACTTCCCAATAGGGATTCATGCAACCAAGAGTTTCTAATGTTTCATAAGTACCCATTAGGAAATAATTTCCTTTCATGCAAAATCTGCCATAAATTTAATAATAGGGTCTTGTTTCACAAGTTCCCCTGAATCAGTACAGTATGACTAGTCAACAACATGTCCCTAGTCAACCTCAATAGGCATAGTACAATCATATTACTTCATCTCAATCATAATATTCCAAAAATTAGGACTAAATACCCAATCCCAACTAGAAAATCACACCATAACATGTGCAATTTCAACAATCACACCCTAATCTATGCATGCATATTCTTGGCCCATTCCATAACCAATCCAAAATTACCCAATAAATGCCTCCAATATAACCTATTCAAAGTAATAAAATTTTGACTAAAAAACCTCCACCTTAGACCAATGATCCAACTAGTTTCCTTGCATAAGAGCTACAACAAATGAAGGATGTAATTTCCCTCATTTAAGTTAGAAAATAGAGTAAAAATTTTAAGTTGGACAATGTGTGTTCTTACCCTTTCAATATGGAGTATCTAAAAATACAATTTCCTTTAGGGTATGATCCACCAAAGTTTGAAAAATACAAGGGAAAAGGTTACCCCAAGGTCCATTTAACAAAATTCCTTGTTGCGTACCAACTAGTGGCCTATAGTGACATATACCTATTATTGTTTGTTGATGCATGTATTGTGCTCCTTATGTCATTAGGGAACAAGGGGAAAGTGACAAAATAAATTTCAAGTCCTAAAATAACTCAGGGCTTGAGTTGTTTATACAACTATTAATAGGAATAACACAATAATAGAGATATGGTCACCACTTTGAAAGTCTACAAGAAAACCTTGTTGTAAGGATAACAAATGTTTATGCAGTGACACTTTTCTTACTAATCCTTATGAATTATCTTAATATTTTCCACTTACTAGCCAAAATACAAATAAATATTATAACTAAGGTGATTCATGGGTAACATGATATAAACTAAGGTGATTCATGGATATATCCAAGAGTGAATAGGGTAGAGAAGAAAAGAGATTGTGCTTGAGATGAGTAAAGATGCCAATTATGCTAACTATCGAGGAAAAATAATGAAAATAACACCTACCAACCCTAGAATAATTCTCAACGCTAAATAACTATAGTTGAAGCTTCTGAGGAAGGAAAATGCATATGCCTAACATCATATATTGCACAAGATAAGTCAATCATAGTAAACTACATAAGCACATCTAGTAGTAAATGAAATGAAAATGAAAAAATATACGAACATATTAGTTAGCCTAGCATTGAGATCAAAGCTAATAGATGCATACATGAAATGTAAACACCAAATCAATTTGTATAAAATAAACAATAAGACATCTAAAAGAATGAGGAATAATAACTACAAAAATTAACAATTAAGCACTACAAACAAACTTGTGAATTCTTTGTCTTTCTTGTATTAATTCTTGTAAATAACTATTTTTAGTTTACAAATGAGGGGGACACCCCTATTTATAGGATTAAAAATGGCTAAGACAAGTTGGAGTGGTCCTATAAGCGGTGCCCAAATACAACCAAGTGGCTATAATCTTTACATTTCAAAGGAATATTCCCAAGTCAAAATTATAAGACAAAACTAAATATTCCTAAGAGCCTAGAGGTAGCTACTGGCCTGCTTGCTATTGATTTTACTTCTTTTCAACCTCCTTCTTATTCCATACTTTATAATATGCCTAGTAGTCTTTATATATTTGAGCAAAATCTAGGATCATGGGCCTAAATAAATCAAACATGTACTGGATTAGCTTGCCATGCTTTATGAGTATTGGTATGAGAGACTCTTCAATTACCTCTACCTTCTACAACCTTTGGTTGGAAAATGCCATAATGTCTATCACCTTGGCACATATCTTAGCACTAGTTAAATATTGATGGAATTGTGTCATTAAGATCTTCATCTATTCCCTAAACTTTTGATCATACACAAAAGAGCCATTAGGCTTGGTCACTCTAGTGATCTTAACATCATTCAACAAGTGGGATATCTTAATTTTGATTTTATATAATGATGTATTTGCATCCTTGAGCTAATCTAACCATGTCTTCAAAATCCTCTTCCTATTCATGAGGATGGTTTGTGCGAGAATAATGTCTTCAAGAGGAAAGACTTTCAGGTCAGGAAACTTATTACTTCTTGCCACTCTCACCAAGTTTTCTAACTTGGTGTCATAGAGGGAAAGACTTTGGTTAAGTTTAATTACCCCTTTGAATTAATTGATCCCATATTCTTGCCATTTCTTCATAACTTTATATAAGTTAAAGACATTAATTACAACATTGATTATTAAAATCAAAATTACCTCTACCATAGTGGGCAACATTTATTATTTTAGCCTCTTTAGTTCTTTTTGTATCCCTTTTATCAAGGCAATAGTTGATTTTTCTTGTGTTTGTACCAAGGATATAGGATCCTTTGCATACTCCTATACATCTCCAGGACTATCCTTCCTCTTCTTAGTCAAGGTGAAGAGTAGCTTTTCACTTTTGTATATCATAGCTGAGATTGACTATGGTTTTTCTACTTATCTCACCAATCTCTTCATGGTTCCAGTGGTAGCATCAAACCTCATGCCAACTTGGGCTACAATTTGGCTTACCTAAGGCTTCCCTTGCCTTATTATTTGCATCATGTACCTTACCCAATTTTGGGTGGCTATAATTATTGGCTAAGTGGGAGTGCTTGGGAAGAGGAAGAAACTAAGGCTGTATCTAGGATATAAAAATTAGTTGGGTCCAATTGCCCCAATGGATCAACCAAAGGCTCAACAGGGCCCATATTAAGAACAAATGAGGTCAGTGTTGAAGGATAAGTCATTTTGGCTACTATGGTGAGGCAAAGTGTATTTTATTAGGTAAATGATTTTGGAATGCATTTAAGTGGTTTGGTCGATACAAGGGAGCTAATGGCAAGTGATGTACTAGTAGTGGTATGTTGAGAAGTGGTAGAACCCATAACTTGGCTAACATTAGTATTTTGAGATCCTAGTGGAAGTGGAATATTGGTGGTGGCATGGGAGATGAATTAGGGAATGACACCCCCAAAGAAAGTAGTGGTGGGGGATGTGAACATGGGAGTGTGACCAATAGTATAAGTAAAAGCAATTATAAATGTTTTAATAATTAGGAAGGAATATAAGGGTGTAATAATTACATTTGGATTTTATGAAGCTGATGAAGGAGACACTGATAGTATCATTATGTCTATAAGTGACCTCTTCCTTATATAAACCTTTTCAACTATAATACTAGATAGTGCTTGTAGTCCTTCCATTAGAATTTAAATTTCTTACTACGCTTTTTAAAGATAAATGATATTAGGAATTGGTTGATCCAATCCTTATGTGGTAGCTTTTGTAGTATATGTGGGGGGAAATTATGGGCTCTTTCAAAGGACCTAGTTGACTACTTGATTCTCCTTGATCGAAGCAAGGAAGTATGTCCTATCCACTTATAATAGCCCAATATGGGGGCTTGTAGGGTCTATTTATGATAAGAGGAACATTATCCTCTTCTTCCTCTTATTATTTCTCCTCATTATCTACATTGGACATGCTCCCATGAGTTGGTGGGAGCTAAGGCTTCACTACATCTTATTTCCTCCTTTCTCAATTGAGCCTGATTTCAAGAGGTATATTATTCCTTAAAATATTTCTTAGGACTACCTCTTCATTCATTACATCAAGGTATATTTAGTCATGCACATCATCCTAGTGCTTATATTCCATAGTTGTATCCATTTTGAACTTAGTTGGGTGTTTGGCAATGACTTGGTTTAGATCCTACATCATGCAGTCATCATTAGGCAATAGGTATGAGTCCCTATGCCTTACTACCACTATTATGTCTTTCCATCTCATTATATTGGTTCTCCCTAGATTATAAGAAGCCTTATGGGGGGATATATCTTTTTTTATCTTGAAGATGCCATTAACTCCATAGAAGAGTTGATAAGACATATCTTTCTCTTCTAAATTAATTGGCACATATCTTGATAGCCTTAGGTGAGCTACCATCATACCTTCTAATCAGATGACCATGCAATTAGGGTAGATCTAGAAGTTTCCCATGTCTCTCAATGTTGTCCTAACTTCTAGAGAGACCCTTGGCATGCCATATCCAGTGATAGATTTGTAAACAAGGGGATAGATATATTATGTAATTATCTTGATGTGTGCTTGAAGTGATGAATATGTATTATAGAATATGTCTGGGGCATAACTTCATCTCACTTTAGAGTCTATGTGTTTGGAACTAATTGTGTACTTGCATGTATAATGTCCAACAAATAGCTCATCATGTAACATAGAGACCCATTCTGGTAAGTATCATACATGGATAAATTTAGGTTACTACTAATAATATCCCCAAGTGAGAGGATCTATTGATATTCTAGAATTATTTACAATAGTGGGATATCACTTATATCCATGTATCTAATGTGGGAATTGTCAAATAATCTATTTAGTAGGGCAAGGCCAATCTTGACTCCCTATCTGAATTAAGAAATGGGTATATTCACTTGGTGATCCATAAAGACTCCAGTTGGGTTTGTTGTACATGAAGCTAAGACTATATTTTGTTTATGCACCTCCTACTAGTTGTCAATAATTCTCTAGTTGTAGTATAGTTATGGAAGGGATAGCTCATAATATTTTTAAAACCTTGGCTCTACAATGAAGGTAATGGGAATCCCTTAGTTCATAGATTTGAGAAATCTATCCTCACATTTTGAGATCTCAAAAATGCCATATACTAGGTTAACTTATGACATGACCTCTATTTTTGCTATGGTTTTATGGAGACTAAAAACTTGGATTAATAGGATATCTGATGCAAATTGAATGATATGGGGCATAGTCTTAGAATAATCAAGATCCCTAAATCCCTAAACATTGTAATAAATAGTGCCATAATACATTTCCCCTATGTTTATGGCCTCGATGATAAACTTTGTATCCTTAAAAATGATTGAATTACCATGATGAAATAAGAAGTCATCATTTACAAATGCATTGCACTTACCTAAAGTAAAGGGTCTTGTGTGTGACATTTCTATGATGTTTTGGAATTTTGTCATATCTCTTTATAACTTTAGAGCTCCAACAATGGTGGCCTGGGTGTAATCCACTAAGAGATAAAGCTTGGTTGAATTGAGAATGTAGATAGAATAAAATGCTTAGGGATTCAAATGTAAACATAATAACAATAGTTGAGTTGACTAGCCTTTGAATATTACCTTGATTAATGTACTATTGATGGAAATTTTGATTCATGCCACATTAATGGCAAGCTTATCACATTTATATTCAAAATAGCTAAACTATTGCTTTTAGAATTTAATTAATTTTAGAATTCAAATTTATCACTAATTTGCTTTTGATTCACCATCAATTTTATCTTTAAAGCTAAGGGTTTCCACCTTTTGACATGTGGCATGCCATTCAGACCCAACTAGGCATTCATGGGGCTCAAAAATGACTAGGCTACTTAGTTGTCTCAAATATGGATACATGGAACTTTTTGATTGCTCTCAGCCCCTTCGGGTATAACTTACTATGATGAGTCACTTTTACTATGCCATGTAGCATCTCCCTATTCATAGTGAACTTTTAGGTGGGAACCTCTAGCTTTGGTTGGTTATGGGGGTGCCAAATGTCACTCTCATAGGAAATCAAAGTTTCTTATTCACCAAGTGGCTCTCTCATAGATGATCATAACTTTGCCTTGATAGGTCTCACCTTCAGGAGGCCTCTGGGTAATTATCAACAACTTTGTTTAGAGTGTGTGGCTTAGGTAGAGCCATGTGTCACTCTTAGAGATGGGCTAGTTGATCCTCGGATGAAGCTTTATAGGATTGATAGGTGGTATCATTACATGGGTTCAATCTAGACACATATTGATTTAGTGGTAGTTATTCTAATTTTGGTTCATAGATCTATAATAATGACACATGAAATCATCTCATAGGTCTGGTGGGGACATGCATCACTTTAGCAGGCCCTTGGAAAATTCTAGTGGATATTTGGATAGAAGTAGTGGAGGCATGACAAGTGTCATCATCGTGTAGATATATAGGGGAAACATGTCATTCTCATACACTTTTCTTCATTATTATACCATTTATCATGCTAAAAAAGGGTCATAGACAATTATACACCATTGAGCCTTGATCAAACAACTAGGATGCATCCACGTGTCCTTATATCTCTCATGAACTCTAGATCAGATGTGATGTGGCATTGATGGATGTCATTATTAAATGAATCTAAAGGGGACACACAACACTTTGGAAGACTATTCAAGTCTAAATGGTCATGCTTGAGACTCATGGTGGCATCTTATAGGCTTCAAGATTGTAATGGGATGCATAACAACTTAGATTGAATGGGATTATTTGTAGGAACTAGGATCTTTAAATGTAGCCTATAGATGTGAATTATAATGATTAACTCCCTTATAAGATTTTGGGATGATACCATGTGGCTAATGGGTTTCATAGATTTGTTCCAAGTGTCTTGTGCAGGGTGATGGATCATTAAGGTGTTTTGAAGGTTGGTGAGGTGGACACCTATCCTCTTTAGGTCAAAATATTAAATTTGACATCCCATTATGCATCTCAAATTGTTACGTTAACTTTAAAATCTTACAAATCCAAGTGATAAGTTTAATATTAGACTTTGAAAATGTCAAATGCCCATTACTAGCAAATGAAATAAGAGTAAATCAAAATTACATAAGTAAATGCTTTAAACAAAGTGAAATGTTAGTCTAGTAAGGTTTGATAGGGCTTGTGGCTCTCATGCCAATTTTAAAACTAGGTAGAATCTTCTTGGCAAAGGCCTATCTACACATTTTTGAAGCATTAATGGTTAATAATCCTTCATTTGAATGAAACTTGAAGATAATTTGCAATAACTTGAATATTTTTGAGTGTCAATAAGTATTAAAAAATGAATAATTAATGAAAAATTGATAGGAATTATTAAATAAATTTAGGTTATAGGAATGAAATAACTTAGTACCCTTAACATCTTAAGAATTTGGGAAAATTTAGGAAAAGAGGGCCCCCATTCTAGGAACAAGGGGTAGTTGAGCATCAACAAATGACAACCTCTATGGGGAACATTATAATATGTTAGAATCCAAATCCTCTATTCAAAGATGAATTAAAAAATTAGTCATCTCACCATGATTTTTAGTTAATATCAAAACTATTTTTAGAACTAATAAAAGCTCACAAGCTGGAAATAGAGTTTAAATATTTTAGACAATCATACTATGTGTGTGCTTTAAAGTTTTTTAACCATTGGTAATAGGTTCAAAAATGATAAATTTCAAGTTTCAAAACATTAGACATGAAATAAATTAGGCATTATTTATATTTGAGTGACAATAATGCTTTGTTAAGTTAAGGATGGCTTGGGAATTGCTCTGCTACCAACCACGAATCCATAACCCTGATAAAGATACCTTTGGCTTCTCTCTGGGCCTTTTTCTACTACCAACTAGGCATCCACATCCCTGGTCAAGATTTCCTAAGTCACCATTCATGGAATATGAGGAAGTTTATGATTTCACTTCATTGGTGTAGTATATTTTTTGTTGTTTTTTCTTATACCTACATTCATAAACTACAATGGTTGGGAACAAAAATTAGCCAGGTGCAAGGATTGTCAACATATAGTTTGAATGTTATTCATTCTTAGATAGAAAGTTGTACCCAAGAAATTTATTCAGTGGATTTGAGTGATAGTATGATGGTCCACATAGATTCAAACTCTTGTTCAATAAAATGTTTAGTCATTTGAACTATATTATAGCCTTAACATAAATTAGGATTTCCATGAGTAAACTAACTTCTAATTAACCCCACCCAAATTTTTATATTGTAAAAATGCTAGAGGCTTCCAAAATTTAGAATACTAATGTTGAAGATCAATAACCCCTTCTTCCCATTTTGGGACCAAGTTAACACAAATTGAACCTAATTAATCCTTGTCTAGAGGAATATTACTAAGTTATAGCACACAACCAAAAGTAAACAACAAATGAAAAGTGGAAAGGATAAAATAGGAAAGCAAAGCAAGAAAGCAAGAAAAAATGCAACAAGAAAATACCTATAGAAAGGCAGCTACACTACTCCTACCTACTCTAACTCTAAACAAGCTTACTATCCTTATGGAATTTGGGACAAAGAAATAATGAAGTAATGCTTTAAATACTTCCCATTGATTGATAAGGCTAAGTCATTCCATTACAATTCTTTGAGTCTAAATTTATTTTCACCCAATATCTCTGCTACTTGATAGGGTCCAATTTAGAGGGGAGTGAACTTGTCATGTTGTCCTTTTTTCTTGTGGGCATTATCCTATAGTATGAATAAGATGGAGATTTAGAATTATTTAATTTTGGCTCATTTTTCAAACCATCTTTTCACAACATCCTGATGTTTACTAAAATTTTGCAATTCTTCATCTCTAGCATCCTCCATTTGGATGATGTTTAATATCTTGGAATGCACTCTTTCATAATATTCCATGTACTTATCCATGAATTCATAGGTGGGAAAATTCAATGTGATGAGGAATATGGTTTTATACCTATAGACAAGTAAATATGGGGATGCCTTGAGTACCTACTTATATCTAGTTCTATCTACCCATAGAGTGAACTTCAATAGGGATTGCCATTCTCTTAGTCTCTTTTTTGTAGACTTTTTAATGGCATTGATCAATTTTTTTTATTAGATTTAGCCACTCCATTACCCTAAGGGTATTAGTTTGAAGCAAACTTGATGATGATCTATTTATCATATGCACATTCAGTGAACTCAGTGAATGCAAAGGCTGGGCCATTATCACACAATAGAAATAGGGGTGTCCCAAACTAAGTGATAATGTTTTCCTCTAGAAACTTGATGACATCAATTATTCTATTATTCTTGGTGGCCATTGCTTTGGTCCATCTATTACAATAGTCCATGGTGGTGAGTATAAATTTGTGTCCTACCAAGGATTTGGAATTGATTACTCCTATGAAGTCAAGGTCCCATTGTGTAAATGGCTTTGCCTTAATTACTAGTTGTAAAGGCATGGCTTCTTTTACTCTCTCTGATCAAACACTTGACATTGGTGGAATTTTTTCACATAAGCGTGTGTGCCCTTAAATATTTTTAGCAAATAATAGCTATCCCTTAATATATTATATGTAGTAGTGTACCCTAAAGGGTGACCACTTCTTAATTTATCATGGAAACTATCCATGATCTCAGTGGCTTTAGCTTTAGAAACACACCTTATATAAATTCTTTCATAGCTCTTTTTATAAAGGACTCCTATTTTGATCATAAAATGAGATGATCTTAGCTTGAGGGCTATTTTTTGCTCTCTTTGGAAGTGTGGGGGGCATGATCCATGCAACAAGTAATGAACAATGTCCTTATACCAATCTACATCAAATACTTGACTTGATTTGACCTACAAAATTCTAATGTGAGGATTAGTGTTTGTAATGACTTGGATTAGACCTTAAACCCTAATTAATTTAGTAGATTTTATCTCTAAATCATATTTTTGAAGTTTGGTCATCCACTTCCCTCTTATCTCTCTGAGTTCATTCTATCTTAGCACCAATTTGATAGCTGGATCAGACACTATGGCATATGTCTTGTTCTTCAAAATGTATTGTCTAAACTTTTTGATAGCCTTTACTAGTGCATATGCCTACTTGTTAAGGATAGGATAATTCAACTTAGCATTTTCAAATTAGTACTCATGAAGCTATGGGGTTCTCTTTATCATGCTCTTTCTATGTTAAGATAAAAACAATAGTATGGTCAGAAGCAAAAGAATATAGATAGAAATATTTACTAAAATTGGGACTTATCAGGATAGGAGCTTAAACAATAGCCTCCTTGAGGTCTTGAAAGGAATTATTTTTTATGGTAGTCCATTATATTTATTCATCATTATTCAACATTACATTGAGTGGTCTCACGATCTCTACAAAACCAAAGATAAACATTCTCACAAAATTAATTTTACCCAAGAATGATTTTGACTCTTTTTTGCTATTGGGAAATTCTACCTTTAAAATTTCATTGATCCTATTAGGGTTGATCATAGCTTCTTGAGTGATTACATGTCCTAATATTTTACCTTTAATCACACAAAAATGCTCTTATTAGGGTTTAGAGAGATGCCATACCTCCTGCACCTTTCTAGTACTTGTTCTAAATGCATCATGTGCTCTTCCTTATTTTTAGAGAAAACTATTAGATTATTAATGTATATAATGATGCACTTACCAATTAATCCATGGAATGTGCAATCCATTACTCATTAAAAGGTTGATCCTACATTGATTAGTTTGAATGGCATTCAATTTTAGGTAAACATTCCCCATTTAGTGGTGAAGGTAGTCTTAATTATATCATTATTGTTTACTAGGACCTAGTTGTAGCCTAAAAATACATCTAGGAATGACATCATTAAAGATCCACTTACCATTATATGATTTAATCCAAAGATGGCAAAGGGTAATTATCCTTTTTCAAGGACCTATTTAAGTTTTAGAAATCAACACAAAGCCTAGTTTCTTCATTCTTCTTCCAGAAATGCACAAGGTTGGACACCCATGTCAAGTGCATTATAAGAAAGATTATCCTTGCATCAAGTAATTTATTCACTTCTTTATAAATTAGTGGTTCTAACACTAGGTTTATAGGTCTCTATCTTTGCCTAAAGTATTGTAGGCTTCTTTTAATGGGATGGTATGAATAAACACACTAGTATTAAAGATATTAAGGTCATCACATGACCAATAAATAACATCTTTGAATCTAGTCAGAAGGGTGGTGAATTTTTTGAATTCCTCATTAGTGCACAGTAGACCAATGTTAACATTCTACTCATTCCTAAGATCTCCCAAGTTTACTTACTTGTAAGCCTTCCCACTTACTTGGGATGCTTAGCTTCATTTACTTGATTATTTAGGTTAAACATCCTCTCTAAAGAGATCATCCCAATGAGGATTCAATTCTCTTTAAGTTGGATTACTCCATCTTATTTGTCCTTCAAAATTTTGACAAAACTTTCATCTTGTTCATCAATGCTATGAGATTAAAATACGCCAGTATTGTGCAAGAAGTCAATTATCTACTGGTCATCATCAAAAGCTTGGAAGTGATTGATGTTATCTAGTATCGAGGGGTATGAAATTATCTCCATAGTGAATTATCATAGGTTTGAGGCCTCTAGAGGTACCAATATTTCTACTACTGATGCTAAGATATCTACCAACTAGTTCTATTCCCTAGGCAAGGAAATAATGTTGAATGAATCAAAGTATTTAATTAAATCCTAGAATCTAAATTTATAATTCCTTAAGCAAGAAAATTGTCACTGATATTTGCTTCTAATTTGATTAACCACTAACTTAGAATCACTATAGACTAGTAATTCTTTAACCTTGTGTTTAATTTTAAATTGAAGTCCTAAAATAAGAGCTTCATAGTTTGCTAAATTTTTAGTGCAAGAGAATTATAATCTATAAGAAGCTAGATATTCTTTACCTTCAAGATTTGTTAAAATTATTCCTATACCTAAACCTTGTTTGGCTGATGTACCATCAAAGTGTAGTGTCTAGGAACCCTTGCTTTTTTCTCTCATTTCATCATCTGTGATAATCTTAGATGTTTCCAAAGTATACACATCAAAATGAGGATTGGTAATTTACCTTCTCATTTTTGGCATTGTATTTAGTTATCATGTATTTCATCTTGGGTTCCTGATCGATTTTGATCTAATTGGTAATATCATTCTAAGGTAGCCACATGTGAGAATAGTTAGTAGACATGTATCCATTTAAGGATTTAGTCCAATCATGGCTCAACAACAATCTATAAGCCTCAGGTATGTTAATGACTTGGATGTTGATGAACTATTGGATCTAAGGTTCTTGGGTGAGTTGCATGTGGATATTTAATAATTCACCTATTAACTTTACTCTTGACTTTCCCAATTGTACCACCACCTTTTCTAATTTGATTGGGTTTAACCCCAATTTTTCAAAAATTCTTAAAGGCATAATGTTAGCTAAAGCATCAAAATCAAGCAAACAATTATGAAGAATTTTACCAAAAATTCTAATAGTTAATATGAATGAAGGAACCTCATGTTTTGTCTTATACATCACTATATTGGCATGATATTACTTAGCCTCGATGGATCTAATCTTTTCATTTAGTGATTTCAAAAGCAAATCACTTTATTTAGTGATTTGTGTGAACTTGTGCAATGTCATGTTTGCCTTGATCCTCTTCATGTTTTCAGCTATGTTGTATCCACCCTTTGATGTTATGCAAGGGGTCTCTATTAAAGATTGACTCTCCTTACCTTTGAGGTATGGAGGGTTATTATATATCCTAATATTAGGGGGTGTATTTAGCTTATTATGTGGAGTGGAAGTTGTCAAGGGTGGGTTATAACCTTTGATTCTCAAGGTATAGTTGCTTCACTAGTGCTATTGGAAAGCATGCACTTCCTTAACATTATCTTTGGGATCATTCACATCTTGGATGAAGAAGTCATAAGTTTCAAACATGAGGACTGACTCAAGTGCTCTAAAAGCATCATTAGGGTTATCAGAGCTTTTAGTGTTGTTTTGGTTAACGAGATTTAATTTGAATCCCTCTATCTAGATTTGGATGGCTTCAAATGCATGGTAGAACTCAACACAATATATATCTTCATATCTAGCTATATTATTCACTCAACACTAGTTAGGCAAGGCCATTTCACAAATATTAATCTTAGGTAGTTTGCTCAAAGGGGGCTCACTATTTTTTCTAGGCCTATTGAAAGGTCTATTGTATCTTTGGAAGTTATAACTTATATTGGAACTCTCATTGGTGTTATCTATTTACTTCTTGAGATCTAATAAATCATTAGTGAGATTTTGCAAAATTATTTAGATTAAGTCTAACTCTCCCTTTGGGGGTTCTAGGTTCTTATTTTGGGTGGTAGCTTAGAAATTGGTGTTGTTTATAGGCATAATTGCTTGATTATTCTATGAATGTGCTTTGGCATTTTCTTGATTAAATAATCCAAGATGTTGGTTAGGTGTGGCATGAATTAAAGGCAACTAATTGATCATAGGGAACTAGTTCAATGTAGGTTAGTTTTGATTCATGTTAGGGATGAGATTTATATTAGCCATATTTGGATCAAATTTAGATATAACAAAGGTGGGATGCCCTTGTGGATGCATTTGCTCATTAATATGTATAACCTCGACATAGGCTAAAGGCAACATGTCAATACCCACAACTCTCCTTAAGAAGATGACTATCATTGGGTCTAAAGCATTCTTTTATATTTCTAAGGATAATTCATATGTAGGATTATATGGTGGGGATGTTAGGGTGTACATATTTTAGAACCTAGTATTGAATGTCTTGATTGGCTCTTTTAGGTCCCTTTTTAGGGTGATGAACTATTGGTATACAACTCCTAGACTAACTACGCTTCCAAATTGGGAAATAAAGGTATTTTAAAACTAATCCCATCCCATGATGGAATCTTTGAGTAAGTTAAGAAACTAATCATAAGCTACATCCCTAAAGGTAAAGGGAAAAAGGAAACATGCCACATCCTTATGAATCATGTTGAGCAGCCTTTAAGATGCTTTAAATGACTTCACATGTTCTTTAGTAGTTACTCTCTCAGTGGGGGTAAAGAGAGGTAGGTACTTTTATGGGTTCCTAGGTAGGTCATGTATGGGCCAAAGGACATTGATGGATGAGCCAACTAACTCTGCCATGATTGGATTTGGTATGAGGGGTTAAATTTTTTGGTTAGATGGGGAATTTGGCTAGGTCCTAGACTTTATACAACTACCTTTGTCTGCTCTTACCTTCCTATGGGTTTTAAGGATGCTAAAGGGGTCCTAGGTTTAGATCAAGACCTGGTTCTAATCCTAGGCAACTCTAAGATGTAAGATGGGTGTTAAGAGCAAAGGATCTTCAAAGATTACCTAACAAGTGATAAATATGAATCAATCTTTACATACAAGAATTAGATCATATAACTTTGTCTTGATATTTGGATATCTAAGCTTAGAATCCTCAAATTTCTCAATACCTACACAAATATTGTTAGCCCTACATGATAAATTATAAATATTAGTGTTAAACTAATAAATAAAAGCATGTTAAGAGCCTCAAAGCAAATCTAGACATAAATTTATGCAAAGGTTCACTTAAATCCAAATAAAATAAAGCAATTAAGATTTTAAAGCTTGGATCTAGCACAAACCATGTACTAGAGGTTGATATTTACACAAATTTCCAAATTCTTTAACAAATTTATGCCAAACTTTGCAAAGATGATCAAAATAACCTTTACTATGTGCAAATAATAGGGTATTTCACATATCTTTGCATGAATTTGAGAAAATATCTAGAATATTTTACCAAATTTTCACAAATGAACACTAATCTTGATAAAATATTTTTAAAAATGCAAAGATCTATGCAAAGGATGCAAATAATGCACATCCTTAGTGATTTTCAATGATATTCATGTACTTTGAAATAATTCAGCATGTATATGATGAAGTACATTATAATTACATAAAGATGAATGGAAATAGTTGCATAAGGCCCTCCTTCTAGTGCCAAAGAATTTCCCTTCCTTTTGATGCATGTATTGTGCTCCTTGTGTCACTAGGGAATAAGAGGAAAGTGAGAAACTCAATTTTAAGTCATGGAATGACTTGGGTTTCGAGATGTTTATATAACTATTGTTGGGAATAACACAAATAGTATAGATATGGTCACCACTTTGAAAGTCTACAAGCAGACCCTACTGTAGGGACAATAAATGTTTATTTAGTGACACTTTTCTTGCTAATCCTTTGGAATTATCTTAATATTTGCCAATTACTACAAAAAATACAAACAAATAATGGATATTTATAGCATGATCTAAACTAAGGTGATTCATGGGTAGATCCAGGAGTGAGTAGGGTAGAGTAGAAAAGAGATTGTGCTTAAGATGACTAAAGATGCCAATTCTACTAGCTATTGAGGAAAAATACATGAAACTAACACCTACCAGCCCTAACATAATGATCAAATCTCAATAAATACAACTGAATCTTCTAAGGAAGGAAAATGCATATGTCTAACATCATTTATTGCACAATATAACTCACTCATAGTAAATTACATAAGCACATCTAGTAGTAAATGAGATGAAAACAAAACAAATATACTAACAAATTAGTTAGCATAACATTAATCTCAAGATAATAGATGCATTTATGAAATGTAAATTCTAAATCAACTTGTAGAAAAGAAACAACTAGACATCTAAAAGCATGAGAACAATAACTACAAAAATAAACAATTAAGCACTATAGACAAACTTGCAAATTCTTTGGCTTTCTTATATTATTTCTTATAAATAACTATTTCTAGTTTACAAATGAGGGGGACATCCCTATTTATAAGCTTCAAAATGTCTAAGACAAGTTTGAGTGGGTCCAAAGGTGGTGCCCAAATACAACCAAGTGGATGGAATTTTTACATTTCAAAGGAATATTCCCAATTCAAAATTACAATACAAAACTAACTATTCCTAGGAGCCTAGAGGTGGCTATTGGCTTGCTTTCTATTGTTTCTACTTATTTTTAGCTTCATCCTTAGCCCATACTTTAACACATGCCTGGTAGTCTATATCCATTTGAGCAAAATCTAAGATCATGGGCCTAAATAAATCAAGCATGTCCTAGAGTAGCTTGTCATGCTTTATGAGTATTAGATTGAGTGCCTCTTCAATAACCTCTACCTTCTACAACCTTTGGTTAGAAAATGCCATAATGTCTATCACATTGACAACTATCTTGGCACTAGCTACATCTTGCTATAATTGTGCAATGAAGACCTTTATCTATGCCCTAAACTATTGATCATTGATGAAGGAGCCATCGGGCTTAGTCACTCTAGTGATTATGGCATCCTTCAGTAAGTGGGCTACCTTAAATTCAATTTTATTTCAAGATGTATTTGCATTCTTGAACTGATATAACCATGTCTTCAAAATCATCCTCCTATTCATGAGTATGGTCTATGTAGGAATAATGTCTTCAAGAGGCAAGACTTGTAGGTTATAAAACTAATTGATTCTTTCCACTCTCACCAAGTTTGTTAACTTGGTGTCCTAAGTTTTCTAACTTGGTGTCATAGAGGGCAAGACTTTGGTCAAGTTTAATGACCCATTTAACTTGCTTGATCTCATAGTCTTTCCTTTTCTTCATAAATTTGTATATGGTAAAGACATTGATTATTGAAATCAAAGTGCCCTCTGACATAGTTGGCAATGTTTATTATTTTAGCCTTTTCAGTTCCTATTGTATCCCTTTCATTAAGGCAATAGTTGATTCTAATTTTGATTACACTAAGGATATAAGATCCTATACATACTTTTATACCTCTCTAAGACCAACCTTCCTCTTTTTATTCAAAGTGAAGAGTGTCTCTTCACTTTTGTATATCATAGCCGAGCTTAGGTTTGGTTGTTCCACTATCTCTTCACCACTCTCTTCATGGTTCTAGTGGTTGCATCAAACCTCATGACAACTTAGACTACAACTTGGATTGATTGAGGCATCCCTTGCCTTATTGTTTACATCATATCCCTTACCTAATTTGGGTTGGATGTAATTTTTGTCTGAGTGGGATGTGGTGCCTGAAGTGGTGAATATGTATTATAGAATATGTCTAGGACACAACTTCATCTTGCTTTGAAGTCCATGTGTTTAGCTCTAATTATGTAGTCACACATATAATATCCAATAGATAGCTCATCATGTAACATGGAGCCCCATTCTATCAAGTATCATACATGGCTTAAATTAGGTTTTGGCTAATAATATCCCAAAGTGAGGGGATATGTTGATCTTATAGAATTATTTGAAACATTGGGATAACCCTTATATCTATTTATCTAATGTGGGAATTACCAAATACTCTATTTAGTAGGGTAAGGCCAATCCTAACTCCCTATCTAAAATAGGAAATGCATATATTCCCTTGGTCATTCATAAAGACTCCAATTAGGTTTATTATCCATGAAGCTAAGACTATCTTTGGTTTATGTGCCTCATACTAGTTATCCATAACGCTCTAGTTGTAGTCTAGTTATGGTAAGGGTAGGTCATAGCATTTTTCAAATGTTGGACCTATAATTAAGGTAATGGGAAGCCCTTTGTTCTTGGATTTAAGCAATCCATCCTCATATTTTGACATCCTAAAGATGCCATATACCAAGTTAGTGCATGACATGACCTCTAGTTTTGCTATGGGTTTATGAATATTGACAACTTGGATTGCTAGGATATCTAAAGTGAGTTGAATGATATGGGGCATGGTGTTGAAATCATAAATATCCCTAGCTCCCTCAACATTGTAATAAACACTACTATAATACATGTCCCTTGAGTTTATGACATCAGGGATGAACTCTGTGTCCTTAAAAATGATTGAATTGCCATGTTGAAATAAGAAGTCATCATTTCCAAATGCAATGCCCTTACCTAAAGTGGAGGGTCCTGCATGTGCCATTTATATGATGTTATGGATAGTAATTGGCATTTTATTATATCTCTTTGTAACTTTAAAGCTCTAATAATGGTGGCCTGGGTGTAATCCATGAAGATCTCGAGCTTGGTTGACTTGAGAATACAGATAGTAGAAAATGCTTAGGGCTTCAAATGCAAATGTAAGAAACAATAGTTGAGTTGAGTATCACTTTTAAAAATTACCTTGATTAATACAACATTGATGGAAATTATGATTTGTGCCACATTAATGGTGAGGCCATCACCTTTGTATTCAAAACACCTAAACTATTGATTTCGACATTTAATTACTTTTAGAATTCATATTTTACACTAATTCAATTTTGATTCACAATCAATTTTAGATTTAAAGCTAAAGGTTTCCACCTTTTGACATGTGGCATACCACCTCAGATCTAACTAGGCATTTATGGGGCTTAATAAATGACTAGGCTACTTAGTTGGCTCAAATTTAGATACATGGCACTTTCTAATTACTCTCCACCCCTTAGGGTGAAACTTAGTGTGATGAGTCATTTATACTATGACATGTGGTCTCTCGCTATTCATAAAAAACTTTTAGGTAGGGCCCTCTAGCTTTGGTTGTTTGCAAGAGTGGCATGTGTTGCTCTTATAGACAAATACAATTATTCTTTGCTAGGTGGCTCTCTTATGGATGATTGCGGCTTTGCCTTGATAGGTGTCACCTTTGGGAGGCCTTTGTGCAATTATCAACAATTTTTTTTTAATGTAGCTTAGGTGTAGCCACATGTCACTCTTGAAGATGGGTTGGTCAATCTTAGGATGCATTTTTATGAGTTCAACTGGTGGTATCAATGTGTGGGTTCAAGCTAAACACATGTCACCTTGGTGGTAGTTCTATTGATCTCGAGTCACATCTCTATGGGAATGACACATGACATCATCTCATAGGTCTAGTGGGGAAATGCATCACTTTGGTGGGGCCTCAAAGATGTTCTAGTAGATCTTTGGATAAAAGTAGTAGGGGTATGACAAGTGTCATCATCACATGGATCCATATGAGACATGTGTTTTTCTCATGATATTCTCTTTATTATTATTTTTCTTGTAACTCTTAGAACGGACCATGGATAACTGTACACAATTGAGCCTTGATCAGATAGCTAGGATGCATCCATGTGTCCTTAGAGCTATCAAAAACCTTGGATTGGATGTGATGCAACATTGAAACGTATCATTCTTGGATGAATTTATAAAGGACATACAACACTTTATAAGATTGTTTGATTATGGATGGTCATGATTGAGACACGTGGCAACATCTCATGGGCTTTAATATTATAGTGGGATGTGTAGCGGCTCAGATTTAATGGAATTATTCATAGGAGCCATGATCTTAACATATAACCTATAGATTTAAATTCCAATGGTTAACTCCCTCTCAATATTTTAGGATGATGCCACATGTCTTGTGGATTTTTGCATAGGGTGATGGATTGTTAAGGTGTTGCAAAGGCTGGTGAGGTGGACACCTATCTTCTTTAGGTCATAATCTTAAATTTGACATCTTATGAGGTGTCTCAAACCACTAATTTAACTTTAAGATCCTATGAATCCATGTGAGAAGTTTAATTAGACTTATGAAAATTTTAAACACCCATCATGAGCAAATTATACAAGTCTAAAACAAAATTACGTAAGTAAATGCTTTAAACAAAGTGAAATGTTAGTCTAGTAAGGTCTAATAGGGCTTGTGGCTCTCATGTTGATTTGAAAACTAAGTAGAATCTTCTTGGAAAAGGCATGCCTGCACATTTTTAAAGCATTAATAGTTAATAATCCATCATTTTAATGAAACTTGATGATAATTTACAATAACCTTAATATTTTTGAGTGTCAATAAGTATTTTAAAATGAACAATTAACCCAAAATTGCTAAGTATTATATCAATTTAGGTTATGCAGATGAAATGACTTAGCACCCTTAAAATCTTAGGCATTTAGGAAAATTTAGGAAAAGAGGGTCCCCATTTTGATGAGTAAGGGGTAGTTGAGCATCAACATTGTTATTTCTAAAGAGCCTCATAAGAAAAGCATTGGAATGGTTCCTAAAATTACCCAAGAATTTTGTATCTGATTTTGATGATCTTTTGAACAAGTTCATGCAAAAATTCTCTTAAAATATTGAACATGATATTTTATTGATAGATTTGATGCAAGCAAAATATAAGTTTGGTGAAATATTTTCAATCTATTTGTCATGATGGATAGCCCTTGCAAGATGATTTACCCACAATCTACCAGATAAGTAACTAGTCACTGTGTTTACCAAAAATCTACATAGTAAGATGTCTTATAATTTGGAGTTACAGTGTGTACATAATTTTAAAAATATCATTGAAAATGGTTTATTGATAAAAATATCCCTTATTAACAAAGGTATATTTAAAATTACCTCATCAAATTAGAGCCAAAACCAAAATAGAAATAATGGCCAAAATTAGAACCAAGTCTAAGTGCAAGCATCACAGTAAACATAGGCTAATAATTATGATAAAACAAAGTAGTTCAATCACATTAATAATGTTATAGGGAATGGAATAACAAAGTTTCAACATGTCTTAATGGTGAGAATAATGTTTGCACAACCTACACCACATAGGCACATAACTCCTAACCAATAACCTCTTCAGCAAGCATGATAAGCACAATAATGAAGACCAATGCAATAAATGTAACAACCTATACCTTTGAAAAACTATCCTCCAATTATAAATGTTCTTACTTATTGTGTCTTTATTAATCTTGGAGAACCCCTTGAATCTATGTTTCACAAGCTCACCATAGCTAATTTGATCAATTGGCCTATTTCAAAACATTTTCTTGAGGGTGCTAGTTATCAAGAATGGTATAGGCCAAATGAATTATATGAGTATCATTGGGTCAATGGATCTAATTTGCATAATTATGTGAAAATTAAACATGTGATTGAGAATATGTTAGAAAATGCAAAAATCACATTAGATCATGGAGATTCCACATCCAATTAAAACCTAGGAATATATCAGAACCCCTTTCCAAAACATAACAACCACCAAAAATAAAAATAAAAATGGTGAGTGTAATAAAAATAAAACTATAAAAAACCAAGGAAAAATAAATAGAACTAAAAAAATTAATAGCAGAACCAACAACATCAAAGCAATGAATAAAATCAATGCTAAAATGGTGCCAACAATCAATAGACCTACCATGCAGTTGTACATGACTACAACATAGTTGTAGGCCATATTGTAGGCAGTCACGTTAACAAAATTTTCATTAATCTAAGACTAAGTACCAATTAGATAAGACCATTTCTAATCATTCCGAATCAACCAACCCATGCCAGTAATCCTTCCTAGACTTGGGACCATTTACAAGTGAACCAACAAGTAGGGATTCTAAATTTTGGACCTTATACCAATAACTCATCATTATCCAATGACCATGCACAAATTCATTATAAATCAAGACTTATCTTATTTGGTCACCCTTTACCATCATTTATTAGCAATAATGGTCTTGTACCTAATCTCAATTATACCATCATAACTTAACGATCACCACTTAACCCATTATACAATCACCCATTTTGGATAGGAAAAAGCCATTTATGATTTTATAAGAAAAGACATTTGACATTGTGGAATAATTGTAAAATATGCCTACACAAATCTCCATTTTGGATTTGTTGCATATGTCTACTATCCAAAAAACATCTTGACATAGTTCCTTGGCTAATCCCAAGTTCTTAATGACATATCTCTAGATAAATTTCAAGCTTTGGTTGGACACCTAGCTCTTAGCCAACAATTAAACTTAAATCAAAGTGATATGTCATCCATTGGCCCACTTCATAACAATCAAATGTACATCAAAGTTTACATAACATGACACAAAGTGAAGCATGTCCTCATAGATAATGGATCAAGTCTAAATATTATGTCTCTAAATCTCATCAAGCTTCTTAGATACATGATAATAGATCTTCAAGCATAAATGATCACAATCAAAGCCTACAATAGATAAGAACATGAATCATAAGGCACCATCAACTTGCCAGTTATCATTGGGCCTTTGACCCATAATAAACTATGCCATGTGTTATATCTCAATTTTCCATATAATATGCTTTTGGGTAGACCTTGGATACATGAGATTCATGTAATCCCATCTACATTACACTAGTGTATCAGATTCTCCCATTTAGGTATGGAGGTTACTATTCTAGGAGATTTGCATCCATACAAGCATTATAATCATTTAGAGGTAAAGTTTAAAATCTATAACTACCATTTTGGCATGAATCTAGTTTCCAATAAGGACAAGGGGAATGAAATACTTATTGATTCACTAGAGGCTAACTACATTGACCCTAATACCCTTGATGCACTTTCCCACATGCCACCTCTTGAAATGTCTAATATTTATAACATCTTCGCTAATGTCCCAAGAGAATATTTGACCTATGATACATTCTACATCACCAAGATTCTAAAGAACCCAAAGTCCTTTGGAATACTAAAAGAGAAAACACCTTGCATGGAATGACAAAGAGAGGGAAAATACAAACTACATAGGCCATCACCTATCATATTTACATTGGCCTCTATCCAAGAATAAGACCCTCTTGCAGATGATGAATCATGGTTGTATAATGACAAATCAGATGATTGTTACAAAAATTCTGAAAACCCCATTCCTAATCAAATCATGGAGAACCAAGCCTATGAATGAGGAGACCTCAAGCCAAATCAATAGGGAATACTTGAGCTAATTTCTATGACTCAATATAAAGGAACTTATGGACTTATATTTAAACCACCTAGGGGTGATCCCACATATTTTATTTGAGTTCCATCACCAATGACTAATGATGATGATGCAAACAACAAAGTAGAGTCCAATAATAGCTCTTTTAAAGACCTAGCCTAGACCAATTTGTTTGAAAATAATGCCATTTATACCCTTTGACCAATTATTCACCATAACCCACCTCCATTATATTATCCTCAACTGATAAAATGGAACCAATAAGAATCAAATGTGCTGATTGATGAGTTTTAGAATGATGAGGCCTTCTACGATTTTTTAGGCCTTAAGGACAATGTTCTATTGGGAGATCACAAATAAGGGTTCTAAATCAAACTAGATACTGAAGCTTATTTTGAAGAGTGGATGAACACCCTTATCCAAAAAAAAAAAATTAAAACATTAAGGTCCCAAAGTGAAAACCTTTTTGAAGTGCTTTTAGACCAGGGAAATAGTAAATAAAAAGGCTAGTCTGGTGGTGAAGACCTATTTTAGGCACCATTAGATGGGGGTGTTCAACCTTATTCAAATATAAAACAAGAGACTAGTAAATATAAACTTGTATATAGGTCTAATTTTAGTCTTGAAGAATAACATGATTTTGATTGAATCATCTAGGAGACCACCAACGATGAAATTACTTATGGGTCTGAGTTCAATCTTAAAGAACAACAAGATTTTGATCAAATCATCCAAGATTTTCCATCTATATTTGTCACATGGTAATCCCTACCCTTAGGGGATTATAATTCATGATGCCTTAGAGAACTCAAAGAGCCGTTCTTAATAGAGGACTCTACTACTATAAGCTAGTTCAAATCTTTTCTCACTATTTTTGAAGATAGTTTGACCCTTCTAGTGGAGGATACTATAGAGGTAAATAACGAGACTCCAAATGACCTAAAATGGATCAAATTAGGTGCATCCCTTATTAATGAGGAATGTGAATTCCTTACCACCCCATTGACGTAATTTATTGATATATTTACATGGGCCTACTCTGACATGCCAGGTTTGGACCCCACCTTGTGGTACATCCTGATGCCAAACTTGTGAAATAAAAATTGCACAAGATGAATCCATGCATTATTGTATTATTCAAGAAAGATTTCAAAAATATCTTGGAAGTGAGATATATTAGGCTAATCAACTATTCTAAATGGATTTCCAATATTCTTCTAGTCATCAAGAAGCTAGAAGGAATTAAAATCTACATTGATTTTAGAGACACAAATAAGGCCTACCCCAAGGATGACTTTCCTCTATCAAACATTGACATGATTATTGACTCCAAAATAAATTATGAAATGCTTTCACTGATGGATGGATTCTTAGTCTATAATTAGATCTAAATTACACCAGAAGACCAACTTAAAATAACATTCACCACTCCATGGGGAACATGTTTTCATCAGGTTATGCTATTTGGTCTCAAAAAAGTAGGGGCCACTTATAAAATATCCATGACCATAATATTTCATGATATGATATATGAAATTATTGAATACTATGTTGAAAACATACTAGGTAAATCAAAGACCAAGGTTGAACATCCAACATCATTGAGGAGGATATTTGAGAGAATATGTGAGTACAAAGTCAAGATCAGACCTAATAAGTGTGTTTTTGGAGTTATTTTGGGAAAATTTCTTGGATTAATTGTGTCTTATTGAGGCATTAAAGTCAACCCAAACAAAGTATGGGCCATAAAAAACATACCACCACCAACCAATTTAAAGCAGCTTTGCAGCGTGTAGGCCAAGATATAATCGATCAGATGTTTCATTTCTTAGTTGGAAGACAATTTCTATATAATTACACATCTAATAAAGAAAGGTGTAACATTTCATTGGGATGATGAATGTCAAAAAGCTTTTCAACACTTGAAGGACTATCTAGCAAATCTACCTATTTTATTGCCTCGAATGCCTAGAAAGTTATTCTTACTCTACCTATCAGCTATTGATAAAGCCTTAGGGGCACTTTTATCTCAACATGATGATAATGAAAAAGAGCATGTATGTAATATTTAAGCCATACACTAGTCACGTATGAGCATAATTATATGCCCATTGACAAAGACTGTATAACTATGGTCATCATAGCTCATAAATTACATCCTTACATGTTGAATAAAAAGACCATGGTCATTTCAAAAGAAGATCCACTCAAGTATCTACTATCTAAAATAGCTTTACAAGGCCACATGGCCAAATGGATCAATTTTCTCAGTGAGTTTGAGATAGAGTATGTTTACCAAAAAGCCACAAAGGGGTAAGTTCTTATAGATCAACTTGTTAAAGAACCCCTTGTAGATACAGAGCCACTAACATTCTAATTTATTGATGAATCCATCATGACCATCATTGAAACACCTCTTGAGGATAAGCACTATAAGATATATTTTGATGGATCATTCATAGCTCATGGATTAGGGGTAAGCCTTTTGTTCATTACACCATAGGGGGATATAATCCCTAAGTCATTTAGAATCAGCTTTCCTTATACCAATAACATAGACAAATTTGAAGCACTTGTTTAAGGGATTTGATAGGTAGTACAATGGAACATATATCATCTTAAGGTTTATGGTGATTATCAATTAATCATCAATCAATTAATAGACCATTTTTAAACCATGGATGACAAACTAGTGTTATACAAAGTCATGGTCGACACTCTCAAACAATAGATTACCAATTTTAAATTTAAACATATAACAAGGGCTAGTAATAGAATAATAGATGCCATGGCTACCATTATATCTTTTATTTGACACATAAATATAGCTAAAGACTACCAATTTCTTATTGAAAATCTACTCACCCTAGCTCATGAACCTTTGACTATTGTAATGATCTATGATATTATTGGTCCTAACTATACTTAGTATTCAAACCTATACACCTACCTTCATGACTAAATTATGCCACCAGATCTATCTCACAAATAATCCAAAGCCTTTATCCACCATGCCATACATTATACTTTACTTAGACCAACCCTATACCACTATATTTTTAATAGATTTCTAATTCATTATTTAACTTCAATAGAATCTACATTAGTGTTATGAGAAATTCATGAAGGGGCATGTGGATCCTAGACTAATAGGGCCATCCTATCCAAAAATATCTTGCATACTAAGTACTATTGGCCAATGATGGATGCAGATACAACTACATATGTGAAAATATGTGATAAGTTTCAATAGTGTACCAATCTAATTCATTCCCCAACCAAGACTCTAAAACCAATACTTACACCATGGCCATTTCCTATATGGGGCCTTGATATCATTTAAAAGATAAACCCCACCTCATCTAATGACCATAAACATATCCTTACCACCACATAATTCTTCACTAAGTGGGTTGAAGCTATACCCCTCGCTTACATGATTGGAAAAAAAATTTCAAAATCATCTTTAACCATCTCATTTGCTGCTATAGTATTCCCTCTAAAATTATATCTGATAATAGTGGATCATTCAAGAATAAGGATGTCAAATTACTATGTGATGAATACAATATTAAACAACATTTTTTCATGGGATATTACCAACAAGGTAATGGCTAGGTAGAATCATCTAACAAAACCATTGTCAACATCCTTAAAAATATTATCAATGATGTTGGCCATGATTGGCACCTTCAAATATATATGCCCTCTAGGCATACCACACCAATCATCATTCTCCAACAAGAACCACTCCATACTCACTTGTTTAAGGCACTGATCTCATTCTTCCCATTGACGTTGAGTTACCTTCTTTGCTTATATTTTTGAAGCATGTCCTGGATGATGAAGACTATTGCGTAGCTCACCTACAAGAGATGGAGTTACTTGATGAGAAATGATTGAATGCAATAAATAATTTTCAAGCATATTATAACTAAATACATGGCCACTATAATCAGTGCATGAAACATAGATAATTTTAGCTTAGTGATCTTATTCTTAAACAAAACCAAAAAAATACCATGATTGAGAAGAAACATAAAGGAAAGTTCAAACCCATCTAGGTAGGTCCTTTCATCATTGTTACAAACTATGGCATTGGAACCTATAGATTCGCCATACCAGATGGGGATAAACTTGATGAACCAATGAACATTATACACCTCAAGCATTACTTTATTTGAGTGACTTGGTGTATTATCTATGAGGACCATTTCAAGTTGTACCATATTATCAACTTTATTCTTTATACCATTCTACCATTTTATTCACTTTGCCATTCCACCATCCTATTCTACCATACCTTTTCTATCAACTGATTTATTTTGACCCTCCCTACCTAGCCCATTTGACCTTGGTTCCATTTCATTGGTTTCAATTTCAACATGAAGATTTAGATCAATTTCAATAGTTATTTCAAGTATTATAGAAAGAGGTCACATTTTTGGAATAGTATGACAAAGGTTTTAGCACTTATATCCTTCATTTCTTATTCCATTCTATATCAAGTGTGCATAATTATATCCACCTATGGGCAAATCAATGTTTCATCATCTTGTTACTAATTATAATTACCTATGGGAAAATTAGTATCATTGACTTATGCCATTATTTCCAAGTTATAACTACCTATGGGCAAACTAGGGGCAAAACTTGTTTATCATTCTTTGATGTACCACCTTGCCATACCTATGCCTTATTGTGCCATCATGCCAAATTTTCCTATTTTTTTTTGAATTTGATGCTACACTAGTTAGATTCCTCCACCATAAGGTAGAACTATAGTTACTTGAGTTCCCATCTTAGGATTATGTGGGTAGTTCTTGATTTATGTTGAGGCTAGCATAGTCCCTCTTTGCCATATGCTCCTACCATTTTTTGAGCAACCTTCACCACACTCTCACCATTTTATGAGTAATTTTTAAGTTTGAAAACTCTCATCATTTTGTGAGATTAGACTATTTAGTATCTCATCATTCTCTAATTAAGTTGAGATGATCCAAAAATTCTAAAAACATTTATAAAAATGATTTAGAAAAACCAAAAACATTAACCACTTATTTGCCTTAAAGATTCTAGGAACCCTCACTAAGTCACAAAAAAACACTTGTAATTTAGTTTCCCCATCTTTATTTGCCCTCTTGTCCCATGTGCTTGCCATTTTGAAAGATAATTCCCATATTCTTCTATTCCAAAACTAGGTTTTCTTCTTATCATCATTTTCTTATATCCCATTTCCTATAAGAACTACATTTGGGCTAAAGTTTTTGTTGGATATTACATCCATGGAACTATGTAGGTAATGCCCACTTACCTAGTGTATATGAAGACAACTCGACCACCACCTTCCTTTTCTTTTATTCTCCCATATTATTTATTTGTTAAGTTGTCTCCTATTTTCTAGGGGTAATGGTCTTCATCTTATTTGTATCATGTTGTTTGTACTAACAATGTTATTAACCATTATTTTTTTAATGTTTCTCTTTGTTTTATTTATTTATATTTTCTGGGTGTTTTTTTTTTTTTGCTTATGCTTTATTATTATGCCTTGATTCAATTTATATGCATTCATTGGGTGATTCTTTACAAATTATTTTTAAATCCATCCATATTCATATGTCAATATTGTCATCATGGTTTTATCATTGATACATTTTTTACCTTTGAATATTGGATTGGGAGTCATTTCTTATGCATATTTTGGCCAAGTCCTCATGGTGTTTTATCATGATGCCTACCATTACATGCTACAACAAAACTTAGCTTCAGAGAGTCTACATGACAATGCAATAATGATATCTCCTTAACACCAATAACAACAAAATTCTTGATCTAATCCAAATCATATCCCAAATAAAGTAATTAAACAATGAAAGAATTTTCCTCGCTAGTTTAGATGAAAATCCCTACTAGCAGGTCACCTAATTCATCTTTTTCTTTTATACCACATTGCCATCATATTTGCCATTATCAAGATACAACACTTATAAACACCTTTGGGAAAGTATACCATCCCACTTGCATTTCCAATTATTATAACAACACTTAGGAAAATCATTACATTTCCATCAACTTGAGGGTTAATGATTATAACTACCTTTGGGAAAATCTTTCACTTTCTTCTGCCTAACTGGGGCATGTTTTTATCCTACCAATGGTTTCAACCACCTCTAGGAAAATCATTATTTTTCCTTTAACTGATTATAACCACCTTTGGGAAAATCATTCTCTTATTACCCTAAGCCTTTTTTAATTATTATAACCACTTTTGGGAAAATCATCACCTTTTTTAATCCTACCCATGCTGATGATTATAACCACCTATGGGAAAATCATCTTATTTGTCTACCTTAATTGGGACAACTCTATATGCCACTGATTATAACCATTTATGGGAAAATTGATCCCTTCCACCCCATTAGTTTCATATGTTTGGTCCAATTATTTCCTTATTTTAAGGGACCATTTACCAACCCCTTTGCCAACTGATCCCTTAAAGTGGCACCTATAGTTCATCTATTTTTATTGAAGTCATAAGCATAAAAAACCTTTTCAATATTTGAGAAGACATTATTATGCTTATAGTTTACAATGCCTTCCCAAATAGGGTCAAACTGCAGACGCCTAAAATTGGCCACTAATGGATTTATACTAGACTTTAGACTGATTCTTACTAACCTATACAAATTAAGCCTAAGAATCACTAGACATCTAAAATTTGATTTCATAACATGCTATTTGGCCTATAAACCAATTAAATGGGGAAAATACACACATAAATTAAATAAAATATTGAAAAAATGTTAAAATTACTAAACAAAGTTAATTAAAATGTTAAACCTAATTAAATGCATAGTTGAATTATCCATGTGTAATTAATGAATTATCAAAAAAGAAAATTAAAAAATCAAGAATATCCTAGGAATTCATAATTACCTTTTTATGAGTTGTCAAATATCATAAAATATCTCAACATGCCTATTCATTATGACCATTTGACACATTTTAATTATACTAGGGTTAATTGACTCACTAAGGTTAGGTTTAAACCCATTCTAAGCTCTAACTACACCTTAACTCACCTTGGGTTAGGGTTAGTCTCTAAACCTATAAATGCAAGCATAGACCTCTTTATTTGGAGAGATTAAGCATATTAAATTTATAATTTATGATTTGGTGCATGATTAAAAGCTATAGTTTTATAATGCAAAAATCACAAGCTAAGCCATAACCATAAGCCATACCAAGCAAGCCAATAATGGCACCAAAGAGAGAAGGAGCTATACAACTCCATTTGCCAAAGACTCTTTGAGCATAAGTTGAGAAAGCCAAATGAACACATCACTTGGAGCATTCAAGGAAGGTAAATAAGTTGTAATTTATTTACATTTTATTTGAGCTTTGCCATTTATTATTTGTTCACTAAGCTCCCCCTATGATCTAAGAAAGTAAGTGTTATGCATGTTAGTGTGTTTTTATTCAAGTTTTTTTACTTGTTATAACACAGGATATAACCACCCTTCTTGGATTCTTTGATCACAAATCCTTCTAACATGATTTGGAGGTTATATAATAATAGGCACAAGGGTATGGAGCCATCAATGGCCTCCAACCTAGTCACAAGATTAAAGAACACAAGAACAACATCCCTCTTATGTAAAACAATAAATAAGTTTACAAGAAGAGTAAAAAAACTAAAGGGAGTCTAACCCTAATATAAAGAAGTAAATTTTAAAATGCCTTATCGATCCTCAATGACCCTCCACATCTTCAACTAATACTACTCTAGTTTTGGGAATGACTACAATAAAGGAGAAATCTACACTTCTAGATTAATATAAGAAGATCACTTTTACTATGATGCCTCTATCACCTCTCATAACATCTACTCAGGTTAGTCTCCCTAAATTTTTAAAATATTCTTTATTATCTATTTAAGAATATTTGGTAAGTTCACCTCTATACACAACCATCATCGAGGAGACCTCTCCTTAAGCACTCCTTACCATGCCAATTCTGATCACATTTCCTTCTACCACTATTATCCCACCAACCATTTCTTCACCACCACCTGTAATGATGTTTTCCCCCACTAGTAACCCACTTAATTATTTAACCCACTCCCTCACCTTCTACTCCCCTTGTACTCACTTACTAGAGGAAACCTAAATATCTTACTACTTCCTCTAAGGGAAGGTAGTTAGAAGAAAGGCCAACACATGGCCTTCCAACCATAGAAGAAACCTTGGAATAAGAGGAAGCAATGAAAGTAAAGAAAGAAGATCTTGAGTAAGTGATATATTTAGTTGAGTATCTAGATAATGGAGAGGAACATGATGAAGAAATAATGAAGGGGTTGGGATCAAAAATAAGTGAAGAGGCACCACCAGATGATGAAGAGGTAGAATTAGAAAGAGTTAAAGCCATGAGTTTGGGAGGCCCATATGTGTAATGAAACCCAACTAACATTATGGATTAGAAAATACTCATGAAGTAATAAAGATAAAATTTCAATGACGTAGTTTCTCCTTTGTTTCATCTATTATCAGTATAAACATTCAAGTTGTAGATTTACCTCCAGATGTTCCAAGAAATCTTGTGTCTATCTCTATTGAATCACCTATTATTTATTCCTCCAATAAAATAGAGACTCCTAAGAAGGTAGTCCATTTTGAGAGTCTAATTACCATTTCTATTTTTAACCCCAAAATTATAGAAGTTCCTAAGAAACAATCAACTCAACTAGACCTAACCATGCCACAATACAAGGCTTGAGAAAACTCTAGGCTTAAAAAGGTACATGGTTGAAGTTACTCCAATAAGGGAACCTTCCCCATGGGATATAATTATTCATCCACCTCTCCAGTTCTTTGTATAAATAAGTACATATTAGCACCACTAGATATAACACGCCCTCTTATGACTCCTCCACCTTCCATATCTAAAGACCCAAATCCAGATGAATAAATAGGGGAACTTATTATTCCAAAATTGGTAAAGGAAATACATAATGTAAGGGATGAGAGAAAATTTTATCTTCATAGATTTACATACAATTTGTACCTAGTTTGATAAGAAGAGTGGAACCATCCAAAGGGTGAGAAAGAGGAAGGCTCTAAATCTGGGTACATGGGAAGAAATTGAATTTGAGTAAAGAGAATTTATTTCCCTTAGAAAATAAATTAAAATAGGATCCAAGGGATCCTAATGAATATATTGAATATTTCTTCACTTTTGTGGATTCAAATAATGAATCCATGAAGAAGATGTATCAAATCAAAGAGGAAGCATATCAAATATTACAACAAAGATAAACTATACATGCTCCTTGAGATATAATTGATGATGTACATAGTGAAACTACTAAACTATATAATATTTTGAATAACACTTAGGTTTTCAGTGGAAGAAGCCAATCCAATAGAACAAATGTAACCAAGTTTTGAAATCAAATAGAATAATTAAAAAAGAGGTTAAATTTTTTGGTTCAATGTTCCATAAGTAGTGCATTCAACTAATTAAACTTTATGTATAGCTTGGATGCATCATGGTACCTTAATTATGTAATGCAAGAAGGGATGCTTCCCTCAATTGGCATAATCAGATGAAGAATTTAATGGAACATTTTTATAAACATGAAAGTGAGGCCTTGGTAATTTTGAGGTACATGAGGGTCACTAATGTGATCACACCTATAGGTGAACTAGTCAACATGCTAAATTTTGAGAACCTCCTCCAAGTAGCTACAAACAACTTTAAAGAAGAAGTTTTTAATACCCTTCTCAATTTCTACAGTGTTTTTACAATGATGTGATATCATTTGTACTACTAGTGTGTCAAGTGTTTCTTTATGCATGATATGTGAGTGAGACGTATTATGGTTAGTTATCAGTCTTAATTAAGTTACCTTGTTGTGATGACTTTGATTCAGGTTCATTATGACTCATGAAGGACCACCTTAGGCTATGTATGTTTAATGATAATAATAATTTGTGTTATCAATTAATGTGTGGGTTTTTATGTTGATGAGTCACTTTTATTAGGTTATCCATTGGACATGATTTATGTTAATTCAAACACATTGATTGAACCCATCAAATGGTTATGTTATGTTAAGATAGTTCAGATTATTTGATTTGTATCTTTCTTAGTGTTTTGAGAACCATATCTAGTTTTAAAAACAAGAATAATAACACTATTATGATTGTGACCAAATCTAGATAATATTTCATAATGGTCTTAACTAAGATTATATGTAAATACATATTTATATAAATATATGCATATTAAAATGGTATTATGTAGATAAGCAAATTAAATGAATGAATATACACATTTATTCATAATCTAGATAAATAAATAATTTTAAATCAAATATTACTATTTCAATATCTATATGTATTGATATACGCATTTGTTGAAATGTATTTATATGTTAATATAAGTTAAAATCATATTACTAGTTTTGTAATAAATTTAATGTATTCAATTACTTGATTTTTCAAGGTAATAATTAATCTAATAAAAATAAAAATAAATATGACAAACACAATAAACAAATTAAAATAGAAAAGTGGAAACACTAATCCTAAAAATAAAATAAAACAATATACAAGCATCCTTCCCATTAAAAAGTTAACTTAATGTAGAGAGGAGCCATTTTGGATATTTGCCAAGGAGAAAAATAGGTGGAGGGAGAATGAAGAATGAATATGGAGAAGGAAAGAGTGGTGAAGGAGAATAAAACACCCAGATGAAGCAAGGAGCTTCAATAAAATAGGAAGAGGTTTATTCCTATTTAAATACATGAGTTTTTTTTCCAAATTATAGTTATGATTTAGTTTAAGAATATAATTGTTTTCTTGTGAGAAAAAATAATAAAAAATACAAACCCTAGATCTCTTGCAACTCCCTGATATATTTTCCATTTGCCCTTCTAGATTGGAGAATAATAAATTTCTAATTTTAAAAAATACATGTGTGTGTGTGTTTGTGTATATTTATATGTAAAAATATATTAAAAAAATATGTATTACCATAGCATTCATCTCTTTTCATATTAATTTTATCATTTAAAAAAATAAAAATAAAAATAAAATACATGTATGCACATTTTTTTTATTTTATTATGATATAGGGGTGCAAGCGAGAGGAGGGTGGATATGCCATCCTAGCCCTATCCCATAATAGGGAGGGGAACAAGCTAGACCAGTTAGCCCACCTGACCCCTAACCTACCCTGACTGATGGCTATGGCTGTAGCCAAGGCCTTAGGCCCTAGTTGCAACACCAAAAACTTTGGATAAGGTTATGTTATTTTTTTTAAAAATAAAAATATATATATATATATATATATATATATATATATATATATATATATATATATATATATATATATATATATATATATCTTTATGTTTAAAAAAAAAAAAAACTAAAAAAGTCAATAATAATAAAAACAAACATATCAGTAAATAAATAAATAAATAAATAAATATATATATATAATAATAATAATATTTTATATTATTTTTGTTAAAAATATGTTTAATAATAAATATAGATATAAGATTAAATTACATATATATCTATATATAAAAAAATAAAATAATATTTTATATTATTATGGATGATTATGTATTACACACACACATACAAATATACAGATGTGTGTGTGTGTGTGTGTGTGTGTGTGTGTGTGTGTGTGTGTGTGTGTGTGTGTGTGTGTGTGTGTGTGTGTGTGTGTGTGTGTGTGTGTGTGTGTGTGTGTTACTATTTTCATATTTAATCAATATAATTCAGTCCTGACCTATTAATATATATTATTTTAAATATAAATATGAGACATGTATTTTAAATATTAGTATGAAATTTTCATTCAAAACAATTATATAAATATGGATGTATACTTGGATAGACAAATGTTATAAAATATAAGATGTATATATACATGCGTATAATAGGCAAGTAGTAATCCTCCAATCACTACTATTATTGGATGAATTTAGGTGTGGAATTAATTAGTATGTTTAAATGAATTTAGTTTTGAACTCTTATAATTAATAAATAGTCAAGTTTAGAGAATTATTTCAAAATATACAGTGACAATATGGGGATTTTAAGTTGAAGCCATTACACAAAGTGATATTTTAAAGGGCCCTAAGAATGACATTAAGTTTGATGCTCTTCTAATGGAAGAGATTGGTTAAAATCCTTTTAAATAAATCTCTAGTTAGGAACTTTGTTGATTATATATATATATATATATATATATATATATATATATATATATATATATATATATATTGTTGTTAATTAAAGCTAAATCGAAGCCTTACTGATTTAGTGTACTTGTGGGTGCCTTGGAAAGATGATAAGATTGGTTGTCATGTTACTAGGTATGGGATAAGTTAGCTCTTTGTATTAAAATTAGAGAAATTTGTGAATGGAGACCAATGTGGAAGATCTATCTATTTTCTTATTCACACCTAGAGGGGAACTCTAAAATCTAATGTGCTTGTAATGTTTATACAATTCCTTTGCTATGGTGTTACTGTTTGTGTAAGTGTAATTTGATTCTTTATCATTTCATGTTGGGATTTTGTGTTATTATTATAATAAAATGGTAATTATCTACATTGGTTGATGATGAGCTTGGGTGCCAATTTGATAATTTTCATCTTGTTAAGATCAACCCTTCTTGTTGCTTAGTATGTAAGATATCATAAGTATGCTATGTTTTATTGTTTAAATCTTTATTTGATTTGTTTATTAATTTGGAAAATGAATTATTTGGGAGGGAGAAGTCTCTTACTCAATGTAATTTGAACCTTTATTGACTATTTTCATAGTGCAAGTTGGTGAGTTACTATTGGTAGATAAGGTATAGGAATATAATGTTTTTATGTTGAAGTTGATAGCATCTTGTCTATTATTTGATTCAAGTTTTGAATAAACGATGATTATATGTATGTTGTTGAATTGGAAAATTTATATAGTTTTGTTTTTAGATATTGTCATTAACCTGAGTTGACTTATCATTAAAAAGATCCATGTTAGAGATTATATACTAGATAATTATAATGGTTATTATATTATTTAAAGATATCAATGTGCAATAATATCCCTTAATCTAAATTGTCAATGATTTTTTTGTAACACTTAATGCTTTGACAACAGATGTAGGCTAGTGTTTGACTAATAGAGTTACTTCTAGTAGTGTTTTTTAAACTTTTTTAATCTATGAGTGAAGAACCTTATTGAGTAGATCAATTAAATATTATTTTGGTGTAAATTAGTAATAATTTGAATAAATAAATGTTGCAATATCAAAGATTCATAATTGGATGATAGCATTAGTGTTAAGATCACACAATTTGAATAGTAAAATATCATTAAGCATTGTTTGGTTTGATATTCTTTTTCTTCATTTTAGTTATTTATGTTCTAAAATAATATTTCTATTGTGATGATGTTATTATACAAATTTGACCCATTATTTCATAATAGTATAAACCTTTGTTTGGGTATTTATTCTAGTGCTATTTTGTAGCTTGTTTAGTACTGTTGAACCTTTGTAAGTGAATTGTAACCATCTAGCCTTAAGTGTTTATGCATTCCTTATAATCATTTGGAATTCATGTTGTGCCAAACTAATGGAAATTGAAGTACATTAATTGATTCATGTTATATTTGAGCCTTGAATCTTTATGTGTTTTACCTTGTGTAATTGATTGAAATGTAACTAGTTGAATCATAACTTTGTAGTGATGATATGTTTGTGTTCACTTGAGTCTATATGCCATTTTAGTGTTACTATCTTGTATGCATAGGAGTTAGGGTGTTCATTGGAGTGGAAAAAAAAATGGTGTGGTTTTGTGTGTGCATAGATGTAAATTTTGGGCATTACATTTTAGTAATAGAGCATGATTAAACACTGGGAGCTTTGGAGTGTTGGTTTTTCTATTACATGCATTCTGAAAAAATTTGCTCAGTGTTTACAAGTGGAATGACACAGTGAGAATGTAAGTATTTATAGACATGGACTACATTAAGAATCATTGAATTATTATTGTAGGATTCATTCTTTTGGTAGATGGGAGCACCTTATTAGAGAGAACTCATTTATTATTTGATTGCTTTTATGGTGGAGTATCTAACGACTATGAACCATTGGAATCTGAAGTGAATAAAATGATGAAAATTTTAAATTTTCATGTTGATTATATCACTCTCATGCCTCATTAATGAATGTTTATGTTGGTTAGTTTTATTATTCCTTATAGAAAATAATTATCTATTGAGAAAATTTGTATGTATATATGTTTTTGCATTGTAAATACTTATTTTAAATCTATTCCACATATACTTATAATGGTTATGTATGAATTCATTGAGTGAATATGACTTCTAATAACATAATGCATCTATAGTTAACAATATGATAAAATTAATTATTTTTAACTCAAACTATTAACAATAGTAATTCTAAGTAATCATGCTATAGTCAGTGTTTAATTATTCATCTTGGTTAAGTGTAAGCCATGAGGTTATATAGAGGCATTATTGTATTATGTTATAGCTATGAAATTCATTTAACCCTAGTGTATTGGTAACCTTGTGCATGTTGTTTGTTATATAACTAGATGGTACCTAGTATGGTTTGGATGCCTTGTGTTTTGAACAAGAGTGTTGTAAGTTCTAACCCTATCCTCTAGTTATGTAGTTCAAACGTTGCATGTAACCATAAGTGATTCAAGATTAAGTGTGTGGATAGGGAATTGATAGATTGATTTTATGTCCCCCTCTTCATTATGAAGAATTAATGTACCTTCATATCTATGATAGAAATAATAAGCTATTTAATTTCTTTTGATATGTCCATTTATGTTAAAATTATGGTGTACTTGGATGTTTGTTTTAGAATGGGATATTGGATATAAGTGTGATTATATATATTTTATAATAGATATGAACACTCTACTTTGGAAACATTAATTAATATTGAATAATGACTTATCTCTATGAACCAATTATGATAGTTCAACTATTGAGATCTTTGCATTAGTGATAATACATAAGAATTATCAATACATATTATTAACTTACATTAAAATGAGACAACCAGAATTAAACATAGTTTTTTTTTAAAAAGCATTTGGATTAAGTGCAACAATACAAAATGACATATTATTTGATGAGAGACTTGTATATTAGCTAATTCAGAGGCTTTAGGATAGTTTCTAGATTTTTGGGGTACTTTTAGCATGGGTGTCAGGCATGAGGTTCAAACTTAGTCTATTTATACACAATTATACCAACATTTATTACTGTGAGGCATATTGAGGATTACTACTGTTCTTATATCTCCTAACTTTGGGAGGTTGTTGAGTCTTACTATATTACCCATGGGAGGTAATCATGTTTCTCTTTTGAGAGGTATATAGAGGATGATGTGATGTTTTATCCTACCATAGGGTGGTATTCAAGTTGCTTTTATTATCTCACCTATGAGAGGTGATTGCATTTTATTGATTCCTTTTCCCCTTGGGTGACTTTTATAGTCACATAGTTTGAGTAATGTGATGTTTTTTTACTTTGCTTTGAGAACCAACACGAGTCTTTAAACTTGAATTTGCATTTAGTCATTTTGGAGTTTTGAACATTTATAAGCTACTTTATTGAACCTAAAGTAAATGGATTGACATTTGATTGTGATTGGATTTAAATTTTTATGTTTTTGATGACTTGATAATTTTAACTTATTTTGAATTTTATTTACGACTTTCTATTTTTTTTTTCATAATTTCATTGGCTTATTACTCTTAAATTAAATATTTTGACATTTGATCTTTCAAAATTATTATGGTGTTTTGGTTTTTGACCAATGCTAGGTCATGTGTTTTATATACCTATGTTGTAATGTGCAAATATGCACTATTGGGGATAAAAAGTAGCTTCAAAAGCTATTGGGTTGAGATGGAAACCTATGTGAAATAGGTTAATGACAGCATCCTTCCCAACCACTAGATGTGGTGTTGATTATTATTTATATATATTATTATGGCCATTTATTTTGGAGGTTTAAGGAGGCCAGAAGGTCTAAGAAGGGAATAAGGAGGTTTCAGGAGGTCTATGTAGTTTCTAGAGGTCTAAGGAGGTTTGAAAAGATGTTGTTGATGATGTAATTGATGGAGACTATTATTCTTTTCACACTGTATTGTTTTGATATTTTTACAACATTATATGCTTTCTTATATGACTTGGTAGTCATAATCATTATTAGTTATTACACAATGGATACGATATTATCTTATGGTAGATCAATCATTATACTCTTATTAGTGATCTTGAAAATTCATAATTCAATTGGTAGTGAATATAATATATGGAAGTTCTTTCGAGTAATGATATTTCATTCAGTAGGAATAACATGACAATATGTTTTGGTTAACAATTGACTTAACATTTCATAGATAATTGGTATTACAATAATTACATTAGTTCCATATTTTGATAATATCATTCTTATTTATATTTTACCATGGAATGGCACATAGGTTATTTGGAATAAGAACTTATATTCTAGAATATCATAGTATTGATAGGAAAATTTAGTGTTACCGCTTTTGAGACAATTTGGAATATATATATATATATATATATATATATGAGTGTTGAAATATCATGAGGGTTTGATCAGTAGTGGATTAATATAATTAGGTAATGTGGTGGATTCTACTACATGATTTTATCTTAGAAGCATTGATGATGATGCCTTTTTCAAGGAGGTGAATGTAATACCCTTCTCAAGATCTATAATCTTTTCAAGATGACGTGATATAATTTAGGCTACTAGTGTGTTCAGTGTGTCCTTATACCAAATGTGTAAGTGAGATGTATTATGGTTAGTTGTTAGTCTTGATCTAGTTACCTTGTTTTGGTGACTTGGAATTAGGTTCATTGTGAATCATGAAGGACCAAATTGGGCTGTGTGTTTAATGATAAGAATAATTTGTGTTATCACTTAATGTGACTTTATGCTTTACTAGTGGTTTATGTGTTGATGAGTCACTTTTATTAGGTTATCTATTAGACTAGATTTATGTTAATTCAAACACGCTAATTGAACATGTCAAGTGGTTGTGTTATGTTAATATGGTTTTGATTATTTGAGTTGTATCTTTCTTGGTGTTTTAACAAATATATCTAGTTTTAAAAATATGAATAATAACACTATTATGATTGTGACTGAACTGAGATAACATTTCATAATGGGCATAATTAAGATTATATATAAGTACATAATTATATAAATTATGCATATTAAAATGGTATTATGTAGATAAACAAATTAAATGAATAAATATACTTATTTATTCATAATATGGATAAATAAATGCTTTTGAATTAAATATTTCTATTTCAATATCTATACGTATTGATATATGTATTCATAGAAACATATTTATATGTTAATATAAGTTAAAATAGTATTACTAGTTTTGTAATAAATTTAATATTTTTAGGTGCCTAATTTTTTAAGGTAATAATTAATCTAATAAAAATAAAAATAAAATAGTGATAAACACAATAAATAAATTAAAATAGAAGAGAGGAATCCCTAACCCCAAAAATAAAATAAAAAAATGTACAAGCATATTTCCCATTAAAATGTTAATATAATGGAGAGAGGATCCATTTTGGATATTTGATAAGGAGAAAAATAGGTGGAGAGAGAATGAAGATAGATAAGGAAGGAGTGGTGAAGGAGAATGGAACACCTAGATGAAGTAAGGATCTTCAATGAAATAGGCAAAGGGTTTCTTCCTTTTAAATCCTTGAGTTTTTTTTTCAAACTAATAAGTAGATTAAATTGGGGTGTATTTTAGTTATGATTTGGTTTAATAATATAGATTTTTTATTATGATAAAACAAAAATAAAAATAAAAAAATACAAACCCTAGATCTCTCGTAACTCCCTGATATATTTTCCATTTGCCCTTCTAGATTAGAGAATAATAAATTTAAATTTTTAAAATATGTGTGTGTGTGTGTGTGTGCATGTGTATTTATATGTAAAAATATGTTCTATATATATATTACCATAGAATTCATCTATTTTCATATTAATTTTATTGTTTAAAAAAATAAAAAAATAAACAAAAATAAAATATATGTATGCATATTTATTTTATTTTATTATGATACATGGGGAGGAGGTGCACAAGGAGGGGGTTGTGCCATCCTAGACCCCTCCCATAATAGGTAGGGGAGGTGGATGGTCCATCCAACCCACCCCACCCCTGGCCTAGCTCAATCAACAACCATATATGTAGCCAAGGCCTTAGGCCCCAGCGGTCAGTCCCAAAAATCTTAGATATGATTATATTATTTTTTAATACACGCACGCACACATGAACACACACACACACACACACACACACAAGAGAAACAAAAAATGTCAATAATAATAACAATAAACATATCAATAATTAAACAAACAAATAAATATGTAAAATAATATTTTATATTATTATGGATGATCATATATATATATATATATATATATAGTACGTGTTCCTCTTTAGATATTTAATCAATATAATTTGGTCTTGGATTACGAATATACATTATTCTAAATATAATTATGAGATGTGTATTTAAAATATTAGAATGGAATTTTCATTCAAAAAAATTATATAAATATGGATATATACTCAGATAGATAAATGTTATAAAATATAAGATGTATATATATACATGCATATAATAGGCAAGTAGTAATCCTCCAACCACTCTAACATATCCACTAGGATTTATTAGAATAACATGATAATTTTTTTTAAATTTAATTCCATGTATTCTTTCATTAGATTTCACCACAAGAATCTAATTAGTGACCCTAGTATAACACCTTAAGCATGTTAACCATAAAATAAACATGTAACATCTATTAGTTACTGATCACAAGCATCACATGAAAAAAAACATAATCACATATAGAAAGTAATGACATATTCCAGCCATGACTGGTATAATAATACAACCACTGATATTAATGTATAAATGTAAAAATAATTACATTTCCATCAAGAATATTGTTTCAATGATAAATAAATACAATCTATGATAATCTCAAGTGTAGTCTCCAAATAAGTACTGTTGTTGGAGGGAGAGCATCATCTGAGCACTTTTACACACTAACCATGGACCATCAATCCCTTGCATAATCCCCTAATGAGGGAATGTCCCTCCCTTTACAAATGGGTAGATAGTGATGATGCAAGAATCTGTAGAGACAAGCTAGTACCCATGTGATATAATATATATAATACATGATGTGTAACACAAAAAAAAGACATTCTAATATGATATTGCATAAACATGTAAATCAAATATATGAAATGATGATGTTTAACTAAACATTACTTTGGCAAAGTTTTTTAAATAGTTATTGATCTCTATGATCAATCAAATTCATACACACCACTTTATTGTATTACCTTCATCTAGCATTAGTGATACTAAATAAGCTAAGAAAGTCTATCTACTACTTATTTAGTACCAAAAATACAAGATTTGGTTAAATACATATATAACCACATATTCATATGGATTATTTCCTATCAACAAGTATAAATCATGTTAAGTATATAAATAGTTAAAATACATACATTTATTCCATCAAAAGTATGTAATGAATCCAAAACATATTATTTACTATGAAAATAATACTTATAAACACGTATAGTCCATATAGGACATACCACTCGATTATAATTATACTTAGTTTACAAACTACTAATCATCAAAGTAACTCAAATATGAAAATATCAAGATAACACCATCTATTTCAGTTTTTTTCCATATGCACAAACTTAAAACATACAATAATTAGTCTTAATTTAATCCACGGATCAGAATTAACTATAATCCAACTTTTATGTTAATATTTTTCCACATAAAAGAGTTGTATGTATTTGACTATGGTATACTACCTCAAGTATTTATAACTTATTTACAAATAACTATATATCATTTTTTTAAACATGCTTCTTATACATATATAGGCTATATATATGTATTAGTATGAAATCTTCCTTATACAGGGATAAGCCAAATATAAGTATGAGTACTTTATTGATTTATATAAACATATATCCTATATATATTTGTGCTCACTTTATAAATGTCAATAATTTACAATTATAACTAATAACACAATCATATCCATTAAATACTTCTTCATATGCTCTTTATTGTTCATCCAATAATTATGTATATAAATACATGGTTTGTATGTGTTAAGGATGGGATGGGTCAAAACTATGAACTCTCTCTCTCTCTCTCTCTCTCTCTCTCTCTCTCTATATATATATATATATATATATATATATATATATATAAACCTTGTTAACAAACAATAAAGTTATGTATAGAATATAATGTCTTTGAATTTACAATGCCATCTAAATATACAAGAATAACATTACCATTATCTAACTAGTTAATGTATTACATTCCAATATATATGAAATTTTAATTATTTTATTTTGACAATAATCATAAGGCTTATACAGTTGACACTGTCTATATCACTCACTATTTTACTATAATTGTTTTTTATTAAAACAGTCACCAACATGAGCCTAAAATTGCCTCTAATTTTATAAACATATATCTTAATTTGAGTGAAAAAGAGAGTCTAGATCCATAATAAATCCATGTAAATTGACTAAATATCATAATATTCATTAAATGGTTTATAATACTATTCTTAAAAACTATATATGTTTACACAATATTTACAATATGGACAAAATATCATTTCTTTCATATGCATAAAGGAAAGCACAATTTACTATTATATGCTCTACACCAACACTTAGTTATATATATTCAACTTGATGTTAAATGATAAAATATTCGATCATATTATATACTAGAGCATGGGTTTAAGCATGCTTAGAAAACACAATAAATAATTCCCATGGTCTAATTAAACTCAACTTGGGGTTCATACATTTTAATGAAAATAGAGTATATATAAGCCAATATAACTTGGCATATTTCCATAAATGAATTTTAAGCACTAATGATATTTATCATTATACCTCGACTCAACTATTATACACATATACACTATTAATTATATTTATACTCAGGTATGTATATGTATATTAAAGATCATTCAAGACCTGTAAGGTACATATGTACATAACCCTATATATGCCATGTATATTAATTTTAAGATAAAAACTAAGTTTTAAAACAACCTCATTACATTCCAACATACCATATGACTTCATACATATATAAAATTTGTATCACTAGATTTGTATACAGACCTAGGGTTTATGTTGGGGGATCAACCAACACTGGATTACACTTGTGAAAGCAATAAACATGGAAATAAATCAGATAGATAAGTAACTGAAATGATAAATAGCACAGAACAAGATATACAAGAAAACACCCTGAAAACTTGTATTAAAACTCTTTACAATAGGAATACAATGAAGAAACTTTGTTCTTCCACACCTCTCTCAGATGCACACAAGATCTCTCACTAGATCTCTATTCCTCAAGAGCTCTCTCTCAAGTACAATCAAATCCAACAACCTAGATTGATGCAACTCAGTACTGTCCTTCAAACATTCACAATGTTCTACTCTTACAGTTCTACACTCTTATCACTATGAGCTAAGAAGATCTATCCTAATATAGAATTAGGAGACTTGAGCATGCTCTTACAACAAACAGTTAAGCCTCTTCAACAAGGGCTCTAAAAATAATATTGCTAATAATAGAGATGCAAGCTTGAGTCCACAACTCAAACTTATCATGCAAACACTCACTTCTATCCATGGAAATAGCTTTCTAGACACGCAAGTAATCGACGTTGGTTCCTGCCTGTTTGCCTGTGACCATCGCCGGCCGACCCTATTGCCTACGTCGGTGCCTCTGTAACTACAACTGACCAACGTCGGTCACTCCTAACCGATGCTGGCGTCTGTGTAGACCCGAACCTATTTTCTATGCTCCTTGGTGAAGCTTTTAGCTCCACACCCTAACAATCTCCCACTTGGAGATAAACCAGCTGCACCAGTACCTGTACAGCAACATCTTCTAGCTCCTCCATCTTCAACTCAATCATGAAGACCAATAGAAGTTGAATGAACATTCAACTTCTCCTTCGTAACCAGCTTTGTTAGCATATCAACAGGATTCTTATCTGTATGGATTTTCTCCAGCTTCAACTCACCATCTTCCAATACCTGTCGTATGAAGTGGTACCTTAGCTGTATGTGCTTGGTTCTTGAGTGAAAAGCTGAGTTCTTAGCTAAATGGATTGCACTCTGACTGTCACTATACAATCTGCAACTCCCATGCTCCCTTCTAAGCTCTTCCATGAACCGTGTCATCCATATCATCTCCTTGCTAGCTTCTGTGGCTGCAATATACTCTACTTTTGTAGTTGACAAGGCAACAACCTTCTGCAACTTAGATATCCAGCTAACCACTATTCCACCTACAGTAAAAACATAACCTATAGTGCTCCTTCTGCCATCCAAATCACCTGCCATATCTGAATCTACATAACCATGTAGAGAAGTATCTGAACCTCCATAGCACAAGTGTCTACTGCTGGTTCCTTTCAGATATCTAAGGATCCATTGAACTGCCTTCCAATGTTCCTTACCTAGATTGGCCATATACTTACTTACCACTCCCACTACTTGGGCAATATCTGGTCTAGTACACACCATTGCATACATCAAACTTCCTACTGCAGAAGAATATGGAACCTTACTCATGTACTCTACCTCATCATATGAATTAGGACATTGTTCTTTACTCAACTTAAAATGTCCAGCCAAAGGTGTGCTTACCAGTTTAGCATCCTGCATATTGAACCATTTCAACACCTTGTCCACATAATCTTCTTGAGACAATATCAACCTGTGATTTTTCCTGTCTCTCTTAATGCTCATGCCAAGGATTTTCTTAGCTGCTCCCAAATCCTTCATAGAAAATGTTTGAGCTAATTTTACCTTAAGCTCTAAGATATCCTGCATGTGAGACCCTGCAACTAGCATGTCATCTACATACAACAATAGAATAATATATCTACCATTATCAAATCTCTTGAAATACACACAATGGTCTGATTGACACCTACTGTAGCCATGCTCAGTCATAAACCTATCAAATCTTAAGTACCATTGCCTAGGAGCTTGCTTGAGGCCATACAAGCTTTTCTTCAACCTGCACACAAACTTCTCCTTACCCTTGACCTCAAAACCTTCTGGCTGTTCCATGTATATTTCCTCATCCAAATCTCCATGAAGAAATGTTGTCTTAACATCTAGCTGCTCAAGATGCAAATCCTCAAAAGCAACCAAAGACAATACAACCCTTATAGAAGTCATCTTAACAACAGGAGAAAAAATCTCACCAAAGTCAATACCTGGCTTTTGTGTAAATCCTTTCACTACCAATCTGGCCTTATATCTCATCTATCCATCCTCACCTTCCTTCAACCTGTAGGTCCATCTATTCTTCAGTGTTCTCTTACCAGCTGGCAATTCAACCAAATCCCATGTTTGGTTCTCTCTTAAGGACTCCATCTCCTCAACCATGCCACGCTCCCACTTACTCCTAGACTCCACCTGTAATGCTTCTTCAAAACTCTCTAGTTCTCCACCATCAATTAGCAATAAATAATATAAGGAAGGAGAATATCTAATTGGAGGCTTACTTACCCTTTCAGACCTCCTGATGGGTGTCTTAGACTCGTTCTCAACAATCTGTCCACCCAAATTTTCTGACAGTGACCGACCTCGGCCACCTGTAGACCTGTAACTGGCCGATGCCGATTCTTCCTGGCCGACGTCGGTGCCTGGTCTGCCGACGTCGGTCTTTGTACGACTGACATTGGTTTCTATACTGTCGATGCCGGTTCCTAACCTGCCGACGTCGGTCTCTGTGTTTTCCTGTAAGTGATTATTTCTTTTTCCCGCGAGCTCATTTTGGACCATAACTTTGTCCAATTCACCATTGCTCTACCCAGATTGATCTAGCTTCCTTATCTGATCACTGTACATCACTCTTTCATTGAAAACAACATCATGACTCCTGATTACCTTGTTAGTTCCTAGATTCCAAAATCTGAAACCAAAATCATCTGAGCCATAGCCAATAAACGTGCACCTCATAGACTTAGTATCAAGCTTCTTTATATTTTCCTTATCTATGTGCACAAAGGCTTCACAACCAAAAACTTTGAGATATGAGAGATCAACCTTTTTACCTGTCCATGCCTCTTCTGGAATTCCACCATCCAGAGCTGTAAAGGGTCCTCTGTTAATCAGGTACACTGTGGTGTCAACTGCTTCTGCCCAAAACTCTAAGGGCAACCCTGCATGCAATCTCATACATCTTGCACGTTCCATGATAGTTTTGTTCATCCTTTTAGCAATACCATTTTGCTGAGGTGTCCTTGGAACCATCCTTTGCCTTCAGATTTCATGAGTGTAACAATACTAGTTAAACTTAAGACTGCAGAACTCACCGCCATTATCAGATCTCAAGCACTTTAATCTTTTGCCTGTTTCATTCTCAACCATAGCTTTCCAAATCTTAAAAGTTTCAAAAACATCAGATTTCTTTTTAATACAGTAGATCCATACCTTTCTTGTGGCATCATCTATGAATGTAACATAGTACCGTGATCCACCAATAGAGGTTACCTAAGCCAGTCCCCACATGTCTATGTGAACAAGCTGCAACTTCTGTCTTTTCTTAGTAGACCCAGTCTTGAGAAAACTAACCCTTTTCTATTTTCCAAATACACAATGCTCACAAAATTCTAGATCCATACTTTTCAAATCTGAAAGCATACCTTTAGACTTAAGAATTGACATCCCTTTCTCACTCATGTGGCCAAGCCTTGAGTGCCACAATTTAGCATCCACATCTAAAGTAGATAAAACTGAAGGAGATTTGTTGATAACACAATTACACAAATAGAGAGTACCTTCTCTCTTACCTCTGGCCATAACAAGTACACCCTTGGTCACCTTCCAAGAATCTACTGTGAGAGTTACTGTATAACCCTCATCACCTAGCTTACCTGTAGAAATCAAATTTCTCTTCAAACTAGGAACATGCATCACATCTCTCAACACCCATGTGTTGCCATTCTGCATCTTCAGTTGCACTTTACCTTTGCCAGTAATCTTACAAGGCTCATCATCCCCTAAGTACACTATTCCAAAATCTCCATGGATATAGTCACTGAAATATTCCCTGTTAGGAGTAGCATGAAAAGATGCACCAGAATCTAATACCCAAGATTCTATATTATTATGCAAAGAGAAAATTAAAGCATCCTGTGCAATACCTGAAATCTTGGCTTCTTCCTTTCCTTCGTGCTGATTGTGCTCCTTAGGCTTTGACCAACAATCTCTGCTTATGTGCCCCATCTTTCCACAATTCCACCATTGTGGCTTCCTGCCATTTCTGGATTTAGATCTGCCTTTCCCCTTAGACTTAGATCTTGCTCTGCCTTTCTTGCTCTTCTCTTTTTGCCTTCCCCTACTCTCAAAACTTAAAGCGTTCCCAGATGCCTCTTCTGTGCTTTTCCTACGTATTTCCTCATTCAAGATAACACTAACAACATCCTCTACTTTCAAAATATTTGGTGCAGATGCAGTATTAGAAACTGCCATTACTAAGCCATGCCAGCTTTCAGGCAAAGAACATAATATTAAAAGAGATTTTATCTCATCATCAAACACTATATTTACTGAGCTTAATTGATTCACAATACCATTGAAATCATTCAGATGAGTAGAAACAAATCCACCTTCATTCATATGCAAATTAAATAACTGCTTCATAAGATATACCTTATTTGAAGCTGAGGGTTTTTCATACATATTTGCTAACGTAGTCATCAACTCTACCATTGTTTTTGCCTATGACAAATTAGATATCACAGTGGAGGCCAGACTCAGTCTTATAGACCCCAGAGCCTTTCTATCAAGAACTTCCCATTCTTCATCCTCCATGTCCTTGGGCTTCTTTGCAATCCCACCTAACGGTAAGTAGAGATCTTTCTGATACAGATAGTCCTCTATCTGCATTCTCCAGTGTTGATAGTTCTTGCCATTAAACTTTTCCATTCTCAACTTACTTTCTTCTACCATTGCTTCTCCCACTCAAACAGAAATCCCTGCAGAAACCCCTGTGAGCAACCTGTAATCCAAACACACTACACAGATCTGAACCACCTGTTAGTGAACCTGAGCTTTGATACCAAATATCAAGCTCTGAACCTGTAACCAAGGCTCTGATACCACTTGTTGGGGGATCAACCAACAATGGATTACACTTGTGAAAGCAATAAATGTGTAAATAAATTAGATAGATAAGTAACTGAAATGATAAATAGCATAGAACAAGATATACAAGAAAACACCCTGAAAACTTGTATTAAAACTTTTTACAATAGGAATACAATGAAGAAACTTCATTCTTCCACACCTCTCTCAGATGCACACAAGATCTCTCACTAGATCTCTATTCCTCAAGAGCTCTCTCTCAAGTATAATCAAATCCAACAACCTGGATTGATGCAACTCAGTATTGTCCTTCAAACATTCACAATGTTCTACTCTTACAGTTCTACACTCTTATCACTATGAGCTAAGAAGATCTATCCTAATATAGAATTAGGAGACTTGAGCATGCTCTTACAACAAATAGTTAAGCCTCTTCAACAAGGGCTCTAAAAATAATATTGCTAATAATAAAGACGCAAGCTTGAGTCCACAACTCAAACTTATCATGCAGACACTCGCTTCTGTCCACGGAAATAGCTTTTTGGACACGCAGGTAACCGACGTCGGTTCCTGCCTGTTCGCCTGTGACAGTCACCGGCCGACCCTATTGCCTACGTCGGTGCCTCTGTAACTGCAACTGACTGACGTCAGTCGCTCCTGACCGATGCCGGTGTCTGTGTAGACCCGAACCTATTTTGTATGCTCCTTGGTGAAGCTTTTAGCTCCACACCCTAACAGTTTAGGGTTCCAAGTTTGCTAGGATATAGATTGAGTTTTATGGATGGTCGAACCATCCATAGGGTCCAATCATTATCCACATTTAATTTAGAAAATTTAAACTAATAAAACCCATTTTTATGTAATCACAATGAAATAATTGAGTGTTATCAACCAAGAATTTTAATGCATTACCAACCTAATAAAAGCATTTACAATTTCATTCTTGCTTCCTCAGATTGATTCATAATCCTTCCTCCTATTTTCCTCTATTTTACAATGTTATATGTGTGTCCCAAACTCATCTTCCTCTTTTCATTTTTATCTCTCCCCATCTCCACCTGACTAACACTAATTCTTCCCATTTTATTCAGACAAGAATGAGACCAGAATTATGCATGGTGGGAATATCTCCATAGTTCAATAGTCCATGAACTCGCATGAAGGTTTATCATCAAATGGTATAATTAATATCCATTTAACATAGACGAAAAATCCTTAAATCAATCAGAAATTCTAAATCTTTTATCATTATTCTAATCCAAAATTTGCATGGTCATTGACTTAACATACTCATGGTTAATTTTTTACAAATTCCACTATTAAAATTATTGCATATGATAATTATCACTTTACATGTCCACTTAACATAGCATCCATGTCTATGTACTAGAACATTAGTTAGGATTAGTTCTTAAGGTAGTTTATGTAGTGATTTAATCATATTAACAAAGATTAATATCAACATAGCTTCCAATAACAAAGTAACTAATGTAATTTAATACAAGCTTTTCAATGTAATAATAAATTGAATAATGGTTATAATAATATCAAGCATAATGATATTATATTCTACTCAATTATTTGTCAATACCATTGTATATAATATCCAAATGCCTTTACTATCTTTTATACATAATGGTACTAGGCTAAAAAAATGATATTATAAAAATTTACTTGTTATTATTACTACTCTATATAGACTATTCTAAATGTCTTTTAGTTATATTTATATATCAAGGCATTAATCAAGATAATGAAATTTATTGAATGTCATTTAATAACTAGATGATGTTTTAAAACATTACAAAGACATATTTAGTTATTCTATAGACAAAAGAAATAAATACTAATAAAATAGATTTACTAACTCATTAAAACAATATCACCCACAATCATGAATTCAATAACACATCATCATTAAAAGAAGCATTACACACTCAGTCAATGTACTATAATCATAATGAAATCACATGATTAGATCCACACAAACATTAAACTAAACTAAGTCACAACTAACACATAATCAATTATCTAAATTTAGATAACATCAAAGACGTACTAAAGCTAACAACTCAAACAATGCATGTAATGAATGCTATCTATAGTGGTTTTTGCATGGGTTCTAGTCATTCCTTTGTCATCCTCCAACACCTCCATCTATGCCATCCTCTCTAATGATGCTCTCCCTTCCTCATGATCTGAGGGATGAATCTCTCCTACATCCAACTCATAACAAGAAGGTAGTTAGCCTATAACATCATGATATATATTATAAAATATTACTATAACAACTAATCAATATGATCATAATGTAAAGAATATATACATACAACTAAATCATAACAAAGTAATCATATAATCAAATCAACATATAACTATCGCATAATAACATATGACTTACAACCTAGTTAAATAGTAATTAATCAATTTTACCAACTATAATAATCCATGGATAATCACGTAAATTAGCTTAGTGAAACATTAGGATGTGACATCCTTCCCCATTAAATATAATCATCATCTTGATGACACTTATTTGAACACTAGTTCAGAATTAAAAAAATTATTTAACAGAAAAATAACATAAAATGAAATATTAAATCAAGTAAATAAATATGAAAATAGCTTGTAGAGCTCATCATAGTCCTCCCAAATAGCACTATCCTTAGAATATTGGTCCCACAAGACCTTGCATTGTGACACTTCTCTATTATGCAAATGAAGTTTGCACATGTCAATTAATTTGATTAGTTCTACCATGACCTCCTTAGGATATAGAACTTATAAAGCATTCCAATCCAACACATGTGAAGGATCAAATATATACTTTTTAAGATAATATAAATGGAAGACATTATGAAATAGAGCTAGGGTTGGTCACAATGCAAGCTTATACGCTACAAGATTGACTACTTATAAATCTCGAAGGGTCACACATAACTTGATGAAAGTTTTACTAACTTCTTGATTTTAATCAATCTCTTCTATGATTTAACCCATAAGAACACTTTATCACCTACTAAAAATTTCCTAACTATTCTATTCAAATCAACATAACTTTTTTGCCTATCATTGGTCTCAGCCAATCTCTTCTTGATTGATCTAACTTGATCTTCTATTTTTCAAAGCATCTCAGGTCTAAAGACTACCATGTCTTCCAACCTAGCCCAATTGATTTATGTCTTACACCTTCTTCCATATAATGCTTCAAATGGTGACATATTCAAAGCTAATTAATATGAGTTATTATAAGGAAATATAGCCAATAGAAGGTACTCCTCCCAATTGTACTATTGATCCATGTAAAACTATGAAGGATATCTTCTAACACTTGATTAGCTCATTCAGTTTGATCATCAGTCTATGGGTGAAATGCAATGTTAAATTTTAATTACATACCCAAATATAAATTTAGAGTTAACCAAAACCTATAAGTCATCCTCAGATCATGATCCAAAGTGATCTTCTCTAGAAATCCATGCAACCAATACACTTCTTTATGAACCTCCTTACAAGAGTAGGTGCATCGTCTATCAAATTACCTAGTATAAAATGAGATACCTTGGTTAGTTTGTCTAAATACAACCAAGATCATGTCATGCATATTCTATGACAATGGTAAACCTTAGACAAAGTCCATACTGATCACCTGCCACTTCCATTTTGGTATGTCATGTAGATATAACAATCTAGTTGGATGCACATGTCTAGCTTTTACATGTTGATATTCCAAACAATGAGACACAAAGTATGTTGCATCTTTCTTGATTCTCTTCTAAAAATAAACTAGTGTCAACTCTATCATTTGTTTTGTTACTCCTAGATGTCCTGAATATGGGACATTGTGCAATTCTTTTAGCACTATGATCCTTAGAGTCTCCCTATTTGGTACATACATCCTTCCATTGTATCAAAAAATACCATCATTTTTTATTTGGAATCCTTTATACCTATTATTCTGATCATTCTAAAATAATTCTTTCCTAGCCTAATCATATAATTCATCTCCTAGAGAGAATTTGATCACTTGATCCCTAAAAGTACTCCTAATAGTAGCCATGACTAAGGCATACCTCCTATGACTTAGGGCATAAAATAATCTATTTTCCTTGCCTTTGATATAGTTGATATCAAAATAATAGGTAGACAAGAACTCTAACTAGCACCTTTGACAAAAATTTACATTTGGTTGGGTGAAGATGTACTTGAGTCCCAAGTTATTAGTCTTGAGCTCAAATAGTTTTCCCAATAAATAATGCCTCTAAACTTGTAAAAAATGTAGAATTACTACAATTTATAGGTCATGAGGTACATAATTAACCTCATAAGGCTTCAACTTCCTTGATTCATAGGCTACCATTGTACCATCCTACATAAAGACTCCTCCAAGTCCATTCTTAGATGCATCTGTGATCATTGAAAATTGACCATTAGAATCAGGAACTCTTAGTACTAGTGATAAAGTATGCATCATTTTTAATTCCTAATAATATAATTCACACTTATCTAACTAGATAAAAATTTGATTCTTATATTGTAGAGAGGTACTTCGATTAGCTTTCTTATAAAAATTTAAAATGAATTTCCTGTAATAACCCACTAATCCAATGGAACTTCTTACATCATGGACATTTTTTGGTTTCAACCACTCCATAATGTTCCTTATCTTTGTTATATCTACATAAATACCATTTGTAAATATAATATGTCCCAGATATTGTACTTCCTTTTAGAAAAATGCACACTTAGATAACTTGTCATATAACTTGTACTTCTACAAACATTGCAAAACTAGTATCAAATGTTGAAGATGCTCTTCTTAATCCTTAAAATAAATAAGAATGTCATATAGAAATATATAAAAAATGATCTAGATAGTCTTTGAACACATTATTCATGAGATTCATAAATGTTTTAGGATCATTTGTCAACCCAAATGGTAACACTATGAACTCATAATGCACATATTGAGTTCTAAAAGTTATATTTGAAATATCCTCATTTTTTATCCTTAGCTAATGATATCCTTATCTAAGATCAATCCTAGAAAAGATCATTGATCCTCACATTTGGTCAAAAAGATAATCTATATGAGGTAAATAATATCTATTCTTGATAATTTCCTTATTCAACATTCTATAATGAATACAAGGGAAAAGTGTGTCATCCTTATTCTTGACAAAGACAACTGGTGAACCACATGGTGATACACTTGGATTGATTAATCCTTTTGAAAATAATTACTATATTTGAGCCTTAAATTTAACCAATTAAATGGTTATCATTATATATGGTACTTTAGACAAATGTTCTGATCTAGGTATGATATCAATAGAGAAATCAAACTCATGTTTATGAGGCAATCCTAACAATTCCTCTAGAAACACATCATGAAAATTCCTAAGGAATGAATAATATTCAATATATGTTTCCTTATATTCCTCCATTTCATTTATATTGATGATAAAAGCTTGGCATCATTTTCCTTGAGCCTTCCTAAGTTGCATTGTAGAAATATGCCTAAGCCTCAAATCTCTTTTCTCACCTTGAATTTGTGTCTAATTTCTAAGATCATCTAAATGCTCAACCTTCTTCAGGTAGTAGTCAACCTTAAATTTATGCTTCACAAGCTAATTGACTCTTAGGATCACATTATATGACCCTAGTGGTACTACATAAAGATCCAATACTATTATGAATTTGGGTAACCTAATCTCAGCTTCAACTAAACACTTGTCAAATTTGAATTTTGACTCATTCCCATATTGTAACAATCATGAATTTTCCATTACTCTAGGTTTTATAGATAACTTATTTAGAATTCTAGGAGTAATAAAATATTCTATAGCCCTTGTATCTATCAAAATGGAAACTAGATATTTAAACAAAATGCCTGATAGTTATATGGGTGAAACTTGGAATTTGACTTGCTGATTATCAATTACTACATGAATACGTTGTTGAAATGTTCCTTATTGAGGTGAAAAACCTTTGTTCCTTTACTTATCAAGGGTACATTCATGAGCAAAATGGTCACCTCCACAAATGAAGAAACCTCCAAGTGGCCCCTTCTTGTTAGACTATTGATTTCCCTTAAAACCACCTTTGAAACCATTACCTAGTTTTCTATTACTTGAACTACTATTAAATCTAGTATTCTAAATCTTGAAATAACTCTTGGAGTCTCCACTCCTCTACTTCTAGTTGTTATTTTTGAAAATAAATTTAGAACTTCCAAACTTTTTCTTAAAATTATCTCTAACTTGAGTAAGAGATTTCAAATTCTATTCCTACTTGATTGCCTTATCAAAGACCTAGTCTATGGTATATGGTCCATCAATGTCCACCTCTCCACCAATCTAGGGTTCTAATCTCATGATTAACTTCTTAATTTCTAACCTCTTATCTTCTTGATACTAAGGTATATACTTCAAAAGTTTGGTGAATTGTTCCCGATACTCATTCACTAATAGGTCTCCTTACTTTATATTTTGAAAATATATAAGCTTTTGGTCAAAGTATAATTGTGGAAGTCACCATGATCTAAATAATGTCACAAATTTCTCCCATGTAGTGGTGGTTGAATTAAGATTCATTTCCAATTTCTTGTTGGTCCACCATATAACTACTTCACAAGCCAACTAGTAAGCTCCCCAAACTACATTAGTGACTTCAGAGTAGTTTCAAATCTTGAAATACTTTTCCATATTAGTCAGCCATGTTTTATATGCATCTCCCATAGTGGTTACATTTAACTTATTTGGATTCACCTTTTTCATATCTCTAGCCAATTTCGTAATTACTCATGCTCTTGCATCTTGAAACACTTCTTCATGTCTTTGATCTTGAGGTATTTATTTCTCAAGAAGATGATCTTCAAGTGCATCCTGATGGGATTCCTCCTTATATCCATGAACTTATTATTTTAGGGATATAATTTGATCCCTAGTTTCATTCATGATTGCAAGAATCTAATCTAACTTTGCTACTTGTTCAACATCAAATTGGTTAAGATCAAACATAGGGTTATTACCATTAAAATTTTAAGGACCCTCAATAGATGTCATAACTCACACTATTCTTCTTTATATTAAAAATAAGGATATTAAAATGTTATAAAACTCATTAATTCTTATATTTTAAGCCATAGCTCTAATACCATAATATAACATCCCCACTAGGATTTACTATAAAAACATGACAATTTTATTTTTAATTCAATTCCACATATTATTTCATGAGATTTCACCATGATAATATAATTAGTGACCCTATTATAACCAATTAATAATTTTAACCATAAAATAAACATGTAACATCTATTAGTTACTGATCACTAACATCATATGAAACAAAACATAAACACATATTAAAAAACAATTACATATTCTAGCCATGGGTGGTATAATAATACAACCACTACTATCAATGTACAAATGTGAAAATAATTACATTTATATAAAGAATATTGTTTCATTTACAAATACAATACAAGATACAAGGCTCCATGGAGCATGAGTATCATGAAATCTAGTATCTATAGTAATCTCAAGTGTAGTCTCTAAATAAATACTAATGTGGGGGGAGAGCATAATTTGAATGATTTTCCACACCAATCATAGACCATTAATTCCCCACACAATTCCATAATAAAGGAATGTCCCTCCCTTCATGGATGGGTGGATAGTGATAGTGTGAGAATCTTGAGAGATAAACTAGTGCCCTTGTGTTGTAAGATATATAATACATGATGTGTACCATAAATAAAATGCGTTCTAACATGATATTGCAAAAACATGTAAATAATATATATGAAATTACAATTTTTAATTAAACATTACTTTGGCCAAAGTTTTTCAAATTGTTATTGATCTCTAGGATCAGTCAAATTCATATACACCACTTGATTAGATTACCTTCATTTTATATTGATGTTACTAAGTAAGTTAGGAAAGTCTATCTCCCACTTATTTAGTACATATGATATTTGGTTAAATACATATATAACTATAGATTCATATGGATTACATCCTATCAATAAGTATAAAGCATGCTAAGCATATAAATAATCAAAATATATACATTTAGTCCATCAAAAGTATGCAATAAATCCTAAACATATTATTTACTATAAAAATAATACTTGTAAACAAGTACAATCCATATAGGACATACCACCCAAGTATAATTATACTTAGTGTACAAAGTAATAATCATAAAAGTAACTCAAATATGGAACTATCAAGATGACACCATCTATTTCAGTTCTTTTCCATATGCACAAACTTACAACATACAATAATTAGTCTTAATTTAATCCATGGATCAAAATTAAACATAATCCATATTTTATGTTAATCTTTTTCCACCTAAAAGAATTGTATGTATTTAACTATGGTATACTACCTCAAGTATTTTTAACTTATTTACAAATAACTATATATAATAATTTCAAACATACTTCTTATACATATATAAGTTATATATATGTATTGGTACAAAATATTCCTCATATAGGTATAAGATAAATAAAAGTATGAGTACTTTATTGATTTATAAAAACATATATATATATATATATATATATATATATATAGATATATATATATATATATATATATATATATGCTCACTTTATAAATCTCAACAATTTACAATTACAACTAATAACATAGTTATATCAACTAAATACTTCTTCATATGCTCTGTATTGTTCATCCAACAATTATGTATATAAATATAGGGTTTGTATGTGCTAAGGCTAGGCTGGGTCAAAACTATGAATTATATATATATAAACCCAGTTAACAACCAGTAAAGTTATGTATAGAATATGGTATATTTGAATTTACTATGCCTTCTAACTAAATAATACCCTTACCATTATGTAACCAGTCAACGTTCCAATATATATGAAATTCCAATTATTTTATTTTGACAAGAATCATATGGATTATACAGTCGACACTATATATATCACTCATTATTTTACTACAATTGTTTGTTATTAAAATAGTCACCAACATGAGCCTAAAATCATCTTTATTTTTATAAGCATATATCTTAATCTGAGTGCAAAAGAGTATATATCCATAATAGATCCATGTAAATCGACTAACTATCATAATATCCATTAACTGTATATGTTTACATAATACACACAGTATAAACAAAATATCATTTCATTCATATGCATAAAAGAAAACATAGTTTAGTACTGTATGCTCTACTAACCCCTTGATGTCTATTTTATTTTGTGTTCATAACCAAAAATCAGTTTTATATATATATATATATATATATATATATATATATATATATATATATATATATCCCATGCTCTAGTATATACATATAACTAAGTATTTTATCATTCAACATCAAGCTGAATATATATATATATATATATATATATATATTCAGCTTGATGTTGAATGATAAAATACTTAGTTATATGTATATACTAGAGCATGGGTTTAAACATGCTCATAAAACACACTAAATAATTCCCATGGTCTAATTAAAATCAGCTTGGGGTTCATGCTTTTTAATGAAAATAGAGTATATCTAAGACAATATAACTTGGAATATTTCCATAAATGGATTTGAAGCACTAATGATATTTATCATTATACCTTGACTCAATTATTATACACATATACACTATCAATTTTATATATATATATATATATATATATATATATATATATATATATATATATATATACTTGGGTATGCATATGTATATTATATATCATTCAAGGCCTATAGGGTAAATATGTACATATCCCTATATATACCATGTATACTAATTTTAAGACAAAAACTAAGTATTAAAATGACCTCATTACATTCTAACATACCATACAACTTCATACATAGTGTAAATTCACTATCAGATTTGCATATAGGCCCAGGGTTTAGAGTTTCAAGTTTGCTAGGATATAGATTGGGTTCTATGGATGATCAAACCATACAAAAGGCCCAATATTTTATACACATTTACTTTAGAAAATTTAAACTACTAAAACCCCATTTTATGCAATCACAATGAAGTACTTGAGTTTTATCAATCAAGAATTTTAATGCATTACCAACCTAATAAAAGCTTTTATAATTTCATTATTTCTTCCTAAGATTGATTCATACTCCTTATTATTCCTCCTACTTTCCTCTATTCTCCAATGTTATGTGTGTGTCCTAAACTCATCCTCCTCTTTTACTTTTCATCTCTCCCCATCTCCACTAGACTACCACTAATTCCTACTATTTTCCTCAATTAAGAATGAGACTAGAATTATGCATGGTAGGAATATCTCCATAGTTCAGTAGTCCATCAACTTTCATGAAGGTTTAGTCATCAAATTAAATCATTAATATATAGTTAACATAAACCAAAAATCACTATGAACTTAACAGAGGATTTTATAGCTGAGGTTATAGGGTTGCCTACGGATGGACTCAAATTTTCCAAGCAGACAAGCATTTCGAATGAGGCCTTTTGTAAGTTCCCCAAAATGGATGAGGAAGAGCAGAAGCTGGTCAAGAATGGGGATTTCTATGAATTGGATCAGATTAAAGGGATATGGAGGGATGTCTTAAGCTGCATAAGGGAGTACTTCATCCTAGACAGAAGAAGCAAGCATGTGCACAAGTTCCATTTTGTCTTCCTTAACCATTTCAGGCACAAGGTTAGTTTGTCTTTTCCCTTTTATCTTCACTTCTCCTTGGTCCAAAGTTTATATGATCATAGGAAAAAGGAAACGCACCCTATCCTACATGAAGGCCTTATTCTACTTATCGAAGGCTACTGCAAGAATAGTGCAATGGTAAAGCACCCCAAACAAGGGAAAATTAAGGTGTCAGGGAATAGAAAGAGTGAAAGTGTAAATGGGAAAGGCAAAATCAAGCTCCCTAGTGCTAAAAAGCAGAATGTAGAAGAAGATACAGAATGGGAGAGAATTGAAAACCCCAGGGAGGAAAACTTGGAAGAAGAAGAAGGAACTGAAAGCTGGGATACAAACTCTAATGAGGATGAAGAATGTTATGAGAAGAATGAAAAAGATGATGTCAACACAGAGGAGGATTCTGCAAATAGAACTGTAGATATGGAGGAAAACTAGAAAGTGTTAGAGGATGAGTTTGTCTAGGATGACCCTATTGAGGACCCAACTTCAAAGAACGAAAAGGAAACTTTAGGTCAGGATGATAATCAAGATATGGATATGGAAATTCAAACTGGAATTAAAGAGTGGGAACAAAAGAGTCGAGAGGAAATCTTTGAAGAAGCCAAGAACAATCCCAATAAAAATTCTGAGGAATGGAGAGGGAAAAAATAGAATGATGAAACACATACACCTATGACCTGGGTTAATTGTAAAGCAGAGGCATCATCCCAATTTGATTCTTGGACATGTAGGGAGATTATAGATCTCAAGAGGAAAGTGGAAACTATGGAAGATACCCTGAAAGCTGTTTGGAACAAAATAAACAATATGGAAAATCAGATAAGGGAGATCCCAGTCAAGCTCAAAGCCTATGAAAATAACCTCTGGGAACTTATTAAGGACAACAAAATAAAAATAGAGGAAGTTACGTCCAATATTTGTGTTACTACTATCAATATAGGTAAAAGAGCCAATGAGGAGACCAAAGCCTTGGAGGGACCCAGCAAAAAGACGAGACAAAGTTCTAGAAAGAAGGTTACACAAAAAGGAGCTATGCTGGCAGCAACCACTGCCCAGGATACTGTTATGAAAGGAAAAGAAATAATGAAAATGATATTGGAACTGGATGAATAATTTGGTTCTTCAGGTTGGTTTAGTAACTGGTCCTATTTTTTGTTTTCTTTCTGTAATCCTTTGCCTTTGGTGATACCAAATCTTTGTTTAATCTGGGTTTTGACTGAAAATCTTTCTATTGGTTTCAGGTCCATTAAAACCCTATTTTTGCTACTTCCTTGTAGTAGTTTTTAGGCTTTGCCTATGGTCTTGGATGATCTTTCTTTCTTTCTTTGTAACAGGGTTTCAGGACCCCTTCAAAACCTACTTTTACCTGAATCTAAAACATAGACCAAAAATCTTTAAATAACTAAAAATTTCTAAAGCTTTTATCATTGTTATAATCCAAAATTTTCATGGTCATTGACTTAACATGCCCATGAATAATATTTTACAAAGTCCACTATTAAAATTATTGCATATGATAACTATCAATTCACAAGTCCACTTAACCTAACATCCACATCTATTACTAGAACATTATCTAAGATTAGTTCTTAAGATAGTTTAGGTAGTGATTTAATCATATTAACAAGGATTAATATCAACATATATTCCAATAAAAAAGTAATTAACATAATTTAATACAATATTTTGAATGTAATAATAAATCAAATAATGGCTATAATAATATCAAGCACAAGGATATTATATGCTACTCAGTTATTTGTCAATACCACTACATAGAATATCCAAATGCCTTTACTATCTTTTATACATAATGGTACTAGGCTAAAACAATGATATTATAACAATTTACTCATTGTTATTACTACTCTATATAGACTATCCTAAATGTCTTCTAGTTATCTTTATAAATCAAGTCATTAAGCCGAGATAATGACATTTACTGAATATCATTTAATAACCACTAATGTTTTATATCATTATAAAGATAATTTTATTTAGTCTATAGATATTGATAAATACTAATCAAATAGATTTACTAAATTATTAAAATAATATCACCTGTAATCATGAATTTAATAACACATCATACTTAAAAGAAACATTACACACTCAATCAATGTACTATAATCATAATGAAATCACATGATTAGATCTACACAAACATTAAACTAAACTAAATCACAACTAACACATATAATAAATTATTCAAATTTAGATAACATCATAATACATACTAAAACTAACAACTCAAATAATGCATATAATGAATGTTATCTATCATGGTGTGTACATGGGTTCTAGTTGTTCCTCTGTCATCCCCCACCACCTCTATCTACACCATCCTCTTTGATGATGCTCTCCCTCCATCATGCTCTAATGGATGAATCTCTCCTACATCCAACTCATGAAAATAAGTTAGTTGGCCTGTAACATCAGGATATATATTATAAAATATTAATGTAACAACTAATCAACATGATCATAATGTAAAGAATATACACATACAACTAACTCATAGAAAAATAATCATGTAATCAAAAGAACATACAACTATCCCATAAGATCATATGAATTACATCTTAGTTAAATAATAATTAATCAATTTACCAACTATAATAATCCATGAATAATCAGGTGAATTAGCTTAGTGAGACATTAGGATGTGACAACCACTACTGCTCTTAGATATATTTAGGTGTGGAAGTAATTAGTATGTTTAAATGAATTCAGTTTTGAACTCTTATAATTAATAAATAGTCAAATTTAGAGAATTATTTATAAATATGTAGTGATAATACAGGGATTTTAACTTAAATCCATTACACAAAGTGACATTTTAAAGGGCTCTAATAATGACATTAAGTTGGATGCTCTCCCAATGGATGGGATTGGTTAAAATCCTTTCAGATGACTATATAGCTAGGAAGTTTGTTGATTATTATTAAATGTGTGTGTGTGTGTGTGTGTGTGTGTGTGTGTGTGTGTTTATCAAATCTAGATCAAAGCCTTGTTTATTTATTGCACTTATGGGTATCTTGGGAAGATGATAAGATTAATTATCACCTTACTAGGTATGGGATGAGTTAAATCTTTGTTTTTTAATTAGATAAATTTGTGAATGGAGACCAATGTGGAAGATTTATCTATTTTCTTATTCAAACTTAGAGGGAAGCTCTAAAATCTAATGTACTTGCAATGTTTATACAATTCTTTTGCTATGGTAGTACTATTCTTGTTAGTGTAATTTGATTTTTTAGAATTTTGTGTTGAGATTCTATGTTATTATTGTAATAAAATGGAAATTATCTACAATGGTTGATGATGAGCTTGGGTACCATTCTGATAATTTTTATCTTGTTAAGATCAACCCTTCTTATTACTTAGTATGTAAGTTATCACAAGTATGTTATGTTTTATTGCCTGAATCTTTATTTAATATATTTATTAATTTATAAAATGAAGTATTTGGGAGGGATAAGTCTCTTGTTCATTGTAATCTTACCCTTTATTGAATATATTTTTAGTCCAGGTTGGTGAGTTACTAGTGGTAGATAAAGTATAGAGATATAATATTTTTATGTTTAAATTAATAGCATCTTGTATGTTATTTGATTTTATTTTTGAATAAATGATGATTATATGTTTGTTGTTCAATTGGGACATTTGTAAAGTTTTGTTCTTGGAGATTGTCATTAACCTGAGTTGACATACCATTGAAAAGACCCATGTTGGAGCTTATGTACTAGATATCTATAATGGTTGTTGTATTATTCAATGATATAAATGTTCAATGATATTACTTAATCTAAATTTGTTAATGATTTATCTGTAACACTTAATGCATTGATAATATATGTAGGTTAGTGTTTGAATAATAGATTTACTTCCAATAATGAGTTGGAAACTATTTTATTCATGAGTCAAGAATATTATTGAGTAGGTAAATTAAATATTATTTAGGTGGAAAGTAGTAATTATTTAGATAAACACATGTTTTAATGTCTAAGATTCATAGTTGGATGATAGAATTAGTGTTAAGAACACATTATTTAAATAGTAAATTATCATTAAGTGTTGTTTGATTTGGTATTATTTTTATTCATTTTAGTTACTTATGTTATAAAATAATACTTATGTTGTGGTGATGTTATTATACAATTTTGACCCATAATTTCATAATAGTGTAAACCTTTGTTCAGGTATTTATTCCAGTGCCATTTCATAGCTTGTTTATCCATGTTGAACCTTTGTAAGTGAATCGTAACCATTTAGCCTTAAGTGTATATGCATGCCTTATAATAATTTGGAATTTATGCCAAATTGATGACACTCAAAGTACATTAATTGATTTAGGTTATATTTGAGGCTTGACTCTTTTTGTGTTTTACCTTGTGTAGTTGATCAAAGTGTAACTAGTTAGATCACAACTTCATAGTGACATTGTGTTTGATTGAGTTTGTATACCATGTTAGTGTTGCTATTTTGTATGCATAGGAGTTAAATTGTACATTAGAGTGTTAAAAAAAATGGTGTGGTTTTTTGTGTTGCTTGAGATGTAAATTTTAGACATTACATAAGTTGAAGTTACTATATACAAAACTAATGACAAAGCTTTGTAATTGGTTAAATTTGATAAAGATAAGGTGAAAAGAGATGAATCCCTAGGAGTAGAATTGAAGATATTGGAATCCAAAAAAATAAGGTTAATGGTTGAGGTCATCAAACTCTTTAAACCCTCCTTGCTCAATTTTGACATCATAAATAAGGAGTTCAATACAAAAAATATGTTATTTTTAGAATTTAGGGAAAAAGAGACAACTTTAAGCTTAGTTCCAACCACGTATCTAGTTGGTAGTACTACCCTAATATCTCAAATTTCCCATTTTTAGGATTTATAGTCATGCAAACTCTAATAGGCTTAATTTTGATTATGTAGGGAACTTCAGTGACTAATTTAGTCCCTCTAATTGTCACTTCATGTTATTTAGCTAGTGGTGCCACATCATCACCCATATAAATATAACTATGTACTTACATGTTTTTGTTAAGTTGTAACTTTGGTTACATGTATATGTTTCATGTATATATTGTATTTTTAGTTTTAAGAGTCTATTTTAGGTTGAATACTATACATGCATATTTATATGAGATTAAGATGTAAGTCCTACCTTTGTAACTATATTATTAGAATTCAATTGAGAGACAAGGCCTTCCCCATCCTATGCCTATTTATACTTGCAACATCCCATTACCAAAAGAAGAAGAATTTTGGCTATTGAGATTAATAGGAAATTTTGAGAAGTTTTGCTAATGTGATCTTAATGTGAAAATCTTGATTCTTCTCCAATTCTATGGATTGTGTAATATATATCATTTTAGTATCTTAGTTATTTTGATTTTGCATGAGTTATCTTTCTAAATACAATTATTCATTTTAATCTATAGTTGATTTGAATGCATTTTTCATGGTGATTATAATCCCCCTTGTAGATGTACAATAATAATCTAACAAGCATGACAACCTTTGGTTATGTATGTTTAAGTTTATTGTGTTTTGTTCCCTTTGACTCCTAACTACATTTGGTTTATTAGTATGATAAATTATCTTAAAACAAATGTTAGACTTCTAATTTCTTGTCTTACCTAAGTTCAAGTGCTAGTCTTGAAGGGTCTAATCTTATATAGTTAATATAGTTTTTGTTGCATTTCATTTACCTCTTTTTTGAGTTTATTTTGATAGTCCTACCCACATTAATTATAATAATCATCCTTCCACCCATTTAAAAAATATCTAGGTTTATCCATAAGCTAACTCATCCATGATAGACAATCTGATTCACTCACCTGTATTCCACCAATAGATTATTATAAAACTAAATACCCTCTAACTCATGACTTGGAGTGAAATCCTTTCACAAATCCTAAAATGTTATAGGATATTCCATAAAGTTTTTGTGGTGTGAATAGAACCTACATCAATAAGATGCCCTTTCAATGCTTCAAACTTATAATAATACTACTCCTATTTTTTTAATGGAAATGTGTGAGAATATGTCTATTTTATAAACTTGATAGGCACATTTATGTAGATGTGGACTTGAAAAGTACTTGATATTGATTGATGATAATAAATGTCTTTGACTTGTATTTATAAAACACCTTTTGAAATGATCTCATAGAAGGGTTAAAATAAAAATATAGGGTGAACCATACATGTAAATTTTTTTTAAAAATTGAGTGTTTGTGCGATATAAACACTAGCATTAGAACTAGGACACTAACATTGATGTTAGTGTCCTAATATGGATGGTAGTGTCTGAGAGAATAAGAAAATGTTGAAGATCCATAAATGATAGTAAAGGATATATATATAGTTTTAAGCATATTATGAGTTATAGGTGATATGGGTAATTAGGATATTAGGGTTGGACTATAAGATAAGAATTTAGGCATAATGAAATTGTGAATGTGAGAATTTTAGCACAATAAAGTACTGAACTAAAGGGTTTATCCATGGGTAATATTTTCTAAGTGTACAAGATTAGTTTATCATATAAAATATATATTTAGCATCTACATCAATATGCACTCTCTTTCAAAGAATGGGGCAATGATGGACATATTATAATAAAATATTTCCATATAAGTCTCACAAAAGATGCTTCATATTGGTTTTACAATTTACCTAGTGGATCCTTATGTAACTTAAACAAAGTTAGAAGATGGATTCTTATCAGATTATCATAAACACATGGTATATAAGTTATCATTGGAATATTGACAAGGTTTGAAACAAGGTCATGCTAATATTATTGAATATTACATATTATGATTAAAAAATACTTTACATTCATTAACATATCAATCTCTAGTTTTATAAAATCAATTCATCTCGAGTAGGGGTATCTTATCTCCATTCAATAAAAAAGCCGTGCATAAAATTTATATTTATTTTGAAAAAATATACATGGATGTGCTAAAATATATATGTGATATCAATTTTAAAACACACAAAACTAACAAGTTAGGATCATCTTTATACAAGTAATATTTTTTCAATAAAATACTAAGGTCAAATTCTAAATTTAAAAGAAATAATTTAGTTAAAGTAATTCATAAGATAGATGAGTTAATAAAAATTTCTTAAATCAAGAAATATCAAGTTAAATTAATAAATAAGGGGAAGGAAATAATTTAAAAATGATTCAAAGTCATGGGGAGAAGTCTTCATAAACCTCATATTCTGGTTCATTAATCCAATGGGTCACATTTACTTAATGGTTTGATCTTCATCATATGCTATTTCTAGTTCACTCTTTCTATTAGCTCCTTGGGATTAAGGGTCTCAATGACACAAGTACCTATTTTATTATAATCTTAAAAAAAAATATTTTTCAAATGGTAAGTCTCCTTAATCACATTCACATTCATTATCTATCCTACTCAACTCTTTCCTTCCTCAATCTTACTTTGTGCCTTCACTAGGTAAACACCCCTTAGGTTTCATGAGTCAATTATTGTTATAGGTATCAAGGCCAAAAATTATCATCATAAATGATATTTTATGACCTAATGTCACTTAATTTATTCCCTTTCAAGGGATCAATCACTATGTTTCACCCCTTTTATACCTTATGGTCACAATGCTTAAATAAGGTTTGTAGCCCTTTTCTTAGCCTTTTTCATTTGTTTCACCAAATATTTAAAATATAATATAGAAATAAAAACAATTTATAGTACCCTATATGATCTTTAATATTACCATGAAGTTATAGGAACCAAATCCTTACCTATTTGACACTTCCTTAAGAAAATACCCCTCTTTTAGGCCTATTTAGCTCTCTTTTCTTGACTCAATCATAGAAGTCAATACATATCATAATTTTTCACTAAAAAATCACTTTAATATATTTTTACATGATTATGTGAGTAAAACTACCAAATTTGGTATTTTTTTGATGGTAGGAACTCTTTATTTTGGCTAAACCCTAATATAGGGTTTCCTAGCTCCCTACATAAGCTGAGAGCATGTTAAAATCCATATATTGTGTTTTCCAATGAATAAAAGGGATAAAATACATTTAATAGTTATATATTCCCATTTTTAAACTTTTCCAATAATTAGAAACCCTTGGTAAGACTATCTTTGCTCACAAAGTCCTCAAATACCAAATACTAAGCACCAAAATGTGACTGTACTAAACAGTGAATCTCTAAATACCTAGGTGTTTGGTTTTAGACCACTTCAATAGGTTTAAAGACCTTAAAGAGGTATAAGAAACATATATTTTATTTTTCATAATACTCAAAGATACATTTATCCATCATTTTTAGACCTATGCATCATAAATTTTTCTTTTTGACAATACTCAAAGATCCATTTCTCCATCATTTATAGACCTATACATCACAAATTCCACCTTATTGAGTCCTAATATAGGAAAATTCCATGCTTCATAAGGACTGAGTATATATAGTGAGTTACCAAATTATATCAAAGGTTAGTTTCAATACTTATTTACCTTTAATCATGCTACTATTTGCTAGACCAACCAACATTACTCATTCTTTCTCCCATTAAATCTTATGGTGACTGTCATACCCTGTTATATCCAAGGTTGGTTTCAATACTTATTCACCTTTAAAAATGACACTATTTTATAGACCAACCAAAATTACTCACTATTTCTCCCATTACCTTGCATACTTGGCACTCAACATACAACATGGACTCTTACTTGTAAAACAGGGTATGATAGTCACCATAAGATTTATCCCTTTATTATGCCTATGTTTTTTATTCCCTTTCTCATTTTATTATTCAAATAGTCCTAAGAAAGAATCAATTTTATTGACCAACCATTTATTAATTGTCTTTCAATTCTTCTAGTATTTGAGCACACACATTAGGGTCTTTGACTGAGAAATAGGGGTTGCTACTACCCTAGGACTATGTACTGAGTTCATTTATCTAAAATTTTCTCTCAAGACAATAGGGTTATTATTATACTTAAATTTACTTTCCTCCATATAATTTCATATCACAAAACAAGATTACTCACTTACATCAACTTTCTTAAATCATATTGTAGACCTTACCTTGGGTTATCACACGCTATGAACAGAGTATACAAAAGAGTGACATACTCAAGAAATTCTTTCAACTGTAATGTTTTTTCAATCCTAAAAAGACCTAAAAGATTATAACCACCTTCCATAATAAATAATTTTTGTTTCTTTCTTCAAAGACAATTATTATATCATTTCCTTTATGACTATAACATACATTCCTCCCTAAACATGCAAACATTCACAGAATCCAAGAATATGTAAAGCCTATAAGGATCACTTAAACTATATATATATATATATATATATATATATATAAAGAATGATCCATTTAACTTGAAAGAGGAACTACACCATCATCACTTATCTTCATTTATTGAGTAACAATCATACAAAAATAGTCCATAAATGAACTCATTCAACTTTTATGAGTATTCCTAAACATTTTCCTATTCTCAGACCTTCCTCTCCTTCTTTGTGGAGATCTCTCTCGTTTCCTACACTAACCTCTCTCTATAAAATGACTTTTTCTCTCTATTTTAATGTAAGCTCTTGGGTTGGTTATACCTACCTCTTTTCCATAACTATCTCTATGCAAGGTTTTAGGTCTCATGACTAAAGTTAACTCTTCACCTTATGAACATGGATATACATATATATTATAACACCTCTTTCAATACTTTATGATCCTTAACACTTATCATGCTTTGATCACTCTAGACTCATTATAAATATTTGAATTTTCAAATTCTTGGTTTTGGAGGGAAAACTATAAACACTCTCAAAACTGAATCCTATGATTATTATAGACTCCAAATGTCCTAAAACACATTTAATTAACCTTGAAAGGTTTGTTTATTCACATTAAATTCAAACTTGACCTACTTTTGACCACTCATGACTAAAACATAAAATTGGCTTGTTTTTTCTTGATGCTCCTACATCATACTCCCCAGGAGGGAGAAAAAATCATGCAACCATATTTATTTATCACCTTATAATTATTTATTTGAGGGTAATTCACATTCACTTGATTTCTAATCTTAATTCTTTTCTCCTTTCTTGCCAAACTCTTGCTTGTCCTCTTATTGGCTTTGTCTAGCCTTCTTATCCATTCATCTTCCAACTCTATAAAATGTTATAAATATTTTAAAATTTTGTTTGATGTATCTACCACCTATTTCATGTGAATTTTTCCTTTATAATACTCAGCTTCAACCACATATACCTTATTATCTTTCCTCATACTTGTTTGATAGCTTATTTCCTCATTAATCTTGCTTCTTGAGTAATGTTTGCTTCTTGATCATACTATCAACTTCTTCCTTAGAATATAATGGCATCTCATGCATGTACATATCTTTAATTTTTTCATATATACTCTCTTTTTTTTCCTCTTGTTCAAACTTATTGACATTTTGATGCCTTTTCCTCTCACCTTGCTCACTATGCAAGAGTAACTTCTTATTATTTTCATCCTCACCATAGTGCATTATTATTTGACCAATATTTGGATGAACATAACCATGATTAGAAATTTTATATTCATATTTATCTTTCCCAAATTAATAAATTACTTTGTTCACTTTGTCATACTCCATTTGTTTGCTAACTAGCTTGTTTGTTTGCATCTTTATTTGCACACTTCTTTCTGCTTCCCTTTTCTGATCCCTATCTATTCCTTGATCTTTTCTTGTTGTAAGTCATCTTATTTCAGCCCCTTATATGTAATTAAAATGTCTTCTATCATCCTCAACTCCTCTTTCAACTTGAATGAATCAATCTATTCATATTTTTCATCAAACTTTGGTTCACTTTGCTCTTCCTTGTCTTGGACAACTTCTTTATCTTCTCCTTAGACTCGCTCATTTTTGAGAATAATATAAACCTATTAAATATACACACCATGATTATCAATAAATATTTGGGGTAATTCATATCCATCTTATCTTACTACACACTCATCCATCAATGCCATTATTTCCATGTACAAGATATATTCATTATTGGAGTCAGCTTCAAACATATCATCATATACACCATTTGAAAACACATCTTGAAAACACTTATCTTCCTTTATGCATTCATTTTATTACATACATGTCTATACCTTTATATCATTGTATTTTTTTTTCATGCACTACCTCTTTTGTTTGCTTTGTAGGCTTTTTGTCTTCATCTACCTTAATGATTTCTTGGAGCAAACTTGTAACTTGATCTTCTTGTACTCTTTTCACACTCTTTATCACCCATTTTATGCCTTGTAACTTCTTGGGATGCCACTTATTTCTCATTTCATCTCTTTCATGCTTCATATCTTTGTTATCTAACATGCCAACTTGGTGTTCTCTACCTTTAGTGCTTTGTATCCACACTTGTGCTTATCTTCCACATATGTATTTGACTTGTTTGACCTCTTGTTTGAAGTTAATATCCTTCTTATCATCACCTATTTATTTCAATCACTTAGGCCATACACATCCATACCCTTATTATCTATTTAAGGGTTACAATCTATCATTATTTCTCTCAATATACAAATTATCTTTTCCTTCATCATAGATGCAATCGAAATCAATATTTAGGCATTCATTTACATCCAATGGAAACTATTATAAGCTCATATCTCCCTTGATGTTTTCATGGGTGACCTTCAAGTCTTTTTGGTACACCATTTCTTTAGTTTTAACTAGTATACATGGAAATGCATCATATAACTCTTCTTTTTCTTCATCTTCTACATGTGGAATAATCTCAATCTTCAACACTTTGTATTCTTCAAGAGGTTCTTTTTCTTTATCATTATCTTGCCACTTGATGGGTGATATTCTTGGCCCATCCTTTATCAAATTTGAGGCCTCATGTTTGGAATTCATCACACTTGTCTTCATACCTGAAAACACAAACTTGAAATCAATGTTAGCATACAAAATTAGAGAACACATAGTCTCTTTGAATGCCTTTGATATAGACATTATCTATCTCTTCTTGTCTTCACTTTCATGTAATCTTCTTGGCACTTATTTCTCATTCTTGTTATCCTAAATGAGAAATATCTTCTCTAACTCTCTTTATTATTTCTCACTTGGAAATAAATCTCTTCTCATGCCTCTTTGGGCTGCTCTCTCTTTCTTCTTCTCATATTTCAAGATACCTTTTTTGTGCCTTCTTATTCTCATAAGTGACTCTAGTGGCCACTTCACTCTTATTATCACATTATATACAATGAATTGGATTTCTTGTTATCTTATGAGATTTTTCATGAGATCTATCCTCTCTATATATTTCCTTAATTATCTTCTTATGTCTTCTACTTCCCTCTCTATGTCCATCTTCTAAATTTCTCTTTGTTTGTTAGGCCTATCTAGACCTTCCTCTTATCAAGTCTATAAATATTTCCCCTTAGACATATATTTGGAATTTATTCTTCCTTGAGTCCTATATATAGGATCTCTTCTTAACCCCATTGAATCTCTTTTGGATTCTTTACTTCCTCTCTTCTCTCTTGGATCTCCAATGCTCTCTTTTTCTCTCTATCTTGTCTAGTCTTTTCTTGACTAGCTTCTTGTCCTTCTCAAAGGAATTTGGGGATTTATCTATTATATTTATCACTTTTATTATACTATATGCTAAAGTTAACATATCAGACCTAAAACCTTATTCTCCCTCAATACCTTGCAAGTTCCATCTCAAGCATACCTCATAACATATACATTTATCTCAATTCAACAAGTTGTAAAGAATGTAAAACAAAATTTTACCCAAGATTACCTTAACTTAATATGATAAAAAAGGATGTAGAGGAATAGGGAAAAGTCTTCATAAACCTCATAATATATTTAATTAATCCAATGGATCACATTCACTTGATGGTTTGATCTTCATCATATTTCATATCTAGTTCACTCTTTATATTAGCTCCTTGGGCTTAAGGGTATCATTGACACAAGTAAATATTTTATTATAATATTAAAAACATATATTTTTCAAATGGTAAGTCTATTTAATCACATTAAAATTCATTATCTATCCTATTCAACTCTTTCCTTAATCTTGCTTTGTGCCTTCACTAGGTGATCACCCTTGGTTTCATGAGTCAATTCTTGCTATAGGTATCAAGGAAAAAAATTATCATCCTAGATGGTCTTTTTTGATCTAATATAACTTTATTTATTCCATTAAAAGTTATAAATCACTTTGTTCTACCTCTTTTGTACCTCAAGGTCACAATGCTTAAACAAGGCTTGTAACCCTTTTCTTAGCCTTTTTCCTTTATTTTTCCAAATATGTCAAATATCCTAGAGAAATAAAAACACTTTGGAGCACCCTATATGATCTTTACTCTTCCAATGAAGTTATAGGAGCCAAATCCTTACCTATTTAACACTTCCTTAAGTAATTACCCCTCTTTTAGGCCTATTTAACCCTCTTTTCTTGACCCAATCCTAGAAGTCCAGACAGACCATAATTTTTCACTCCAAACTCACTTAAATATATTTTTACATGTTTAGGTGAGTAAAACTACCAATTTTGGCAAATTTTTATGGTAAGAACTCTTTATTATGGCTAAACCCTAATCTAGGGTTTCCTAGCTCCCTACATAGGCTGAGAGATTGTTAAAATCCATATCTTGTGTTTCCAAATGAATATAAAGGGAAAAAATACCTTTAATAGTTTTTTATTCCCATTTTTAAACTTTTAAAATTATTTTAAACCCTTAGTAAGCCTATCTTTTCTCAAAAAGTCCTCAAATACCAAATATTGTGCACCAAAATGTGACTCTACTGAATAGTGAGGATTTGAATGCCTAGGTGTTTGGTTTTAGACCACTTAAATAGGTCTAAGAAACATATGTTTTATTTTTTAAAATACTCAAGGATCCATTTATCTATCATTTGTATAACTATACATCATAAATTCTACCTTCCTGAGTCCTAACATAAGACTATGCCATGTTTCATAAAGACTGAGTATATCTAATGAGTTCCCAAGTTATATCAAAGGTTGGTTTCAATAATTATTCAAATTTAATCATGATAATATTTTATATACCAACCGATATTACTCATTATTTCACCCATTAAATTTCATACTAGGCACTTAACATACGATAGGGGTTCTTTCTTATAAAATAGGACATGAGAGTCACCATAGGACTTATCCTTTTCTTAAGCCTATGTTTTTGATTCCCTTTCTAATTTTATTATTAAAATAGTCCTAATAAATTACCACTTTCATTAAACAACCATTTCTTAATTATCTTTCCATTCATATAGCATTTAAGCATACACATCAAGGTCTTTGATTGAGGAATATGAGTTGTTACTACCCCAAGACTATGTATTGAGTTATTTTACCTAAACTTTGATCTCAAGATAATAGGGTTATTGTTATACTTAAAGTTAATTTCCTCCATAGAATTTCATCTTACCAAAAAAGAGTACCTGCTTACATCAACTTTCTCAAATCATGTTATAGACCTTACCTTGGGTTATCATAGGCTATGAATAGAATATACAAAAGAGTGGAATACTTAGAAAATTATTTCATCTGCAATGTTTTTTCAATCTTCTAGAGACCTACAAGATCCTAACGACCTTACACAATGAATACTTCTTGTTTATTTATTCAAAGATGATTGTTCTATCATTTCCTTCATGACTATAATATATAGTCCTCCCTAGAACTATAGACATTCATAGAATCTAAGCATATGCAAAGCCTAGAAGGCTCACTTAAATAGTGTGTGTGTCTATATATATAAAGAATTATCCATTTGAATTGAAAGAGGAACTACACCATCATCACTTATCTTCATTTATTGAGTAAAAATCATACATAAATAATATATCAATGGACTCATTCATCTTTTATGAGGATTCCTAAACATTTTCCTATTCTTAGACCTTCCTCTCCTTTTCTGTGGATATCTCTCTCCTTTCCTACACCAACATCTCTCTACAAAATGACTTTTTCTCTCTATTTCAACATAGGCTCTTGGGTTGGTGTTTTATTATTTTTGGGAAACTAGTGTTTAGTTATTAAACAATACAAGGTCTCGAGTAAGGGGGAAAATATAGTAAAATATAGATTTACATCAATTTAATCAAATCAATTATATAGGGAAAGAAGTAAACTTATCTAGGAAAATAGGCTGTAATGAATGATTCAAGAGCTAAAAATTGTGGTACAGGACTAGGAAGATGTCAAGAATCTGGATCTATCTTTAATTTTATGAAAGGATAGGAATAGAAAAATAAGACACCTTGGGGGTTTCATGCTATAGTAATTTTTTTTTGCTATTATCCTAGAGACATGAATTTTTTGGGTTTTATCTGCTATCTTTGTGTGAGCGTATATATGAAATTTTGGAGGATGAATGTTGATAGAGATCATTGTAGGTCCATTTCAATATCCAAACCCTAGGTCTATCTACACACATGAATAAAAAAATACATCAAAAGTAAAAAGGGGAAAATTGGGTTAGGGAAAGAATGATTGCATGATCTAGAACCCCTTCTATCCTAATTGTTGCCTATATTAAACCTTAAACTAGGGTCACAAATCTAATGTAGTTCTCCCTTAGGGAATGTGCATAATCAATGCGCATGGTAAATGCAAGAATGAAATTTTACCTAGGCCCTTCCTTCATCAGGAATGCAAGTCTATGCATGATGTAAAATGTTGATTTATACTATGGACTGATTTTTATTATGTAATGTGCCAAAGTAGTAAGTGCTAAATATAAAATGCCTTGTGTAGTCCTTTATATAGGAGACTCTTTATTTTGGATTTGGGAAATTTATTTACGTTTGGTTGACATTAGGAAAACCTAAGGATGAAGATAATAAGGGATTGGGACTCATTAAGTGATGGAAATTGACCATTAGAGCTAAAAATGCCTTTACAGAGGAGCACTAGAAATGGACACCCTAGGGTCTAGTGTTGTAATCCAATCTTAGTGCTATTGTCCTATAGGCTTAGGATTGGGGAGAACACATTAACATGGTAAATCTAACCTGGTTGAGGTGGACTGACCATTTGAAAAGCTTAGGATGAATGGGAGTAAGCAAAAAAGGTGTCTAGAGCATGAAATGAGACAAGGATGAGTAAAACAAAAGACATAGCTAATGTGAACAAGGCTCATATTCTCTAGTCAGAGTCTCCTATGAAAAGATGATAAAAATAAATGATATGTATGGTTTCTTGACCAATTTAGGGTGTGTAAATTTACCCCCTTTGATTTTAGTGATACAATGAAATGAACTACTAGAGTAAAAGAAAGAAAATAAAATGTGTACCTGAACCTACCTACATGGAAATGAATGTGCTACAAAAGGGTCCAACTCACTTCCTAGCCAGGGAAATAGATGGAGAGTCGAATAGTGCTTAGAGAAAGAAAGAATTCCTAAAATATATGCCCCTATACTAAATATGATACTGGAATCCATGTAATATGGAGGAGGGAAATGATTTCCCCTGTGCTAAATCTAACTAAAATGAGAAATTCTCAAAGGCCCAAAACCAATGTCTACCCTCTGTCCCACATAAAATCATGTAATCTAGAATGTGTGTATAAAATATGTATGTTGTGAAGAGTAAAATATATCATGACCCCACTTTGAATATCTTGTTAGGAGACCCCTTATCTAATGGAAGCACAATTGATTACTTTCTTATAAGCAATTAAACATGGAATTATACGAGAATGATAAAGTAACTAGAAACTTGAGACAACAAAGAATTTGAGAGACAATACACACTCTTGTATTAGATATTACTAGAAGAAAATACAATAAGGAAGATGCCACTTCTTCCTCCACCTCAAAGGCTTGCCACACCTCAAGACCTTCTTCCCTCTCTCTCTTGCTCAACACAACAACTCTATAGCCTGAGTTGTTATCCCTCCTTGAATGCTTCAGCTGATCTCCTTGACATTACACCTATAGATCTCCTTGACCTTGCTTGTTTCAAATTCTTTTACTTGCCTTCTTGGTAATTACGATACAAGCCTCATGGGTCTTTAAATAGAATCCCATGGTTACAAAAATAGAAATCTAACTACAATAATTAGACACACAGCTTGTGACTATAATTAGTCATTTGACATGCAAACACTCGCTTCACTTAACTGACTGTTCATCAACAGTAGTTCTGGAATGCACAGGCGATCGATGTCGGTCCTTACTTGCCTAGTGATGCTGATGTCAGCCGATTAGCTACTGTTGCCAGTTACCTTTTGTACTGCATCTGACCGATGTCGGTCATGCTGCCGACATCGGTGCTTTTGGTTCTTCAGCATCCTCTTCTTTATGTCTACAAATAGTTGAAGCTTTTAGCTCCACACCCTAATAATCTCCCACTTGGAGATAAATAGCTGCTACTATACCTGTACCTGTACACCATCTATTTTGTTCCTTTGGCTCTATATCCCTCTTTAAAGTCACTCTTGAAGACCAACCACCACGCAAACCTGTGATGCTATACCTGTCACTTATGCCACAAGAATTTTGCAGCTCCCAAATTCTTCATGACATACTTCTGAACCAACTCTACCCTTAGCTCAGAAAACTCCCTGTATATGAAACCCTGCAACAAGTAACACAATACAGTAACAGGATAATTTAGCTAATATTATCCAACCTGGTAAAGATAAAATACAATGGTCAAACCTCCATTGTCTGCAACCTAATCAAGACCATATACCATAGCCTGCTATCTCACGTGTCCATCCACTCTCTTCTCTAATATGAGAATCCATCCCTCTATCTAGTGCTTCCTTCTAGCTGACAACTCTACCAATGAATACCTATTTGGTTCTTTTCCAAGGACTCACACGCCTGATCCATGCCAAGCTCCCACTGTTTCTGGACTCTACCTACATTGCTTCTTCCATCTTCTTAGTTCTTGACTATCAGTAAGCAATATAAAGAAGGTGAATAATGAATATGAGGTTCACATACCTTTTTTGACCTCCATATGGGTGTTTGAGACTTCTTGATAGCTAACTGTCCACCCATCATCCATTACAGTGACCGATCTTGGCCATCTCCCAGTCTACTCCTGACCGATGTTGGTTCCCTGCACTGACCCTGACTGTCGATGTCATTTCCCTGGCCGACGCCGATGTCCCCCCTGTCGATTTCAGTCCTGATGACCAACGTCAAACTTTTCCTGCCCGACCTACTGACCCTGCTGGTCTGCACATGACCGATGTCAGTTTCTAGCTAATCAACGTCGGTCCTAAGTGACTGACATCATTGTCTGTGTGTTCCTGTAAGTGATGAAATCTTCATCCACGAGCTCATCTTAGATCAAACCTCTGTCCATGCTACCCTGCTTAGATTTATTCAGCCCCTGTGACTGATCTTTGTCCTTCATCTCCTCCATAAACACTAAGGCTTCTTTATTCCTATCAAAAGCATCAAATTTCCTTTTTCTGCAATGAACTCTATCTATGCTTTCTGAATCTGAACACATACCTTTTGAATCAAGAATGTCCATTCCCTTCTTATTCATGTGACCAAGCCTATTAAGCCACATCTTCAAATCTATAGCTGAAGTAGATAAACCAGAAGTAGAATTAGAAATACAAGTAGACAGATAAAGAGTATCTACTTTCTTACCTCTTGTTAGAACAAGTGCACCCTTGGTAACCTTCCAAGAATCCATTGTGAGGGTTATTGTGCATCCCTCATCACCCAACCTTCCTAAAAAAATCAAACTTTGCTTCAAAATTGGAACATGCATGACCTCCTTCAACATCCATGTGTTGTCAATCTGCAATCTTAGCTGCACTTTCCCTTTGCCAACTATCTGACAAGGTGTACCATCCCCTAAATAAAGCACTCCAAAGTCTCCCTATTCATACTCATGGAACAAATCTCTGTTTGGGGATGCATGAAAAGATGAACCAAAATCTAAAATCCATGATCCTACCTGACTATCCAAAGAAAGTATGAGAGCATCCTGTACCATAATATTTGCATCCTTTGCTTCTTCAATACCTGCATGTTGATTCTCTTTATCTCTAAACCAACACTCCTTTGTATGTCCTTTCTTTCCACAAAACCAGTAGGTAACACCTTTGGATTCAAATCTCCTTCCCGACCTTGATTTCCCTTGCTCAACCTTCTCCCTTTGCCTTCCCCTACTTTCTGCACTTAGAGCATTCCCTGATGATTCACCTGTGCTTCTCCTACATATTTACTCATTCAAGATCACACTCACAACATCATCAACTTTTAAGATTTTAGAAGTAGATGCAGAATTACTTACTGCCATAACCAAACTGTCCCAACTTTCAGGCAAAGAACATAAAATCAAGAGAGCTTTTACCTCATCATCAAAAACAATATTGACTGAAGCTAATTGGTTTACCAAACCATGGAAATCACTGAGATGAGTATGTACCGATCCACCTTCCTACATTTGCAAAGTAAATAGCTGCTTCATAAGATATACCTTATTAGAAGCCGAGGGCTTTTCGTATAAATTCGCCAAGGACTTTATCAACTCTTTCATTGTCTTGCACTATGATAAGCTAGAAATCACAGATGATGCAAGGCTCAACCTTATGGAACCGAGAGCCTTCCGATCAAGAACACTCAATTCTTCATCCTTCATATCTATGGGCTTGCATGCAACCCCACCCAATGGTAAGTATAAATCCTTCTAATACAGATAATCCTCAATTTGCATCCTCTAATGTTGATAATTCTTGCCGTTAAACTTCTCCATTCATAGCTTACTTTCTTCTGCCATTGCTGAACTCCCACTCAATTAGAGAACCCTGTGAATGACCTGTAATCAAATAATAACTTGCTTCTTGCAAACCGTAGCTCTGATACCAACTGTTAGGAGACCCCTTATCCAATGGAAGCATAATTGATTGCTTTCTTATAAGCAATTAAACATGAAATTATACCAGAATGATAAAGTAACTAGAAACTTGAGACAGCAAAGAATTTGAGAGACAATACACACTCTTGTATTAGATATTACTAGAAGAAAATACAATAAGGAAGATGCCACTTCTTCCTCCACCTCAAAGGCTTGCCACACCTCAAGACCTTCTTCCCTCTCTCTCTTGCTCAACACAACAACTCTATAGCCTGAGTTGTTATCCCTCCTTGAATGCTTCAGCTGATCTCCTTGACCTTACACCTGTAGATCTCCTTGACCTTGCTTGCTTCAAATGCTTTTACTTGCCTTCTTGGTAATTACGATACAAGCCTCATGGGTCTTTAAATAGAATCCCATGGTTACAAAAATAGAAATCTAACTACAATAATTAGACACACAGCTCGTGACTATAATTAGTCATTTGACATGCAAACACTCACTTCACTTAACTGACTATTCATCAACAGCAGTTCTGGAATGCACAGGCGATCGATGCCGGTCCCTACTTGCCTGGTGCTGTCAACGTTAGCTGACTAGCTACCATCGCCAGTTGCCTTTTACACTGCATCTGACCGACATCGGTCATGCTGTCGATGCTGGTGCTTTTGGTTCTTTAGCATCCTCTTCTTCATGTCTACAAATAGTTGAAGCTTTTAGCTCCACACCCTAACATATCTAAACTAAATCTAAGAAATGTTCAAAGGCCCAAAACTAATGTCTATCCTCTATTTTTCACAAACTCAAGTATTCTAAGTCTAGGTAATGTAATGGACCAACTACTATAGATGACTATATGGTCCAACCTAGAGATAACTTGGGTATAGCTAGGTGTAATCTAAAACTCTGGTAAATTTGTAAGAAGAGAATGTCATGTCTTGCTATTTCAATCTATATAATCTTGGATGATGAATAATATGAACATTTATGCCATGCCAACAAATTTGGTATGTGATTGATGTGTATGTATAATCTGGTAATCTATATAACTACATATGATATGCCTTATTGTGCCATACCACATGTGCAAAACTAGAGATCAAAACACTATGCTCTGCACTATGCCTATAACCTGTTATATAGTCTTATAACTGTGTCATGTTGTATGAAGTTGTATGTGTGAGATGTGTAGTAATGTACATGCCCCCAAATATAGTATCTAAGTTTGAATCTGTATTGAAGTCACTATGAATCCATATATTATAAACCTCTATATCTAAATAGTCTATGTATCTCTAAGCTAAAATCATTATGGATCTATATGATCTGAACCACTGTATCTGAATGGTCTATGTATTTATAAACTAAAGGTGTCTCCCTTTGAATATCTTGAATGATGCTGAGTGACCTATGTAATTTGAATTATTGTATATTTTGGCTGATCTAAGATGAATTTGATAATCTGACTATTAGAGGTGTAAGAACTATGGTGTATCCACTTATGAGAGTGGATGGATATACTAGGTAAGTGTATGAATATTAATATTTGGAATGATGCCCCCTTTTTAGGGAGAGGTATGAAATGTATAATAGAGGAGGTCAAGCCAAAAGTGATAAATAATGGTAGAATGATAGAAATAAGGTTGGTATAGTTTGAATTGATTGAGAATTTATTTGATTGATTAGACTGAGTTATTGAAATGGGAATAAGTTTTGATTGGTGATGATTAAGGTTTGTGTCTGGGTATAATAGAAATATGGATACGTGCATTCTATAGTAGGCAAATGAAGTAGTAAGATATTAAAGCTAGCATGATGTCAAAGGTATTGTTATCATGATTTTATGGAAGAAAATGGTTTGTAAAATGGAGTTACATGGTTCTAGTTATTGGAAAAATGGTATTTTACTTTGGATGAAAAAGTTGTTTGATATAGAAAAATTTGATTGATTCTTGATTCATTTGTGCATTGACTAGTTTGATATTTGGAGCTTGTGAGAGATATGCCAAAGAGATGGGCACCTTTTGTGACTTGATTTGAGTAGTTGGCAGCCCAAATTGAGGTTAGTGGTGATGTTAGCTTGGTAAGTAATTAAAATGCATGATTTTTATCCATTTATAAACCTATTTTTGATGTTTTTGAGATGTTTTAAGAGTCCTAAGAAAATTTTCACTAGTTCTAGTGCTCTTATCCAGGAGTCAATGCTCCTATCCTACATTCAACACTATTGTCTAGGTTTCAGTGCTCTTGTCCAACACTGGTGTCCTTACTATTATGTTCTTGTCCACTAGACTTGATTTTATGAGATTATGATTTATTTCCTATTATTGTATAGTTTTATTGTTTACCTAAGATGGATGTATATATATATGTGTGTGTGTGTGTATATATATATATACTATTTTTTGGTGTTTTACAGGGTGAGGTATGTATGAGAGAGTTATATAAAGGTCAAGTGATGGAGACATTGAGGCTATTGCCATTATTTACTGATGAGAGAGCTATGATGGATAGGGTAGAGCTAGGTCATGTGTGTGACCTAGGCATAGTGTAGTGGGATAGGTATCTGATTACAGTTTTATGTGAGAGGTAAAATGTAGATACATGTACTCTATAGCTTCTTATAGGGGAGATTACTATGACTCTAGAGGATGTGTATCACATTTTCATTTGTAAGTTAGTGGATGGTGTGTGACATTGTAAGATGACATGGGTGCTAATGCTATTGATCATGCATCCTTATATTTTATTGGTGTACCTTTAGGTATACATCAAAAATGTAGTGATAGTGATGTGATACTAAAGTGGTTGGCCATGTTGTTGGCTTTATATATTTTTGTGGATGGGAGTGGAGTGTCAATTGCATATAGGGTTCATAGGATTTTTTGTAGTGTTGAGGTGTATGGCACTATGTTCTCATGGGGTAGGACTATGCTTACCCACCTATATAGAGATATTTATAAGTTTACACATGAGGCATTCATTGGTGGTGTGATTGCATCTATCTTATTACATTATTAGGCTTATGAGCACATTATTGTTGTACAATCGATTGGGTTACCTAGGCTAGAGTGGGAACCTCCATGGCCATTTGGGGAGTGGTGGATGAGTATATTAGCTATCTAGTCTCCTAAGATAGATCATTATAGACAAGTTTTGGTTAGATTATTGGTTCATGATATCATATAGAGGTCCTATAGAGGATTTCCTAGGTGGGTTGAGGATGGAATGCATTTGCGGTATATGAGGGTCAGCTGTTGGTTACATGACCACTAGGTTAGAGTATATGAGCACTTTCAATATGAGCATGTGACTAGATAGTTTGGGGTACCATATGATGTGCCACTACAACATGGGTATGGGTGAGGAGTGCATAAGAATCAATGAGGGTAGGAGCTCATGTGAGGTCTATTGAGGCTGAGTTAGCACCATTATCTTTAGATGCATAGGACATGGCTATAGATATTCTTTATGTAAATGATGTTAGATGTATAAATTCATATACCACATGGTGGGTTAGGCATCAATGGGTTCTATTATATCTAGTTGATGAGGGGATACTCTCGAGTATGAGGATCTTACACTGATCTAGATGATTGGAGGTAAGTAGCAATTTTACTTGAAATGTGTACAAGTTTGTGCTTTAGTTTGATTTGAAAGTGTATATTTGATGTAGTGTTTGTATTTTATGTGTAAGTGGAGTGGAAGGTGTGTAAGATGAAGCATAATCTAGGGTAAGAAGTGTAAATGATGGGTTCTAGGCGACCATCATTAATTTGACACTTTGAGAGCTCACATGACATGTTCTTGATGATGTGGCAAAGGAGATTTTGATAGAGTGAGTAATAGTGACATCTAGTGTTCATGATAATTTGTTTGATAGTTATGCTATAGAAATAATTGTATATGTTAAATCAACAAGAAAGAGAGATGAGTTGAGGGCTGAGCTAGATAATCATAGGATGCCTCCACTAGATTTTAGATTGGTGAGTATAAGGATTATGGATGAGTACACAGAGCTTTAGAGGCATTATAAGGACTTACATGAGGAACATGGTTGGATACTTAACTGAGAGAGTCATCATAAGAGGCATTCAAGAGCTTTAGGAGGTGTAGAGCCATCAAGTGGTAGAGTGGATTATGAGACTAGTACTAGTAGAGAAAGTGAGCTGAGAGTGAGGGCATGACACCAATTCATGATTGATTATATTTTGATATGATGTATATGTTTTGAAAAATAATTATATATATATGGATACTAATTTTGATTATGACTCAGGTGTATTGTGTTGTGGATTTTGTAATATGTTGGTATATTAATTTTTAAATGATTGATTTAGAAGTGGCTAGTTTGGTATTGATTTTAAGGTTGCATATGTTTTGGAAAAATCTTGTTTGTGATGTGATTTTGATTTTTCATGATACGTTAGTAAGTGTGATGGTAGGTTTTATTTGTAATCATATGTGAGCAAAAAATTTGTTGGTTTTATAATTGGTAATTTGTTTTGACAAAGTGAACTGGTAAAGGCTTGGTAAAATGAGATATTGGTAAGGTCTAGATTTTGATACTTTGGTTTGGCTAGGGATGGTTACTTGGAACTAAGAATGTTGGTTGTTAGTAGAAGGGGATGTAAGAGAGAATTTTATACTCAATTCCTTGAGAGTGGCTCAAGAATGCAAAGGGTAGCCCTTTGGCTCCATCATTTCCCACTAAGTGAAGCTATGTAATCATGCATGTGCTAATCAATGTTTGGACCATGTGTCTAATCCCTCTAAGTAGGTGACTCAAGAATAAGAAGGTTAGCTAGTCCTTTGGTTCCATCATTGCTCCATGAAGTGAAGCTATGAACTGATGCCAATATGAATGTGTTGTATCACTCTATGTTGTATCCCTATTTGAACCCTGATGGCTAACTAAATAGGTGCCCATACTACTCATGTTGTGTAGGAACAAATGATATATTTGATACTATCTATTATACACTAACTATAGTTGTGTAATTTGAAGAGGGTTCATCTATCTATAATCATAGTGGATTATTGCATGAAATAGTACCCTATGGCCTTTGTTATGATGTATATGACTAAATGATAAATCAAGATAAAGCTAAAACCTATGATGGTTGCTCATATAATCTCAATCATAGTGGGTTGGTATGTGAAATGGGTCCTAGAAAGCTTGATCATAGTGAATATCTCTCTAGAATAATACTCTATGATGTGTATTCATCTAATCTTAACTGTAATAGGCTGCTATATTAGATAAGACCCAAAAAACTTAGTCATAATGAATATCTCTCTAGAGTGGTACTCTACTATAGTGCTTATGACTATGTTGGATATGTATATGGAACTATACTATGTACTCCTCTGATGATAGTAATATATATATAGGCTGCTCTCATTATACTAGTTTCCAAACCTTCTAAATAGGTGAAATAGGATATCTCTTGTGAGGCTATATCCTAGAAGCTACATTACTCTCACAATGAGTAACTAATGATTCCAGTGAAGGAATGTCTTAAGATGACTCAGCCATGGAGGAATGAGGTCTAATAATCCATGATGGAAGATATTTCAGTGCCTCCTATGTAAATGCCATGATGTCATTATGAACACATCTATTAATTCAATCCATGTGTCCATAACAATAATTATCTCTTTGTCTAAAGATACGATGATAGTTACAAAAGGGCCTATGTGGCTATCTACGTAAAATATGTGGATCTCATCAGTGAGTAGAAAGTAATGTGATTAACCTCTTATCTAATAGTGTTGATAATATGACACATGGGCTATTCCACTTTGAATCAAATTGTAATGGTGCCTTACTGCTATTCTCTATAGTGCATACTATAGGTTATGGTCTAGAAACTAGATCTCTATTCTTAACTAATTAATTTTCTAGTTGAGGTCTCATATCTTGTTGAGGACATGGTGGATGCTATGTGTTAGGAGCTATAGATAGAGGTACTGCTATGAAATCTAGATTAATATGATCAATTGAATCTGCTTTAATAAATCCTAATTTATTTTCCAAGGCTAGAACTATATAACATAAGTGCCTAAAAGATGATTGTATCTGATATAATAGATGCTTAAGGAGAGGCTACCAAAGCCCCTTAATAAAGGTATGCTAAATCTCTAAATATTTTAGTTTATAGATCAATTTTAACATGTGCATCTTGAATTGTATGATATAATCACTAACTAGCTCTGAAGTATTTTGATGCAATGTGACAAGTTTCTCGTATGTAACACAAGGGCCCACATTTGTTATGTAATGTCTAATAAATTACTCCTCTAAGTCATCATATGTGTGCAAGGAACCAAAAAGGAGTAGATGAAAGAACCAATTCTATGCCTCTCCTAATAATGTCTACTAAAAAAATTTGAGTAGAATCAAAAGACTTGCATGAGATGACAAAGCCTTTTGAAAGGCTTGAAGGTGTACGAATGGATCTCCAGTTCCATCAAAATGAGATAACGATGGTATCTAGAAATGCTTAGGTAATGAAGCTTTTATGAATGTATTAGAAAGAGGGTTACCATGTAAATCATTAGCATATCTATAAGAATTGTAAGCCTTGTTTTCCAAGGTAAGGAGATCTACTTAGTGTTGTAATTCACCTATTGCATGCATCAAATAAATAATCTCCTGGAATGGTATACTATCATTTTGAAGTGGTTCAATTAATCATTGAATTTGATCATCAATTTTAGTCATGGGAATGATACACTTAACAATTAGATCATAGAGAGGGGGTGTGATCACTTGGACCTTTTGACGAATGGCAACTTAGACCTTGGTAGAGGGATTTGGGATACCATTCTCTTTAGGTGAAGAGTGAGAAATAGGTGCTACTATATTAGGGGGTAGCTTGGGAGATTCATTGGTATCTTTATGTTTTAGTGAATCACATTCTAATTGAATAAAGGATGTGATGTTATCATTAACATGTGCATTATTTGAAATAAAATCATACATAGGAGTGGAAACAACATTTGGTAGTGCATATGTTTGAGAGGAAGAGTGAGAGAAAAGTTAGAAACACGAGATGCATTTTCTTCTTCATTATGTACATAATAATCATCATTATTTAATGCATTATCATAGATGAAATATTGTTCATAGTCACTCTCATTTTTATATCAGTTTTCATGTTCACTATCATACTCATTATCACTTCCATTGTCACTAGGGAGAGGTGTAAGAAACTTTGAGTAGTTAGATGTGTTTGTATTTCTTAGTTCCTATTTTATTACTTGTGTGTGTCTTAGGACATTTGTCAATGTCCTTTGCTTGTACTCTTATTTGTGCTTGTGGCCCTCGTGTTAATCTTGCTTGCTTGTAATTGTATGTGTATGTGGGCATTTGAACATGCCTCATATGCTTACTTTCCTAGTTTGAGTGACATGTGCCCATGTCCCTTATTTGCTTGGCCCCTTGGCCTCTTTTTTATGCTTCTTGCTTCTTGTCTTGCGTGTTTATTTACTTGTTTGCTTCTCAGTTATTTGTAATGCCATGATGCATTATTCCACATAATGCATTATCTTGCCTTCTTGGATGTCATGATGGACATCATGCTCCATCACTCCTTGACAACTAACCAAATTTCTAGTTTTAGTTTAGTATACTGCACATGTTATTACATTATTACATCTCTCTAGGCATACCCTTGTTGATCTAATAATCTCCAACATAAACTATGTTATATCTTGAGACATCTTTTCAATCATCATTGTTATATCATGTATTTCATAACATAACACACTTGCAGGGCTCTTTATTTTGAGGGTAGTCATTGCAGGGTCTTCATTCCTACCCTCAAAAGAGGGGGCAATAAATAAGCGTTTTGTCATAGAGATCAGAGCCCTCTATCAATCAAAGTCACTTTTTATAACACTCAAAATAGTAATTAGAATTCAAACACGTAGAACAAAATACAAAAAATAGGGACAAACACAAAACAGTCATAAAAAAATAAAGGACAAGAGTGCCTAATTCAGACTATACTGCCCTACAACAAAGTGTCTACTTTTTGGCACTCCTATCCAAATAGTCGAAAACCTAGAATTTTTAGAAGCAGACAAAATGGTAAGGTCAATTATAGTTTTGTTAGCTATAGTCTAATTCAGATTAGGCAATTTCAATATAATTTTACTTAGATTATCCAAATATAAGAGGCACTATGCATGATATGATGGATCTCACTTCTAGTTTTAGATTGGGTAGTTGGTACAACTTCTAGATTAGAATATATGTTACAAACACCAGTGATTAGGGGCAATGTGCATGACACATTTGCCTTATTTTCTTTCCATTTCACTATATTACCCAAGTATTCTTGATAGTTACGTGCCTTATTCCATCTGTAGATGGTTGGCATTATTTTAGAGTGGATTTCATATAAGCCTAGTTCTTAATTTTGGAGTGGCTTTCATACAAGCCTAATCTCCACCTTTTAGAGTGGCTAAGATTGGCCTAGTTCTTAATACACATTTGGCTATCCATGCCACATTATCAAATTACATAGCATTCATGGGATTCATGAGCCATCTCATATGACACACATTTATACTAATATCAGTTCACAGTTAACACTTAGAGGGAAATGATGGAGCCAAAGGACTAGTTAACCTTTGTATTCTTAAGCCACCTACTCAGAGGGATTGGACATACAGTCCAAACATTAATTAACATATGCATAATCACATAGCTTCACTACATAGTGGGCGACAATAGAGCTAAAGGGCTAGCCTTTATATTTTTGAGCCACCCTTGGGGAATTGAGCACTTAGCTCCATTCATGATATTACTCTTGGTATAACACATACCTAGCATCACTCAACATCACAATAGGTTTTGTATTGGTTCATGTACTCAGTGAGGTGTATTTGTTCCTTTCCCTTTATCTCTTTTTTACCTAGCCTTTGTACGTTCTTATTTTAGACATAACGTGTCTAGTAAGAATTGATCTACTCCTTGTTTTTTTATTATAGATATACATTTCACATTGTGCTCTCTCTACACACTCAACATCACACATATTCATGGGCTTTACCCTTGTGGTTAAGTTCAGGTACACTTTTTTATTTTTCCTTTACCCTAGTATTTTGCTTTGTTGTATCACTAGAATAAAGGGGGGTAAATGTAGTCATATAAAATTTCCAAATTAGTAGTTTGAGTATGGCTTGCGACACACCATCCATAGGTATTTTTCGCATGCTCTTGCGACCCTTCTAGATACCTTTTTGCTCATTGCCAGTCATCTAGAACCTTTTGAACAATCATTCCACCTCAGTTAGACAGTATCCCCCATGTCAATCTTGTTCCCCTCGATCTTGAGCTTGTAAAACAAGAGAACCCCATTTGTATTATAGCACCCCATAAAGAGGTGTCCCATTTTTTATGGTCCTATCCATTTGCACTTTGAGCCCCAATGGTCATTTTCATCTAATCCTTATCCTTAATTAGGTTGGCCTAGCATGAATACATCTAACCCATGACTAATTATTCCCTATAAAATCCCACTCAAAGCTCATTTACAAAGGAGGTGATCAAAATTATAAAGCAAACAAGAATACAAATAAAGAACTAAGGCAAACTTCCCTATTCTTTGCACACAGTCACCCAACATAGCTATAAACCTACTCAAATCCTCATACCAATCCCTAGCCACCTCAAATACTATTAATTTGGCATTTGCACCCACATCACACTATTACACAGAGCACACTAGGTGGGAGAACTATATATGGCTTGATCCCTCTTCAGAGTATCAGTATGTAGGTAGCGTGCCCACACAAGGGGTGTGGATTGCACGTTCAATACATCTTTCACATTAACCCCCCTCTTTTTTAAGTGACTCAAATGTCATTTTATCAAGCATGATGCAGGGTTATGGTTTGAAGACAAAATTAACTCCACAATGAGTTTCATCGATAACCAGTGCTCGCTTTTTCACAAACATGCTCACACATGCATAGTGCAACTACCCAAAAAGTTTCAGGTCTCTGTGATTAGTTTGGATAATAGCGATAGGAACAGGAAATAATGTTGGACACCAAAGTGTCCACTTTTTGGTGCTCTTATCCTTTTACCTAATAAGCCAAATTTAGGTTTATGACACTTTCCCAATCCTGTACAACCATTTTCAACCTCTGTATCAGCTATCTCAGTCTGTTTTCTAGCTAAGTTATATTTATTCTTATTTATTGTTATTTTTAGAAAGGTGAAAAAGACAAATAGTTACACAAATTAGGACTATATTTGTTACTATATTTTGTACTCATTTATTAATCCAAACCCTTAACTAAAATAAGAATAAAACTCCATTATTCCCAAATAAGTTAAACCAACAAAGACATAGATCGATCGTATCCTTTAACTACATAGTTGTTGTTGAAGCACCATCATTTATTAATCCAGACCCTTAACTAAAATAAGAATAAAACTCCATTATTCCCAAATAAGTTAAACCAACAAAAACATAGGTCGATCGTATCCTTTAACTACATAGTTGTCTGCATTGACTACGAAGAAATAGTGATTGTTGTATCACCTTCTACGTATGTTTCTTGATATGGTTGAGATGTTGTGATTATGTTTATGTCATGCAAAGATCATTATTTTCCTCTTCTTGCTTTGGAAATTATAGGTTAATATAAGAGTTATAAACTTACAAAAAAAAGGGACTGTAATGGGTTAAGCTAGAGATGATCGACGTCGGTCGATACCTGAATGTCAGTTGCCTTTCCCACTGTATCATCCCATGATGATTGATCGCTACCTATATATCTAGATTCTATGAGGAGGGAATCAAAGCATGTAGTTTTCCCACCCAAAGTGACTGTGCAATTGTGTTCCTTGATTTTATGTATGCAACTATATATATGGCTTTGATATTTGATAATCATAAATCTTGACTTGCTTTGAGATGTTTTAGATTTGGCTTGTGACTACTCTTTGTAAATGATCTTGAATTTATAAAGAATAGGGCAAATTTTCTCAATGTGCAATATTTTATAAATGTTCAATAGTTAGTGCCAAGCTAGTAATAATAAATGACCTTTGATTTGTATTTATAGTGAAACATTTTGTTAATTTCCTTTAGTTGACCTTATGAAATATACAGGAAGACCCAAATTAATAATTCAATTATTGAAACTTAGCATAGGACAAGGTTGCTCTAAGTGGAGAAGTCCACGACACTGGACTTGTCTACCTAGGGTGGACCTTTCTTTGGAAGTAATCTGAGGACATGATAAAGTAGTTTGAGTAATTATCTTGGAAAGTTTTATGTAGTGATAATGACAAATAAATGGTCAAACTCGTGTATATGTAATGGATTAGAGGAATGACAAATGAGATTCGTGTATTTAGGCACAAGTTGAATGGTTTAGGATGTGTCATGAATTAACACCAAATTTATTTATCTACATTTGCTCCCTGTCCTCCACCATCCCTACCCCCTTATTCTGGCAATGGAATTGCTAGAGTATGTTTAACCCTTTTTGGAATTAAGGGTTTGGGAAGAGTAGCCTAATCAAAGAGGAATAAGCTACTCTAAACACATCAATTAATGAATTTAGGTTCTAAGGATATTCTGATAACAAAGATTGAATTTAAGCATATATCAAATATAGAAAGTACAACATCCAATATTTTAATAATAACAATACAAAGGAGAAATTATACTTAGATTACAGGTGAATTTGAGGAATGTAGGTGACGAAATATACTATATGATGATTCTGATCTAGTCGCTAAATTCTTAAAATTAGCTTTCTATCAACACAGATGCTTGCATCACCCTGTAAACACTTGTATTGATGTTATTGTTTGTGCTTCAATGCATCTACCATGTATGGAGTATTGACTCTTGACTAAAATTTTAACCTAAACCTTTATAGGTTTTATGTCATCTTTCAGATTATATGTTGAGATCATGAACATAATCTCTCGATAACATAATATAGCTCAAACTCTAGATCCTCCTCTTAGGTCTTATCACCTTGAAAAAAATGGGCTAGTGGGCTCACACAGTTGAACTAACCTTATAATACCCATATGTCAATGAGTGTTACGTACATAACTAATATTGTGAAGAGGGCCTCAAACATATGTAGTTCTCTCCTATGTGTCAGCTTGTGTGTGAACAATTATGTATAATGTTATATGCAAGTGCATGTAGTGATTTAGCTTATAAATTGACAAATATGGCTCATGGGCTGCTCTTTGAATGATTAATACCTATAATATAACTACATGTATGATTTATATTAAAATAAGAAAGAGTATGGTATAATAGCTTAGTTGTGCAATTGAATTTCAATAGCATGATATAAGCTTGAGAGGTGTTTGCTGGATAAATAATGGGTTGGTTTAAACTTGTATTTATACCACCTCTTTTGAAAAGTTTATCACAAAGGGGTTAATGAAAAAAAATAGGTTAACCCATACATATCAAAAGATTTGTAAATTTGAGTGTTTCGAAGGCACAAACACTTGCATTAGAGAATGGATAGTAGCGTCAACACTCTTGTCCAAATCTAAACACAATTATCCAAGAAAATAGAAGGTTGTTAGAGCTCTATAACTAATAGTGAACATATATATCAAAGTTTTAAGTGTATAGTGTGCTACAAGTGATCTAGATAATCAAAATACCAGGGTTAAACTATAAGATAAACATTTAGGCCTAGTGAGATGGTGAACATGATCCTATTGACTACAAGGAAGGTTAATAATTGAAAGGTAGAACCGTGATATTTTTTAAATGTACATGACTAGTTTAACATACTAATTTAGATTTAAGGATTCACATTTGCCTTTAATATAGTAATGAATAAGGATGAAATTACTAGTTTAAAGGAAATAAATTACTTTTCTTGTGTCTTGTTTGAATTTGTTGTATGTGTATGACCTGCAACCAAGAGCATGTTACAGGTGTAATTAGTGCATATAATCTAAAAATGAAAAATTGTTTAAAAAAAAATAGAGCAAGGAATGGGTACACTTGTGTGTCGATGCAACCATGTTGCACCTTGTTAGTTTACTTTGGTAATGATGATTCCTAGTTGAAGCATTGGAGATAGGTTCACAAATGAACCTTGGAGATGTGAATAAGGGAATTAGAGGGTGATCATGACCCAAATTTGGTATAAAGGTGAGTTATGCCAAGTCCATTGAGAGCTCATAATCTCAATCGCACAACTCTGGTGTATCATAATCTAGCCAATCTCACTCAAGTCAAATGATATAACCATATCAAATTGCAATAATACAAAATAGTGCCACGTCCAACAAGGGTGTTAAATATCAATTCCACTAATAAAATAAGCCAACTATTATAGTTGATAAAAGTTTAAACATTACATTTTTAGGGTTGGTACATGAATAATGTGTATAAAATGTATATGTGATTTGGTGCATTTGCATGGCATATGCATTTTAAATGCGTCTTAAGTTGAATTATTTGTCAAAATTTTACATATGCTCTATAAAATGTTTATAATATGTATCACAAATCTAAAAAACCTATCCCAAATCTATACCAAATATATAAAATTTTAACTCAAGTGTATATGTGAATCATGTAAACTAAATCAAATTCCGCTAATTCTATCAACTGTATGTATGTGGAGTCATGTCTCTGTGACATAACCCCATTGATATGCCCCCTTTTTGAGGTGATGGGATTGTAAAAGTGATAATCACCTTATATCTCTAAGGGATAAGCAACTGTGTTGTATATGTGTGAATCATGTAGTAAAAAAACATATAGTAGTATCACATTGAAGTATATATATCAATGAAGCTCATAATATCAAAACATAACAATCCTTAAGATGCATGATGTGGATCACATAAATATATATAAGTAACAAGTTCAGCAAACAATCAAGCACACATGCAAGAGTAATCAAATGTTAGACAAAGAGGGGTCTAAGGAGACTACAAAAAAGGGGCATGTTCAAATACTACAAATTCAAGTGGACATATGTGAATGTCCACACACCAAAGAAACAATAAAGATTCAGGGCATTGTGACGAACAAGCCAGGAACAAGTTCAAATGTTCCACAAGCAAGATAAAGAAGTAAACAAGAAGTACACTCAAGTAAACCATGTGCAAAGATGAAGTAAATGAAATAAAAGTAACTAACATAATCATGTCATATTAATCCTTGCATATTGCTTAACCCTAAATTTTGATAGGGTGGGATCTAAGGTTAAGAAATATAGAAATATATCTAACATAAGGGTGATAAACTAACTTATAGCAGGCCAATTAATAGAAAACTCATATAAATAATATTTTGAATTTAGACAACTAAGATTTCTAAAAATAGTAAAGTACAACTATTGAAATATATTTTATAATAAATAAGAAATTATTGTACTTGGTTTATTGTGTATAGTAAAATATAGACTGGGAATAGGTATAAAATATGTAGGATCAGTATTATAGATTAGTCATCAGATTCTATAAATAATACTTACATGGTTGTGGACACTACCATTGGATTTGGACACTATCATCGACACTAATATTTGACTATGGTGCATGTGTCTAATACAAAATAATGACTTGATCTAAATGTGGCTAACTTTATCATCCTAGGTTTTTTATGACCTTTCTACTTATGTATTTAGATTTGGGATACATGTTTTCTTTCTTTGTTGATTGATCAAACCCTAGCTCTTCACGTTTCTTCACCCTTTGAATGAGCTTATTGAAAAATGGGTTAGTGGGCTAATGGTGTCAAGCTGCCTTACAAACTCCTCTATCAATGGGCACTGCCTACATAGCCAAAACTTCAAGGAGGGCCTCATACTTATGTAGTTCTCTCATATGTGTGGGAAAGTGTGTGCACAAGGGTGTAATATATTATATGAAGATGTGTAATTATCTAAAAATGACACTTGAGTTCTAAGAGTGTTACTTGAGACCAAGTCCATCCCTAACTTAGCCCTATACCTATTTTAGGGTCTATTTAGACACTTATACAGCCTTTTTGTGGGCCACAAGCATCCTTAAACATCCTTAAATTAGTCCCAAACCCTCACTTTAGTATCTTAAACCCTAGTGCCTCAGGTTTTGCCACCTATACATTAACACCATAACTTAGATAGTAGTCAATGGCACAAGTGTCATTGTTTGGGCATTATTGACCTTTTCCCACCTTTTATCACCAACATATATATTTTTAAATCAACAACCACCTAAGGTCAGCCTAGACCTTTTTTAAGACCCGTACAAGCACTAGAACAATATATATACATGACTTTTAGCCTTTTATTCACTAGATGGAAATTAGATGTAATAACATAAATTAACTCAAAATACGTTGTGCACAATCAAGGTTATCAAACCCTATTATACCTTACTTCTACATACAATCATCTACAACCATCCCAAACTCAAAATACACATATTTCCAGTCTCAATCCTCACTCAAAGCACTCAAACTGACATTCATACTAGTTTCACTTGCACTTGCACCAACAATAAGGTGGGGATAACTACATCGGGCTTGATCCCTCCTTAGAGTATTGGTATGTAGGAAACTTTCATCACAACAGGGATAGCCTCACCTAAAAAACCATAACCCAAAGCTGAACCCAAAATAATAGAGTTTATGTTTTAGTTTACAAGACTTACAATTTAGATTTGAACAAGTGGAGAATAAAACCCTAAAAACTATCCAAATCCATTGGTAAAATTGAGTAGAGTGAATACAACGAATAGATCTTGAATCCAAAACCCTCGACAGGGTATTATTATAATGCTACTTTTACTTTCAACCCAAAAAAATATTAAAATATATTAAAATTTTCTAGACAAAAAACTTTGGGGGCGGGGGTAGGAGTGGGAGTTGGGGGACCAATTTTTATTTATTTTTATAATAGTCTTTTCAGGGAATCATGGATTATATTTCAGTAAATATATTTCAAGTTCAAAGTTTTTATCTTAATATATTTTACAAAATTACGAATTTTATATGTTTTATTGTTTTAAAGTTAAGATGAAGGCTTCTATGAGTCATATTAATTAGATATAAACTTTGTCATATTTTTTTCCAAAATTTTTAATCACTTGTGATAGATAACCTTAATTAGATACATCATTATGTTGGACTTGAAAAAAAAAAACACTCTAGATTTGACCATATACTTAAGCTATCGCATTTTTAAGAAAAACTACTTTATGGCAGTTAAGTGGATGTCAAATTTAAGGACGTTTAATAATTATTATGCACTTACAAACATTATAGAAAGATAAACTCCTTATCAAATTTAGTAAATTGTTGATCTCAAGTACTTACCTTAACTTTGACCTATAAGAAAGGAAGGTTGAAAGTTTTGTAACGAGAATGTTTGAAGTTTTAGCACAATGATGTTGTAGGCGTATATCCATCTAAAATTTGAAAGTCCCCATGAGACATTTGGATTTGAATATTGTGTGGTTTGTTAAAACCCACAGTTAAGTAGGGGTTTTAACTTATTTTGGATTTAGGTGATCTAAATAAGTCAAACTATTTATTCAAATTAAATAAGATATACTATTCACTACATAAATCTAAATGTAAAAAGATAGGGTATTGTTGAGTTCATTGTTTATAGAAATGACAAGAAGACAGGGTATTGTTATATCTTATTTTATATTAATAAACTTTAAAAAGCATAAAACTTTTGAACTATTTAGATTGTACAATATATGGCAATAATTCATTGACCTGAATGTTATAGCAGAGTATGCTTGAACAATTGTAATATACTATTTATGGAAAACTTTGAGAGGATTAAGATACTTATCTTGTTTCGAGTTTTTGTGAGACCAAGACTATGTGCAAGTGACAAAAATGGTTATAAATTGATCAGAGGTCACTCAGATCATGAAACTAAGTATCTTTGTCTTGACAAGTCCATTAGAATCTAGATGTTTGTGTTAGGACAAAGGTGTTTGCATGTTGTCAGATTTGTCCTTATAACCTATGCCTAACTATTTTGGCATACATTGTTATGTTTGCTTATAAGTTGTCTTCATATGTAATATCAAGTGTTTGATGTGTGTGCAAACACAAAAAACATGTCATCCTTTACTTTTGACACTAGATTAACCTGTAAAAATGGGGAAGGGTGATGGGTTGAGCCAACCCCAACCACTCTCCAATAAATGGCTAAACATTTCCTACATATTTATTTTAACCTATTTTTATTTAAAAATTAAACTTTGTAAAATATGGGTATAAAAAATTCTTCTCCTACCCTAGATATTTCAGATTCGAAGCTCTCTCAAGTTCATTTGGATAGAGGTAGCAAATTGTTGATTGGTAAATGCATTGGGAAATGACCTTTTTGGACAATGCTTCAGCAATGGGCAGAAGGAATTTGGCCAAATTTCAATCCCCCTTCCATTTCTTTGTTGTTCAATGATTTATTTTTGCTCTAGTTTCAATCAAAGGAAGATATAAACTATGTGTGGACAAATGGTCCATGGTTTGTAAGGTATCAAAAGGTTTTTCTCTGTTCATGGGATCCTTTTTTCGATGTTAAATCTATTGTGATTTTGTGAGCCCCATTTTAGGTTAGATTATATAATTTACCCTTAGCTCTACGAGATCCAGGGCTCTTCAACCAATTGGCAAGTAAATTGGGTGTCTTTGTGAAAATTGCTGATTCCATTGAAGCTCATTTCAATTTTCTCAGATTTTGCCTTTTGATTGATTTATCCAAACCCTTGTTTCATTTTGTCCAAATCTCTTCCTCCCATGGAGTTTGGTCTCAAATTTTCAACTTTGAAGGTCTCTCATTTAGATGTTTCAAATTCAATAAATTGGATCATATGAGGGTTGCTTGCCCGAAGAAGGGTTTTAAAAGTTCTCAATCTTTATTTGTTTAGAAATGGGTAAGAAAGATTAGCTACCCAAATCATGATTTGGTTCTTAGTTTGTTTGAGACAACTAAACTCAAATTAGTTGAGCACCCATCCTCGGTAACTATTCAGAATGTTCAACTCTCTTCACAAATATAGGTAATTTTGGTGGCCACATAGGAAAGGTTTGGTTCAAATTCAGGGCAGCCTACTTCCAGCAAGCTAAAAAAGACAACAAATGATTCGAGAGTTAGTTCAACTCATGTTGCACAAGATTGTGTGGAAAAGACTTCTCTAATTAAGGTTTTTTCCCTTGAGAAGGAAAGCTCAAAAGAGGAGGAAGAGGGTTCGAAGGAAGAAGAGGAAGAGCTAGAAAATAAGGATGCTTTATCAATTGCTTAATTAGAAAGTGTGCTTAAGACTCCCCACTTTGGTCAGAAAGGCAAAAGAGGAAAGAAAATAGAAGCAGAGAGGTTACAACTGGATGCTCAGAATGCTATTAATGGTGGCACCCAATGGACTATGGAGTCATTATCTAGTAAAGGCAGATGTCTACAATTGATTCATTTTGTAGCATGTTTATGTGAGTATTATATTTACTATTGACTAACTATATTTTTTTTGTCTTTGCTCTTTTTTAAGTTTCTCTTGAAAGACTTTCATATTTCTCTGGGTCCTTAAGATTTTTCAAGGATTTTTAAGGTCATTTGTTATCATCAGTTCCTCACTATTTAAAGGTGATTCTCTAGGTTTTTAGTATTCACGGTTCTTATTTTTCTCGGGGACTAGGCCCTCAGTTTGTACACCAGAACCAATTATGGCTCTTGTTAAAATCTAAGCACTGATCTAAAAAAAATATAGGTATAAAATTTTAAAAGATCATAATGCAAAAGATATGCAATTATTAATAATTCTAATTACAACTTACTAAATATAAAAACTTGTTATTTATGGAAAACACTATAAATAAAGTGACTTGGCTTAAATTTGGTTCTTGGTTAATTGTTTTAGATATATGATAGTAAAAATCAACAAAATATGGGACTGTATCTACAATAAAATCTGAAGATGCTTTTGGACAGGTTCACTCTTCCTAGATAGTAGTGCAACCCAGTCATGTATGTTGATTGTGGACTTATCTAAATTTATTGTGACTGATGTCTAACAATGAAAAGTAGATGAAATAAAGATATGACAGATCAAGATCATAGGCATGGTGTGAATATTTATATACAAAAACATAGGCCAGTTGTATCCTTTAACTACAGAGTTATTCACATTGACTATGAAGAAATAGTGATTGTTCTACCTTCTACGTATGTTTCTTGATATGGTTGAGATGTCATGATTATGTTTGTGTCACACAAAGACAACTATTTTCCTCCTTTTGCTTTGGAAATCATAGGGTCTTATGAGAGCTAGAAACCTATGAAAAAAAGGAGTGTAATGGGTTGAGCTAACCCCAATCATCCCTTTGATGAATGATTGCTACCTATATATCTAGATACTTTGAGGAAGGAATCAAAGCACATAGTTTTTCCACCTAAAGTGACTGTGTAGTTGTGTTCCTTGACTATATGTATGCAACTATAAATATATATTGATATTTGACAATCATAACTCTTGACTTGTTTTGAGATGTTTCAGACTTGGCTTGTGACTGCTCCTTGTAAATGATCTTGAATTTATAAAGAATAGGGAAAAAAATTTCAATGTACAATATTTTATAAATGTTTAATAGTTAGTGCCAAGTTAGTAATAATAAATGACTGTTGATTTGTATTTATAGTGATTTTTTTTAATAATTTCCTTTAGCTAACCTTATGAAATATACAGGAAGACCCAAATTAACAATTCAATTATTGAAACTAAATGTTACTTAGCATAGGACAAGGTCGCTCTAAGTGGAAAAGTCCACGACACCTACTTGTCTACCTAGGGTGGACCTTTATTTTGAAGCAATTTGAGGACATGCTAAAGCAATTTAAGCAATTGTCTTGGAAAGTTTGTGCAGTGATAATGATGAATAAATGGTCAAGCCAACATATATGTAATGGATTAGAGGAATGGCAAATGAGATTCATGTATTTAGGCACAATTTGAGTGGTTTAGGATGTGTCATGAATTAGCATTGTAAAATACTGGTGACCACATTTATGTATCTACATTTTTGCCACCCCCTGCCCCACCCACCCTTATTCTAGTAATGGAATTACTAAAGTATGTTTAACACTTTTTGGAATTAAGGGTTTGGGAAGAGTAGACTAATCAAAGAGAATAAGCTACTCTAAAAACATATCGATTCATGAATTTAAATTCTAAGGGTATTCTAATAACAAATATTGAATCTAAGCATGTATCAACTATAAAAAGTACAACATCTAATATTTTGATAATAACAATACAAAGGAGAAATTGTACTTAGTTTACACATTGATGCATAGGTAAATTTAAGGAATACAGATGTAGATATATAGTATATGATTCTGATCCAATCACTGAATTCTTAAAATTAGATTTCTATCAACATAGAAGCTTGCATCGCCCTATGGACACTTACATCGATGCTACTATATGTGTTTCAATACATCTACCATGTATGGAGTATTGACTCTTGACTAAACTTTTAACCTGGATCTTTTTGGGTTTTATGCCATCTTTCAGATTGTATGTTGAAATCACACACATAATCTCTCAATAACATAATACAGCTCAAACCCTAGATCCTGCTCTTAGGTCTTATCACCTTGACAAAAATTGGCTAGTGGGCTCACACATTTGAACTAGCCTCGAACACCCCTATGTCAATGAGCGCTACCTACATAGCCAATACTCTAAAGAGGGCCTTAGACATCTGTAGTTCTCCCTTATGTGTTTGCTTGCGTGTGAAAAATCATGTATAATGTTATATACAAGTGTATGTAGTGATTTAGCTTATAAATTGACAAATATGGCTCATGTGCTACTCTTTTAATGATTAAGACCTATAATATAACTACCCATATGATTGATATGAAAATAAGAAAGAATAGGGTAGAGTAGCTTAGTTGTGTAATTGAATTTCAGTAGTATACTATAAGCTTGAGAAGTGCTTGCTAGATAAATAATGGGTTGGTTTTAACTTATATTTATAAAAGCTCTTTTGAAAATTTTAACACAAAAATGTCAATGGAAAAAAATAGGTTAACCCATACATATCAAAAGATTTATAAATTTGAGTGTTTAGAAGGCACAAACACTTACATTAGAGAATGGATAGTAGTGTCAACACTCTTGTCCAAATCTGAACACAATTATCTAGGAAAATAGAAGGTTGTTAGAGCTCTATAACTAATAGTGAAAGATATATATCAAAGTTTAAGTGTACTATGGGTTGCAGGTGATCTAGATAATCAAAATATCAGGGTTAAACTACAAGAGAAACATTTAAGCATAGTGAGATGGTGAACATGATCATATCGGCTATAAGGAAGGTCAAGAATTGAAGGGTAGATCCTTGAGTGATATGTTTCATGTGTACATGACTAATTTAACATATTAATCTAGATTTAATCATCCACATTTGCCTTTAATATAGTAATGAACAAGGATGAAATTACTAGTTTAAATGAAATAAATTATTTTACTTGTGCCTTGTTTGAATTTGTTGTGCATATATGACCTAAAACCAAGAGCACGTTACAGGTTTAATTAGTGCATATAATCTAAAAATGAACAATTTATTATTTTTTAAATAAAAGAGAGCAAGGAATGACTGCACTTATGTATCAATGCAACCATGTTTCACCTTGATAGTTTACTTTGGTAATGATGACTCCTAGATAAAGCATTGGAGAGAGGTTCATAAATGAAACTTGGAGATGTGAATAGGGTAACCCCCAATTTGGTATAAGGGCAAGTTATGCTAAGTCTGTTGAGAGCACGTAATCTCAATCACACAACTCTGGTGTATCATAATCTAGCCAATCTCACTTGAGTCAAATGGTATGACCATATCAACTTGCAATGATATAAAATAGTGCCAAGTCCATCAAGGGTGTTGAATCTCAATCATACTAATAAAATAAGCCAACTATTACAGTTGATAAAAGCTCAAACATTACATCTTTGTAAGGTCAGTGCATGAATCATGTGTATAAAATGTATATGTGATTTGGTGCATTTGCATGGCATATGCATTTCAAATTTGTATTGAGTTGAAGTATTTATCAAAATTTTACATATGCTCTATAAAATGTGTGTAATATGTATCACAAATCTAAAAAAACCTATCCCAAATCTATACTATATGTATAAAATTTTATCCCAAGTTTATATTTGAATCATGTAAATTGAATTAAATTTTGCCAATTCTATCAACTGTATCTATGTGGAGTCATGTTTCTATGACACACCCCCACTGATATGCCCCCTTTTTGAGGTGAGGATAATGTAAAAGTGATAGTCACCTTGTACCTCTAAGGGATAAGGCAACTATGTTGTATATGTGTGAATCATGTAGTAAAGAAACATATAATAGTATCACATCAAAGTATATATATCAATGAAGATCATAGTATCAAAATATAACAAGCCCTAAGATGCATGATGTGGATCATGATAATATCTATAAGTAACAAGTTCGACAAATAATAAAGAACACATGTAAGAGTACTCAAATGTTAGACAAAGAGGGGTCTAAGGAGATTGAAAAAAATGGGCACATTCAAATGCTACAAATTCAAGTGGAGGCCATATGTAAATATCCTCACACCAAAGAAAACAAGATTCAGGGAATTGTGACCAACAAGTAAGGAACATGTTTAAATGTTCCACAAGCAAGAAAAATAAGCAAACAAGAAGTACACTTAAGTAAGCCATGTGCAGAGATGAAGTCAATGAAATAAAATTAACTAGCATAAACATGTCATATTAATCCTTGTACGTTGTTTAATCATAACTTTTGATAGGGTGGGATATAAGGTTATTTGAAATATAGAAGTAGATCTAACACAAGGGTGATAAACTAATCTATAATAGGCCAATTAATAAAAAACATATATAATTAATATTTTGAATTTATACAACTAAGATTTATTAAAATAGTAAAGTACAACTATTGAAATATATTATAATAAATAAGAAATAATTGTATTTAGTTGGTTTATTATGTATAGTCAAATATAGGCTAGGAATAGGTATAAAATATGTAGGATCGTTATTATGGATTAGTCATCAGATTCTAGAAATAATTCTTACGTAGTTGTGGACACTACCATTGGATCTAGACACTATCATCGACACTAATGTTTGACTGTGGTACATGTGTCTAATACAAAATAATGACTAGATCTAAATGTGACCAAATTTGTCATTTTGGGTTTTTTTATCTCCTTTTATTTGGATTTGGGATACATGTTGCCTCTGTTTATTGATTGATCAAACCCTATCTCTTCACCTTTCTTCAACCTTTAAATGAGTTTATTGAAAAATGGGTTAGTAGGCTAATGGTGTCAAGCTACCCTAAAGACTCCTCTATTAATGGGCACTACCTACATAGCCAATACTCCAAGGAGGGCTTCATACTTATGTATTTCTCCCATATATGTGAGAAAGTGTGTGCACAAGGGTGTAATATATTATATGAAGATGTGTAATCATCTAAAAATGACACTTGAGTTATAAGAATGTTACTTGATACTAAGTTCATCCCTAACTTAGCCCTGGACCTATCTTAGGGCCTATTTAGACACTTATACAGCTTGTGTGTGGTCCACACACGTCCCTAAACATCCTTAAAATAGTGCCTCATGTTTTGCCACATAGACACTAGCACCATAATTATGATAGTGGTGTTAGTGGTGTTAGTGTCCTTGTTTGGGTGATATTGTCCTTTTCCCACCTTTTATTACCAACATATATCTTTTTAAATCCACAACCGCGTAGGGTCATCCTAGACATCTTTTAAGACCCGTACAAGCACTAGACTAATACACACACACACACACACACACACACACACACACACACACACACACACACACACACACATGACTTTTAGCCATTTATTCACTAGATGGAAATCAAATGCAATAACACAAATTAACTCAAAATAATTTGTGCACAATCAAGGTTATCAATCCCTATTCTACCCTACTTCTGCATATAGTCATCTACAACTATCCCAAACTCAGAATACACAAATTTTTAGTCTCAATCCTCACTCAAAGCACTCAAATCAATAGTCATACTAGCTTCACTTGCACTTGTACCAACACTTAGGTGGGGATAGCTACATCAGGCTTGATCCCTCCTCAAAGTATTGGTATGTAGGCAACTCTCAACACAATGATGTGTTGAGGATGTCCAGCCTACCCCACTAACATCACACTTTGATACTTGTACCATTGGATGTCCTAACACTGAAGTCTAAGGTTTGAATGTAAATTAGTCAAAACATGTCACTAACAAGGAACCAAAACTCATGCGCATAGGAATAGGCTTGGCAGTATCTAACATAGATGCACCTAGAATCTCAAAAAAGTTATGCACAAAGGACACTACCACCAAGAGGAGGACACTAGCACCATTTGTGTTATTATCCTATTAGGTTGCTATTGTCCAATAAGGGGTTTGACACTTGGATCATTTCTACGACACTCAGATCAACTCTTGTCCTAGTTTGTAGCTTCCATGCCTTCCATCATAGTTAGTTTCTAGCTAAGCACTTGCTTGCATCATTTATTATTATTTTTAGAAAGGTCAAACTAGGTCAATTCTATTACAAATTAGTGGTTGTATTTATTGCATATTTTATACCCTTATTTACTATACTTAGCCCCTTCAACAACTTAGGGCTTTAACTCCATAATTCTAAAAAAGTTAAATCATTTGGTGAACCTGACTTACTTTGAGCACATTATTTCAAACCCTAGTGCACTATTAGGGTTTCCCTTCTTATTTCTAGAATATACTCAGTTTTTAGTTTGCATCTTATCATCATGATTATCATAACATATGCCATTTTCTAATTTTTGGTACAGAGTCTCATGGTTTGTCTTGCATGCCTATTACCCCTATTTTTAGAGAGATGCACATGTATGTCACTCCTCTCATGGATCACATTAGCATTTATTATTGTGCACATTGGTTCACTCTCTCTTGATTCCCATTTCTATGAGGACCATTATTGTATGGTTCACTTTGAGTGACCCCCGATCACTACTTGATGACAGAGAGATCAAAGGACTCCTTTTGTTTTGCCACCACCTAGACCAACCTTCATCCCCATCCCACCTCTACTAATTTCCCTTAGTATATAGTAGATCATGTGGTTCGATCTATTACTAGATGAAACAAGATGCCTCCTCAACCTATATAGGAACAATGTAATCCCACCATCCCTTCTTGTCTCCAATATACTATAACAAGACCTTAAGATCAACACAAGGCATTCAAAATTGTGGATCAATTGAGAAACACACAAGCTAAGATCTCCATGTTGATATGACTTTATCAGGAAACAAGAAACTATTTTCAAAGATATTATTTTTTAAACACTCAATCATACATCTTTTCCTCATGACACAGAGCCAATTTACTTTGCATCTATCATGAATACTATCAAGGAAATTAAGGATGTTATATCTTTTTCCAATGAATATTTGCCCTCACAATCAATCATTGATCAGAATCTACCATTCTTCATTCAATCACAAATCAATACTACCACTATTAAATGATTTCTAATTGACAGTAGTTTAGGACTTAACATATGCAACCTCAAATTTCTACATACTATGGGGGTTGATATAATATCCATTCATAATACATATAAGAATATTTGAGGTTTTGATGACATTCCTAAACAAACATTGGGTTATATTACATTGGATATTCCTACATAGTTTTGGGTGATGCCTAATCATTTGCACTATAAACTATTACATATGAGACCTTGGATAGATGATATGGAGGTTGTACACTCTACCTTGCATAGGTGCACCAAGTTTTTACATGATGGATACTTAAAAACTTATCTAGTAGATAATACACCATTTAGATATTATAGAGTCACCAAGCCTACCACCTCGAGTACATCTTTAGATGGGACACCTCATGTTCTTATAGATTCCCCACCTCACAAGATTTTGATTGAATAGATACATACATTTGAGGTTGTGGAATCTAGCACCACTATTCCTACACCCATTCTAAATCCTCCTATAGTATAATTACCTTCACCCATGATGGAGAGGACCCTCCTATAGTAAATTTACCCCCACCCATAATAGATGATGGGATTTTCACAACATAGTTACCACTACTTTTTAATTCAGAGGAAGTATATATTTGCAACTTTGATATAGATTCCCAGGATACCACATAGAATGATCTAACACCCATTAACATTGATGATTACTTATGTGGATTGAGATTTTCATGAGTTGGCCCTGGAGAGTATAGAGATAATTATAAGGCACTCATGCCTTTTTCCACACTGGCATCACCATTAGTTCATAGTCCTATAACTTTAGGTCCACCCACTCAGTTACAATTAGAGGTAGATCACTCCATTCACTTGATACATATGGTTACATCTATGGATATTAACCTAGTTATATGGATTTAGATAGATAGTTCATAGGATAGACCACATTATATTTTATAGATATTACTTGACAGAGGGTTGATGACATTACCCATAGTTCGTCACAAATCCATCAACATATTGTCACATCAAGATGGTAGACCATTTTGTCATTTTCATAGGCTTACAAGACATGATATAGATACATGCTTAGTATTACAATAGAAATTGAATAAGTTAAAGGCTTAGGGAACTATTTAGATTACAAAACCTCTACCTCCATCAATATAGACACCATGATAGACTTGTCATTGATATAGATGCTCATAGAATATCCATTGACTATCCAAATTTTTGTTGAGGATAAATACATCCCTTATGTTGTTATAGATGAGAATTTTGATCCTAATACTTGCACTTTGGAATTTTTACAACATATGAGACATTATGAGAGTGAGCTACAACATGTTATACATTGTTAGGAGTCCATATGACATATCATGCTACTATTTGCATGTGGCCCCAAGGTCGCCAACACATTACTCTTTGTCATGAGCACATGCACTCATATACATGTTACACTTAGTGGTATATGGTTACAAGAAATGGATACCATAGTTGATCGATTAGATAAATGTTTGACATTTAGTCATGAGGGATATATGGTTTATATTCTACATGATGACACAAATGAGAACCATAAGTTTCATATAGATACCTTGCAGTCCAATGGGGTTTACCCTAGGATTGCACGAGAGGGTTCTTACATAGTAGAGTAGCACGCTATTCAGATGCACATAATCTAGAATAATGCCAAGGATAAGGCTATATTGATACATGGTGTATGGTATGACGATTGCAATGATGAAGACTTATTTGAGTTCATATAGATTTAGTATCTTATATTAGATGACCTCTCACCAGATCCACTGTTTGATTCTCCACATCCCATGGATGTTCTCTTGGGTCTATAGAGACATTACACTTCAATTGTACATTATCTCATTTATTTACAACATTTACCTATACATATCTTATATCCATAAAATATAAAAACATTTAAATATTTACTTAGAAAATACAAATTATAGATTGTATGCATTTCCATGTTTACACTTCTTATACTTTCCAAGTACTACATATGCTAACTATATTAGTATAGTTAGTTTTATCACACATACATGTTTCACTTGTTCTTTTTGAGTGTTCACAAACACTTACAAGACCCAAGTCCACTACACAAGTCCAAATTTGCTACTATCTACCCATTAGGGGCACATACACAAGTTCCTCATTTGACACATGCACCCGTTTGGGGGCAACTATACATAATTATGATTGTTAGGACACATCTTTATATACTCTATATCACAAATTTAACATTGTTATATCTTGATATTGATCATCCTACACTACTCAGATTTTTAACGACTACTACTACTTTAGATTTAACTTATGTACATCTTTACTCTTATATAGATTTGTACTACATGGTCATGCATACTTTCATTTATAACTTTCCTAGTTTAGACTTGATTGTGAATCTTTGCTTCTATATCTATTTGAGGGCATTTGAATATGCCATTGTTATATGACTCTACACCACTTCCTTTCATTGTATATATGATTTGGGTATGTGCCCATGTCCTTGTGTGTGCCTTCTTGATTGTGTAAGCAGATATTTGAACATGTCCTTCCATGTGATCTATGCCAACTTGCTTGTTGATTGCATATGTAGACATTTAGACATGTCCTTGTATGTCTTACTTTCTCGAATTTAGTGACATATGCCCATGTCCCTTATATTGTGGCCCCTTGGCCTAGTTTGCATGCGTCATGTGTTTTGTATGTATGATTTCATGTATGTGTCATGGCCATGACACTTGTCTCTTATTTGTTACACACTCCAGTTTTAGATGCCATGAGGGACATTTAACATCTCCCCTTCCTCCTTGTGTGCCTTGATGGACATCATGCACCATCCCCTTGGGTAGTTAATTTATTTCTCAGATTTATTATTCATACATATGTTTACATTATTATATCTATTTTGACAGCCTTGTGAATGCTAGATCTAACATACATCATACATTATAAACTTATGCTTATATTATCTTACATTCCAATGTCATATATGCACATTATATTGGTTTAATATGTAGATATCATATATACTCTGGCTAACACATATCATGCAGAGCTTTTTATTTTTAGGACAGTTCTTGCATAGGTTCAAAAAATTCCCTCAAAAGAGGGGGCATTCATAGAGATTTTTCATAGAGATTAGGCTATTTGAATGGACTCAAAGTATAGTTTTCAATACATAAGTAAAAAATATAGAAATCAGTTTTAGAAAAAAATAGTGGGAAATAATCACACATATACCAATTTTAGTTACATAGAAATTAGTGCAGCTGGACATTAGTGCCTAAGTAATTCACTAGTGCCACCAATGATACTATCTAGATATGGTGTTACTATCTAGTAACCTTAGTTTTAGGAAATTTTAGATTGGCTAGAAAAGTATAGCAAGTACAATCCAGGTTTACAAAGGTTTAGTTATAGATTACCATTTTTTTCTAAGTTTAGCATAGATTCATACTAGTTTTCTTAGATTAGGGGTATCATGCATAGCATGATCATTCCTATTTCCATTTAAAATAATCATATATAAATTATTACAACTTAATATAGAATACATATGCACATATATCAAATTTGGGGTCATGTACGTGACACATTGTTTCTATATGCTCACTTTTGCTCCAATTGATCAGATGGAATGGAAAACTTCATGCCATTCTCTATGTTCTTGATCCAGACACCATTCACACCAACATAATCTAGATTTGATGCCTTACTCCATCTGCACCAGTCTTACATTCTTGAGTGGCCTAGAGCCATCTTACATTTCTAAGTGGCCCAGAGCTGTCTTACATTCCCAAGTGGCCTATAGCCATTTTAAATTTTAAAGTTTTTGAGTGGCTTAGAGCCATCTTATATAGTTTCAGTTACATCACATAGTTTCAGATGCATTTACTACACATGGGTAGGCAATGATGGAGTCATAGTCTACTTGAGTTCCTGAGCCACTTACATGAGAGGGTTGGAAACACCATTAGTCCAATCTAAGTTATTCACAAGTCATGATCCACCAAGTAGGGGTGGCCAATGATGGAGTCAAAACTAGATTTGAGTTCTTGAGCCACCCACACAGGAGGGTTGAGCAATCCATGAGCTTAGTCCAAGATATTCACTAATTTATCACTATTTACGCACACATATAGGATGTCACCAAGTTTATGTATCAATTCACATACCCAGTAAGATGTATTCATTCCTTTCCTCTCTGTTATATTTTACTCAATTTTGTATTTACTTTTGATATCTCTTAAGTAAGGACTGATCTATGCATGTTTCATTTACATGACATATAATGGAACATGCTTCACATACTCAAATCCAAATTCATGGATTTGGTCTCATAGGTAAGTCTAAGTATGGTTCTTTTTCCTTTATCATAGTTATTTCAATTTACTGCATTTTTACAATAAAGGGGGGTAACAAATGTAATCATATAAAAATGACACTTGAGTGCTAAGAGTGTTACTTGAGACCACCCATCCCTAGCTTATCCCTAGTCCTATCTCATACCCTATTTAGACACTTATCTAGCCTTTGTGCAGGCCACACACATCCTTAAGTAACCCTAAATGAGTCTCAGACCCTCACTTTAGCATCCTGGCCCCTAGCGCCTTAGGTTTTGCCACTTGGACACTAGTGCCATAACTTGGATAGTAGTGTTAATGGTGCTAATGTCCCTATTTAGGCATTATTGTCTTTTTCCCACCTTTTATCACCAATATATATATTTTCAAATCAACAACCACCCAGGGTCGACCTAGACCTCTTTTAAGATGCACACAAGCACTAAAATTATATATATATGACTTTTAACCCTTTATTCACTAGATGGAAATCAGATGCAATAACATAAATTAACTCAGAACAAGTTATGCATAATCAATGTTATCAATCCCTATTTTATCCTACTTATACATACAGTCATCTACAACCATCCCAAACTTAAAATAAACTTATTTTCAATCTCAAGCCTCACTCAAATCACTCAAATTGACATTCATACTAGCTTCACTTGTACTTGCACTAGTTCTTAGGTGGGGAGAACTACAATGGACTTGATCCCTCCTCAAAGTATTGCTATGTAGACAACTCTCATCATAATTGTATGTTAAGGATGTCTAACCTACCCCACTAACATCACACTTTGCTACTTGTGCCAATTAGATACCCTAACAACATAGAGGTGCAGGGTTTACATGCAAAATCAGTCAAAACAGGTCATCGACAAGGAACTATAACTTGTGCACACATGAATAATATTGGCAGACTCCAACACAGATGTACCCAAAATTTCAAAGCAATTATACATAGAGAACACTAGCACCAAAATGAGGACATTGATGCCATAGGTGCTACTATCTAGTTAAGGCACTACTATCTAGGAAGGATTCTGACACTTGGATCCTATTTGTGACACTCATATCAACTCCTATCCCAATTTATAGCTTCTAGATCTTCCATCTCAATCAGTTTCTAGCTAAGTACTTACTTGCATCATTTATTATTATTTATAGAAAGATAAAACTAGGTCAAATGGTTATATTTATTGCATATTTTATACCTTGATTACTATATTTATCCCCTTTAACAATTTAGGGCTTAAACTCCATAAATCTAAAAAAAAAATCAAGATGCATGCAATGATCTAGCTTGTAATTTGATAAATATCACTTATGGGCTGCTATTTGAATACTTTAGACCTGTGATATGACTGCTCCTATGATTGATATGAAAATAGGGATGAATAAGGTAGAGTAGAGTGCTTGTGCAATTGATTGATTTAGTTTTAGTATGTGTCATGAATGAGAAGGCTTAAACTTGTATTTATACCACACCTTTTCAAAATATCTCATGGTAGGGTTCAATAAGATAATTAGGTCGACCCATGGATTTTGATCATTTTGTAATTTGGATGACCTTCAGTGACTATTTATTAGATAAGGATCTGGACACTACCATTAGTGGTAGTGTCCCTCTATGGTTGGTAGAGTCCAAAATGCTAGAAAATAGGTATGAATTTGAAACCAACAGTGAATTATATTTATCAAGTTTTAATATTTTTATGTAGTACATGAGACATGGGTCATCATAATGATATGGATCGAATTAAGAAATAAATATTTAGGCACAATGAGATGGTGAATGTGAGAATTTTGATAGCTGGGAGGTTTATAACTAAAGGGTAGAGGCCTGAGTTATATTTGTCAAATGTATAAGACTAAGATGTTATAAATATTTAGTTTTAGTATCTACATTCCCCGCTTTAATCTAGTAATGCATAAGGATGAAATTATTAGGTTAAAAGAAATAAATACGTACCTAGGTGTATAATACACATTGCCTTTACTTGAGCCCACTTTGAGTGCTTTGTTGATAGTATAAATCAATACATATAATCTAAAATTTGAAGTGCTTAAAAATAAAGAGAGCAAAGAAGGAGTACATGTGTGTTAATGCAACCATATTACCCCTTGATGCTTTGAATTCTAATGGTGCTTCCTTATGAAGCATTTGAGCTAGAAAATGTTTAGACCCGAACCTTGGAGTTTTGAAAAGGGATATTGGAAGGTATTATGCCCCAATCTTTTGTAAGGATGAGTTGTGACATGGCCATTGAGATCATTATATCTTAATCGCACAACTCAAGTGTGAATATATATAATTTGGGGATGGTGAGTGATTTATTTAAATTGTCATATAAATCTGGTAATATTGGATGATTTAATCACTTCAATCTATAAATCTGGGGAGGTTGAATGATTTAATCAATTTAACCTATAAAATGAACCTATTGCTGGCATAAAAAAGGCTCAATAACAGTACATCCTAGTGTGATCGGTGCATCTTGGTGAGTAGTATAATTAGTAACTTTTGTATTTTTTGGTGCAACAACATGGCATATGCACCTATGATAGGTCTGAGATGGAGTATATGTATCATAAATATAAAAAAATATGTTTTAAATCTATTCAAAATCGGTGAAATGTAATAGGATTCTAACCCAAGATTATATATGAATCATGGAACTAAACTAGAGTTTTTGAAAGTGTGGAGGCAATATTCTTATTACATTCCCCTTCTAAAATCTAGAGATACTAAATAATTGTATAAGTGTGGAGGTCATGTTCTTATACCATCCCCCCCATTGCAATTTAGAAACTGTGGAAATTTAGAAGTGTGGAGGTCATGCCTTTGTGACATGCCCCCACTTGCAATATGGAAAATTGTAAAAATGTGGAGGTCATGCCTTTTATGACATGCCCCCACTAAAATTCACCCCCTTTTGAGGTGATGGAAATAGAAACTGGTAGGTACATCACCTGAAAAGGATAACGTTGTTATATAGCCCATGTATGAATCATGTAGCATATAAGGATAACATGTCAAAGTAGATATATGAATTAGGCTCATTATATGTGATCACATCAAGTCCTAAAATGCATGATATATATCATGGAAATGTTTAGAGGTGACAATACAAAGCTCATGAAGTAATTAAGCACACACACAAGAGCACCAATGTAATGCAAATTAATGGTCCAAGGGGACCTCATCCAAAAGACATGTTCAAATGTTGCACAGTCAAAATGCATGACATATTTAAATGTCCAATCAACATACAATGGCATATTCAAATGACCAATAAACATACAGTGGAAAATGGGCCATGATGAAAGGAACATATTCAAATGTTGCATAAGAAAGGCAATAGCAAGTAATGTAATATATTCAAGGAAGTGACAATGTGAACAAATGAAGTATAAGCAACCATCATAAACATATTATACTATTTTATGCATATATATATTAGCACAAAATGTTATGTAATACAACATATCAAATACAGTATGAAGGATATGAGCATGGATATAGACACATGTAAGTGCTAGCATATAATTTCAAGCATGATAATGTAAAAATGATCGTAAAGGATATGTAACCTATGTCAATCATGATCAAAGAAGTAGATGCCCCCAACGTACTATATGACATGAGTATAAGAAGGTCGAACATATAAAAATGCATATAACATGTGTCTAGGTATGCTTGTATCACACTCAAAGATGAGTGAAACATATGTGTACATAGGAATGGAGTGATATGTTATCTACTAACATAAAACAAACAACATATATGCCAAGGAACTAGTAAAATCTAGGAATGTTGAATATATTTATATTTTTAAATGATTTGAATGTCTTTTTTTTTTAATATTTGATTTTTTCTTATATTTTGGAATATTTGATTTGTTCATACTTTTTTGGGCTTTTAAAGTTTAACCAAAATTAAAGGAGTTGATTCCTCCCATTCAAAAGATAAGGGACTATTTGATGGTCCTCATGGCACTTTTTCTTGCCACCATTGTTTATGTTTTTCCATTGTCAGTGTTTCAATGTGTTCTAGAAAGTTGTAATGAAATTAATTATATGTTCACACAATAGAATATTATATTATAGAAATAAGAGTAGAATATGTAGATCCACAACAATAATTGATAAAAGAGCATAATGTTTGATAAATAAAACTAATCCACTTTGAGGGGGCAACCTTTACAACAATGCAATAAGAGTATAATTCATAATGTGATGATCAAATACTAACCACTACCTCCTATATATACTCTACTTGGCCATGGTTATTCCATAGGCTAACTTTATTAAGAATATAGAGAGATGTGACAAGATAATATAAGAGGTATGTAAGCTACTAATCAACCACACATATCCCTAGACACACCATAGGTTAAGGGCATAACATGCCCCTTCCCTTCATAAAAATATTGTCCTCAATATTGAATCAAACCAATATGTTTCTATGGGGATGCTTCATCCTCCCATGTTGCATCTTTAGAATGTAGATTCTTCCATTTGATCAAATACTCCTTGATTGTTGTAGTTTGTAGTTGTTTAGGGCATATGTGAAAGATCTCTTTAGGCTCCAAAATGAATTAGACTTCTTCATCTAATTTAGATAATTTAGTATTAGCATAAACTTTGTGTCTAATTACCTTATATAGGTAAGAGACATGGAATACCATATGCATGCAAGTTGACAATGGAAATTCTAGCTTATAGGCCACACTACCAATTTTCTATAAGATCTGATAAGGGCCATAATACTTAAAGGATAACTTGTTATCATTTTTTCTGTTACTTCAGAGACATCTACTTATATGGTTGCAAATGCACAAAAACCCAATAACCTATGTCGAAATGCCACTCACTATAGTGTGGATCCATTTGCTGCTTCATTCTATTATGTGTCATTGCTAAATTCTCTCACAAACTAGCAAGTACCTCATGTTAATGGTGAATGTGTTCCTCAACAACTCAAAACTTAAGATGCACCTTCAAGGCTGAAGTGATGGATGGGGTGTGATACACATTGGAAGAAACATGAAAAGAAGTGTTATATTGCCATTCAATAAAGGACAACCAATGAACCCATTTGTCTTGTTTGTTGAAAAAAAATAATGAAGATACCCTTCTAGACATTTTTTAACTACCTCTATTTGTCCATCAGATTGAAGATGAGAGGATGATCTATGAGCTAACTAGGTGCCTAAACATGTGAATAATTCAATCCAAAAATTACTAGTAAATATGGGATCTCAATCACTTACAATGATCTTTGGAGTACCATGCAATTTCTGAACTAGGTTGAGAAAAATAGAAGTTACTTTACTAGCAACAAATAGTTGTGATAAAGAACAAAAATGAGCATAATTAGTGAGTTGATCCATAATTATCATGATAACATCTTTACCCTCAGACCATAGTAACCTAGTAATGAAGTCCATGGAAACCTCCTCCCACCTCTAGTTAGGGATGGATAAAGGCTACAAAAGACCTGGGATATTAATGGTTTCACCTTTATTTTGTTGGCATACCATGCATTCAACCACATATTTTTAGACATCCCCCTTGAGGTCTCCCAAAATAAATATTATTCAATTTTATGATATGTTTTTAAAAATCTTGAGTGAATTCCTATTGGAGATGCATGAAATTCTTGAAGGATTTTATGTTTAAGGAGATAATTATTATAGAGGTATAATCAATATTTATACCATAATGCATTCCATGCAATTTTTTCAGACCCTCTAGAACCAAGTTGACGATTCTGAATCAAATATCCTCTAGATAATTTATCTACCTAATGATTATCGTGCATAATAATGCCTCAACTAATTCATCCTACCTGGATAGTGCATCTACCACCACAATATATTTTTCTTTCTTAAATACATTTAAAAATCATATCCTAACATTTTAGTCACCTATTTATGTTTTTATTTTGATGAAAATCATTATTCTAATTTTTTTTTTAGGCTATTATGATTAGTCTTTACCTAAAAGTGTTGACCCATCAAATAAGATCTCCATTGCTTGACGACATGCAAATAACCATCATCTCTTTCTCATAGATTAACTTGATCTTATTTTTTTCCTTCAGTTAAAGACTCTCAGATGCAATTAGTTTGTCTTAATGCATGTATACAACCCCCATGTTGTATTTTGATGCATCACATTTAATAAAAAATTTCTATAAAAATTGGGGGTAGCCACAATTGGAGTGGTGCACATTGCCATTTTCAGTTGTTTGAACACCTTGGTAGTTTTTTTAGACCACTAGAAGAAGTATTTGTTCAATAAGGATGTGAGTGGGGATGTGATGCTACCATAATTTTGACAAACCTACTATAGTAACACGTTATCCCCATAAATCCATAAAAGTTCTTGAGGGTCCTGGTCACTTGCCATTCCATCATTGTTTGGATCTTTTTGGATCAACTTTCATGCCTTTATATGAAATAATATGACCTAAGTACTCCACCTCTTTGACACCAAAATCACATTTGGAAGGTTTGACAAAAAGTTGATGTTCTAGAACCAAAAGTACATGTTTCACATGCTTTAAATGGTCATCCCATTTTTTTCTTGTAAATGAGGATGTCATAAAAAAAAACCAATAAAAAATTTCTCAAAAATGACCTAAAAACAATATTCATCAAAGTTTGAAATGTGGATGGTGCATTTTTAAGACCAAAAGGCATGACCATAAACTTGTAATGGCCTTCATGAGTTTAGAAAGTTGTTTTAGCTATTTCATTTTCATGGATTTGAATATGATGATACGAAGATAAAATATCTAATTTGGTAAAATAAATAGTACCATACAATTCATCTATCAAATCATCAATTAATGGGATAGGAAACTTATCTTTGATGGTGTACTTGTTGAGTTCTTTATAGTCTAGGTACATCTTCCAAGTGTCATCCTTCTTACGCACCATGACCACTAAGGAGGAATATTCACCTTGGTTGTGTATGATAATTCCTACCTCTTACATCTCCTCTATTATATTTTCAATTTCACTCTTTTCGGCATAGGGATACCTATAGGGTTTGATATTGGGTAGTGTATTACTTAGAAGTAGTATGATGGCATGATCATGTGCTCTACTTGGTGGAAGTCATTTTGTCATGGCACCAAAAATAACAAAATGGTCATCCAACACTAGTTGTAAATCAAGATGGGTAGACTCCTTCATTGTTTGAACTTCAATGGAAAACAATCATTCAACAAATCCTTTAGAACCTTTTTTGAGCATCTTCATCATCTGGTGAGAACTAACCAATTATGAAGATTGAACTTGTAAATTGCGTAGTTCAAATGTCCTACCTTCTAAATGAAAGCACATGAATAATTCCTAAAAAATTGTCTCAATTGTGCCTAAAGTGGTGAGCCATTACACTCCCAAAACAATTTTAGCCCCACCTATGGGAATAATAAACATAAGATAATCTAACAGGTATTCTCCCATAACGAGCTTAATACTATGGAATTTGCCAAAACAATTAATTGTATCACCATCGGTAATCATGACCTAAAATTTTGGAGTTGGGTAAATGAAATAGTTCAAATGAGTAGCCAACTTATTGTTGAAGATTTTTTTTGTACTCTTAGAGTCAATCAACATAGTCACCTTTTGTTTCTTGAGGAAACCCACCACCTTTAGGGTTTGAGGAGTACTAATTCCTAAAATTGTTTGATAAAAAATAATAGGGTAAGAATGTTAAAATTCATCTTGCACTTGAGGCCTTATTATCTTCTTTATCCTCATTAGCACTATAGGCATCAAAAATCTGCACACCATGATTTTGAATGTCAAAATTCCCCTGAACCACCTTAGGACCCCCTTGGGACCAATATGACCCCTTGAACCCTAACCCAACCTAACCTGTGGTCAGTTCGCTCAAATGACCTAACCTGCCCTTTACCTAATTTTTGTCTTCACCCTCAACTGTTGATAGTCACCTTGACTATCGATGGTCAGGGCACACCATTCTAACCAACAACATGCAAACCATCTACCTTTATTTTCTAAAAATAACTTACCTAAATCCACATGCAAGCCATTGCATGCATGAGATAAAATTAAAAGGCCCAGTTAACGTCTCGTTGTAACTCTTTTGCCTTGCCTATAAGAAGAGAGGTGTAGGGAGGTGAAAAGGATATGTAATTGTTATTAAGAGCTTGTGTATCCATAGTTCCTTTATTTTGTAGGTTAACCATCATCAACAATCTAGTGATCTATCCATCACTATTCTACCAAAGCATCAAGTGCTGTTACTTTATTGGAATCATGTTAGACTTCATTAATGAGTCAACCACTTCAAGTACCCACCCGATTAGCCTTTTGCAAGATAAGTATTTTTTTCTTAGTATTTAATTACCTTATTCACCTTTTGCACTCAGCCCAAAACTAACCCATCTCTTAGAATCAAACTTTGTGATCCCATCATTCTGACCATTTACCAGCCCAAACCTACACACAATAACTATCGACTATTATCTCAACCATTAACAGTCTTCCCAACTGCTAACGATCAGCTTAACTATCGATATTCACCTTAAGCACTAATGGTTACATTAATTATCGATAGTCACTATGGAAAGAAATAATAAGTTATTTTCACCCTCTTATCCCTAACCAAATCTAGTTTTCTATGTCCCTACCTATTCATAGACCCCTACCTGATTCTCTAGAATAGACCCTAGCTATTTAGTACTAGTATTGACTTGTTTATCACTATATTAGTCATTTTTAGTCCATTTATTTAGAAAACATTTCTTGTATTCAATTTTAGTATATTTTGATTATTGATGCAAGTACTTTTTATTCTATTTACAAACTTAATTATTTAAAATGTGTGGATTGATAGCCCTTAAGGAAGCTCTTGTTTCTAGGATCTAGCTATTGATAGGCAATCCACTCAGCTATCTATCTAACCAACCATTTGATTTAATGTTGTCTTATTTACAGGTCTTTCTCCCAAGCCAAAGAGTAGTTCTTCACAATCATCTAATTCAATGCATGCACAATCAAATAGGTTTTATCAATCATACCTGTATTTAGTTTCTTCTTCTTCCCTTTTTGAAATATAAGCTGAAATTCACTAAAACATTTTGGTATGCTTGGTGGGATTTTGAGTCTTTACTTTGGGTTTCTTTTCTCTGCATCTGTATGCTCTTCTCTTTATCTATGCCCATTAACGAAACTAAAATCTCTTTTGGGTTTAAAATTAAGTGCATACTTTGATTTCTTACAAGTTTAACTCACTTTGAATTAAAGTATAGTAATCCTATCATAACATCACTTTTGTTGCACACAGTAAACCAAACCACTTTCATTAATTGAACATCAAACAAACTTGAGACAAGGCCCAACTAGGATTTCATCACCTAGCAGTCACCTTACCCTTTCCCAGCAATCCCACTTGGAGGTCATTACCAAGAGGAGAACCAACTTAGCTTTCTGGTTGAGTATAAACTCTGAAAATGAATATATATTAGCTAAGCACCCAACGCCCTTATCATTGTGGTGTGTGAAGTGAGGGGGTAGGCCCTAATACCAAGCCACATATTGATTCCCAATACAGATTCCTTTTGAGCACCTAAACAACCTAAAACCATCCATATATTTCTTCTCTAATACTTGTTATACAAGCCAAATTCAGTCACATAAATTCTTGAAAGCTTAAGACATAAGCCAAAAAGAGAGACTAAAAAGAACCTTTAGGACTTAACATACTTTTTAGAGTGTGATTGATTTTTTTGATCATTTCTTATCTTCTCTCTATTTGAGTGGTGAGATTATTTGTGCATTCTCTCTCCCTTACCTTGGATGGTTCTAACTTGCCAGTAGTGAAAGAATCTAACAAAACAAATCCCATCACCAAAACAATCGACCCCTTCTACCTCCTCACCTATGGACTACGTCTCTGAACCATCAAACTCTCCTCACTATTCAGGAAGTCTTCCCTTCCCTCAAGAAATTCCCTAGGGAGATGTGAACTTTGCCACCTTCTTAGATAACAATCTTGTGGCCCTTCAACATTACCTTAACACTATGCCTCACCATACCCCTACTTTAGTTCTACATATGGATAAACCTTATAGCATGCCTTCCCACCTCATGGGAAACACCTCTATTTCCATAGTCACCACCCAACCATTGGCTACCCAAGCCTCTTCATCTACCAACAACCCCTTTGATACTACTGTATAAAACCAACCTACCCAACCTACAATCACCCTTATACCTTCCACCCCTACCAACAACTCCTTTACCTTAAGAACAACCCAACTACTATCCACCTATACTCCTCTCACCATGGGAGTACCTACCACTAGCATTTCCAACCTTCCTTCGACCAATGCCTCACTTCAAAGTCTTTTGGTGCCCATACCTTTTACCTTACCCCCAGTTATCATAAAGGTCAATTCCCTTCCTTTGGTCACCAACCTAACCACTGCTCCTACCCAACATTTGTCTATTACACCAAACTTAGGTTACATCACTAACTCATAAGGGCATATTCCTTTACCTATTACCCAACCACTCACATCCACCTACCCTTATATATCTTCCACCCAACCACTGTGTCCCCATTAGCAACTAAACACGAAATTTAACCAGAATTAGCATACACAATTGTATTAAGGTGCCAATTTCTTCCCTTCTCTCATGGTCCCAACACACATATCCTTTTGTTGTTCACCTCCACCAGTCAGTAACAACGCTGCCAGTACACCAAGTACACAACCGTACTAAGTAGATCACCACCTGTTGATATCTCTACACCCTGATTGTCCTTGCCTCACCAAGTCCTTTACACCAAACGGTACCCCGGTGGATCTCCTAGGAACTTGCACAACCTGCAACTCTCTGATCATACACACTCAACACCCCTTTGGAACTAGGAGGAGCTACCTCAATGGCTTTTTAGCACACTTTTACAATACACCCATGAGTATATTATATAGATCTCATGCATACAATAACCTATTACACACAACTCAAGACTATAATTAGCCTTTACATGTAAACTCTCAGTTCAACAACTAACTCCATGCAACGAACAGTTCTGGAACTACCCTTAGGCGATCGACGTCGGTCCCTATCTACCTGGAGGTGACCGATGTCAGCTCACTTCCTACCGATGCAGCTCACCCCTGCCAATGTCGGTTTCATTCTACACTGCAATCTGCCAATGCCAGTCTCCCTAGAACTTAACAACCTCCTCCATGTTTGCAATAGTTGAAGCTTTTAGCTCCACAACTTAACAATCTCCCACTTGGAGATAAACAGCTGCAACTGTACCTATACCTGTACACTATCTAATTCATTTCCTGGCTTGTATCCCTCTTCAAGCTCCATCTTGAAGACCACCCACCACACACCCTGTGATGCCTTTCCTGTCATCCAAGTAACCTACCACATCCGAACCTACATATCCATGTAGTGAAGTCCTTGACCCTGCATAACATATTAACCTACTACTAGTCCCTCTCAAATACATGAGAATCCACCTTCCCTGAATTGGCTCCAAACTCTCTAACAACTCCCACTGCTTGGGAAAACTCAGGTCTACACCAGACCTTATGTGATTTTGAACCCTATTCTAAGCTCAGCTTAAACTGTGCCCTTGGTGTGCTTTCTGATTCTGCATCCTGCATATTGAACTCTGCCAACACCGTCTTCACATCAGCTCCCACTGGAGACAAAATCTCCATGTCTCTTATGCCAAAGAATTTCATTGCTCCAAATTCTTCCTGACATACCTTTGAACTAACCTTACCCTTAGCTCAGCAAATCCCTGCATGTATAAACCTATTACAAGCATACCATCCACATACAGTAACTAGATAATGTCGCGACTCATCATCCACCTCGTAAGACAAACACAATGGTTACACTGACATTGACTAAAGCCCTGCTTTGTCATCTACCTGTCAAACCTGTACCTTATCCTGCAGCTTCCTCAAGACCTGGCCTTCCATCTCACGTATCCATCCACTCTCTTCTTTAACTTGGGAATCCATCCATCTTTCAGTGCTTTCTTCTAGCTGACAACTCCACCAACAAACTCCTATTTGGTTCTTCTCCAAAGACTCACACTCCTCATCCATGCCAAGCTCCCAATGTTTCAGATTCTACCTACATTGCCTCTTCACGTCTTCCTAGTTATCAACCATTAGTAAGCAACTAGTAAGAAGGTGAACAATGAATATGAGGTCCACTTACCCTTTTAGTCCTCCATATGGGTGTTTGAGACTCTTTGACAGCTTGCTGTCTGCCCAATATCTATTTTAGTGACCAATCTTGGTCATCTCCCAATCTGCACCTGACCAACATCAATTTCCTATGACTAACCTTATCTACCGACGTCAATTCCCTGACTGACGCCAGTGTACCTTCTACTGACATCGGTTCCTGTATGACCAACATCAGTTCCTGCTACTCGACACCACCGACTCTACTGATCTGCACATGATCGACATCGGTTCCTATCTGTTCGACGTCAGTTCCTCCTGACCGATCTCAGTACCTGTGTTCACCTGTGAGTGATGACTTTTTACTTGTGAGCTCCTTTTGGATCAAAACCCTATTCAAATCAACACAGCCCTGCTCAGAATAATTTAGTCCCCACAGCTGATCTCTGTCCGTCATCTCCTCCATGAACACCAAGGCTTTCCAGTTCTTAAGTTTATCAAAGATATCTATCTTTCTCTTAAGAACATGCATTCCCCTCTTACATATGTGACCAAGCCTACAAAGCATATCTCTGCAATAGAAGGTGAATCAGTAATATAAGTAGATAGATAAAGGATACCTACTTTCTTACCATCGTCTAATTCAAGTGCATCCACTGTGAGAGTTACTGTGCATCTCCCATCACCCAACTTTCCTAAAGAAATTAGACTCAATTGCATGACCTTCTTCAACACCTGTGTGTTACCTGTCTGTAATTTTAGCTTCACTTCCCCTTTGCCAATCATTTGACAAGGTTCACCAGCTCCTAAATAAATCTCTCCAAAGTCTCCAAAGACATACTCATGAAAAGATTCTCTATTTCGGGCTACATGGAAAGAGGCAAAAGAATCTGTAAACCAAGATTCTACTTTATCCAGAGCAGCCTATACAACAATCCCTGCAACATCTGCTTCTACACGCTGATCTTCTACTGACCAATAATCTTCCTTTACCTACTCTTTCTTTCCATTAATTAGACCATTCGTGTTATTCAGTTTCTCCATTCATAGCTTACTTTCTTCTGCCATTGCTATACTCCCACTCAATTTGAAACCCCTGAGAGTGACCTGTAATCAACAAACACTAACCAGATCTGAACCACCTGTTAGTCAACCCAACCAAAAGCTCTGATACCAACTGTCAAGTGGTATCAAGCTCTAGAACCTACAACCAGGCTCTGATACCAACTTTCAGGATCCTACTCCACCAATAAGAGTATATATGATTACCTCTTGTATTAGCAAGTAAACACAGAATTTAACCAAAATGATAAGTAACTAGAAATATGAAACAACACAAGGTATGAGAGACAATACACAATTGTATTAATAATCACTCAGAAGAAAATACAATAAAGAACATGCCACTGCTTCTTCCACCTCAAAGGCTTGCCACACCTTAAGGACTTCTTCCCTCTCTCTCATGGTCCCAACACATAACTCCAATACAGAGTTGTTGTTCACCTCCACTAGTCAGTAACAACGCTGCCAGTACACCAAGTACACAACTGTACTCCAAGTAGATCTCCCTTTCCTTGCTGCCACCTGCAAATCAACAGACCTTACTTACCCTGTAGATATCTCTACACCCTAAAGAACCCTTGTCCTTGCCTCACCAAGTCCTTATGATTCTTCAACCAGTACCTCGGTGGATCTCCTAGTAGAACTTGCACAACCTGCAACTCTCCCTGATCATACACACTCAGCACCCCTTTGGTACTAAGAGGAGCTACACTAGCTCTCTCTTCAAGCTCAATGGCTTTCTAGCACACTTTTACAATACAGCCCATGAGTATATTATATAGATCTCATGCATACAATAATTAGACTTTCTTAATTACAATAATTAGACACGTAACTCAAGACTATAATTAGCCTTTACATGTAAACTCTCGATTCAACGAACTAACTATCCATACAACAAACAATTCTGGAACTGCCATAGGCAATCAACGTTGGTCCCTATCTGCCTGGAGGTGATCGACGTCGGCTGACCTCCTATCAATGTCGGTTGTCTTCAGTTCACACCTGCCGATGTCGGTTTCATTTTGCACTGCAATCTGTCAATGCCGGTCTCCCTGGAACTCAGCAACCTCCTCCATGTTTGCAACAGTTGAAGCTTTTAGCTCCACAACTTAACACACTGGTCTCTACATACCAATATGTGATGGCCTCTCAACCCTTACTAGTTATCAATATGCCACCCAATCACTGCAACAATATGCACCTTACAATGTTTTGGGTACACAACTCCAAAAAAATTTCATGAAGATGCTCATAAACAAGATGACTACCTTAGAGTCATCCATTTTTGGAGCTCACAACATCTTATCATATGATCAGATTTGTAACGAACCCATTCACCTGTCTGTCCCTATCTGACCATATCCTCATCAGTGGGAGCCTCCCAAGTTCTACAAGTTTTAGAGTAAGGAGGATCCATAATAGGACCTTAGGGCATTTAGATACTCATGTTACTTGATTACCTATGACGATGCCCTCCTTCTGCACACTTTTCCTGTGTCTTTGTTAGGATCAACAATGGATTGGTATAGTGCCTTACCCAAGCATTCCATCTTCTCCTTCACCCAACTGGATCAAACTTTCTTAGATCACTTCTCAATAAATATCTCCAAGAAGGTTTCTGTAATTGACATCTACTCCATCTAATAATTTGATGATGAGTATATTGTCGATTTTGTAGCTTGTTGGTGGAGCCTAATCAACCAACTTTCCTTTTCTTTGCCCCAACTTGAATTAATCAAACTCTTTGCTTGGGCATGTGCCAAGCATATCTCTTATACATTGTGTGTTCAAAGTTTTTGAACCTTTGATGAGGCTTTTACCATGACATGTAAATTAGAAAACTGAGCCATCGATGAAGGAAAGCTAAAATTGAAGAACAAGAACCCTACCTATAAAACTAATGAGTCTTCCTCCTCCAAACCAAGCAACCAAACCAGCACTAGGACCAAAAGCAAGGGAACTGTGAATGTGGTTGTCCTTAAAGTCACTTTTCCATCATCTGGAAACTAACCAATTTCCTCTGTCCCTCAAATCAAAACATGAAAAACCAAGACCGGAACACCCATAAGCAATTTAATCCACTCATAGAATCTTATGCTTCAATCCTAGAGAAGCTATTGAAATATAACATCATACAACTTCATCCTATCAAACCACCACAATAATTTGATTCTTCTCATCTTGTACTTAGTTGATATAATGAGAATGATTTGTGTGCCTTCCACTAAGTAGTACGGCATGACATTAACAAGTGTAATACCTTCAATAACATTGTCTAATATCTCATTAACAAGGGTGAGCTTGTGTTGGATAACCCCAACGCACCTCGAAACCAAGCCCTTGACATCTTTAGGCAACCCTTCCCCAATTATGCACCTACCAAAAATGAGAGCAACACATTTGAGTGCTCTCACGATGTCCATATTGTTAATATGGTTCTTGCTCGTTACTAAAGAACCTACCACCCAACCTATATGTTCCTCTCCTCCTCTACTTATTAAGGTAGTAGAGTTACCTTCTCTTTTGGACACCCAAATTAAAGAAGTACCTATTTTTCCATCACTTATTGAGGTAGTGGACCCATCAACCCCTCCTTCGACCAATGTACCAGAATAAACACCCATTTTACCTTCTCTCTTAACCATCGAGCAACTTACTGCCCCTTCAAAGATCATTCCTAAAGAAGAAGCCCCCATGTGAGCATCTCCCATAGAAGATTCACCTATTGAGACCTCACATCATTTGATTGGGGAAAAGGATGAGGTTACTATCCCTTTGTCTCAACCTATGGGCTTATCTTTCGGGTCCACTATCTAGGGGGCAAAACTAACCTACAAACCACTCTATAGGCTAGTGTAGAAATTGGAATTTGTCTCCAACCCTGACATGGATTGAGCCACCTTCTAGTAGCAATTAGGGATACCTTATATTACCAAGCAAGAACCTCTAACCACACCTTTAATAGACCAACCTGCCACTCCTATTATCTAAACCCCTATCTTACCAACCAAATCGATGAAGACCTCTACCAACCCAATAATTTCTCAGATATCTAAGGCACCTAAACCCCAAGCAACCAAATCACTTTCTCCAAACAAACCAACAAGAACCTTGGCACCTTCCCTACATAGAGTCTTAACCACCCATATATGAAAGTGAAGCTTATCTCATCGAACCCAATAACCAAGCACCAACCCAAACCAACTATAGGGGTAGAAACACCAAAAAGCTAGAGGGAAAAAATCTTACCTCCCTCCTCCTTGCCCTCCATCTTAGGACCTCATCCCTCCACTCTGAGTAGGAAGCTAGTTGTCCCAACTAAGACGCAACCATCATTATTAGTTACACTAGCACACCTACTTTCAGACACACCTATTTTTGTGGAACCATTAATGACCAAGCTACCTATCCTAAAACCTCCTACCTCTACTATCTCAACCTCTGCCTTACCAAAACCCAAGCCACCAACCAAATGCACTACCTTACCTAAACCCTCTATCACCAAACCCACTCCCAAAAGGATTTCCACCTTACCAACCAAGACCAAAACCACTAAACTCTATCCACCTTTAACCAAATCCTAATTCACCATTTTCAAAAGGTTACTATAAGATTTTTTCTTAACCTTACCCCTGTCAGGCTGTTTGACCCTCTCGATTCAAAACCCATCTGGTATAATGACCACCAAGTGTGCTCCTATCATAAGACACTAGGCATGACATATAGAACTGCAAAGCTCCCCAAACCATTATACATTGGCTCTATGATGAGGATGATCTATTAATAGATGAACCTCCCACGGGCCCATTATTAATCCAACAACCAATAACAACTAACCAAATCCTACCTATTCCTCCACACTCATCTTAGAGTGACAAGGAACCAAACAACTCTCCTACCTAATTTCCTCCCTCTATCCAAACCATTCATGTGGTCATGAGAGCACAATAGAAGGATAAAGGGAAGGCCAAAGTGTCCATCCCATGGACATACCCATCTTCTACCTCCCAACCAAATCCTATCCAAACACCTTCACCTTCAACCAAATCCAAGGCATATATCTTAGGTACCTCCCAATCCAACCCCTCTGAGTCCATTAGGAGAGTGGTGCTCAAACAACTTCACTATACCATGATGAAGATTAACTTATATGAGTTGATTACTACATCACCTCATCATTGCTAGGTAATGATAGACACATTATAATTAGTAGAGGTCCAACCTAAAGATCCTCAACCTCTGGTAACCTTTATCGGTGCTCTTCAAATTTTCAACCTTGTCACCTTTAAGGATTCATAAATACCTTCTATCCATTTAGATGACCTAGATCCCCCTCTCTTTATTACTACTTACATCAACCAAACCTGCATCAAATGGGTCATGATTAATGGGGGATCTAGTATTAATATTATCTCCTCCCATGCCTATAACCAAATCAACCTTTTAGATAATGTCATGTTTAAAATGTTAGTCATCTTTTAATCCTATAATGACACCATAACCACTACCCTGAGAACTTTTATTCTTCATATCTATGTAAGGCCTTGCATGCTCCCCAAACTCTTCTATGTAGTGGAAGGTAAATTCTAATACAATGTTTTGTTAGGATGACCCTAGATCCATTCCATGGGTTGCATCCCCTCTACCCTTCACCATTGTATTAAATTCAAGCATGAAGGCTAGGTCATCACCATCCAAGCTAACCCAAGTCCCTTCTCAACATACAACATGACCTACCAACCCAATGACGTCCTCTTACCCCTATCTAGCACACCCTCATTAAACAAGGACAAGACCTCCACCATAAAAGAGGAAGCCCTACCTCCCTCTACCAATGAGGCATACACTAGCTCATCTATCCCCTCTGATCAGATCCCCACCTCAAACCCTTTATAATTAACATTCCACCACCTTTCACTAGGGGAATATCACCTTTTAGCCCTTGATGCCTTCCCTACTCTTCACAAGTATTGGAAAATTACTAACCACCTGGGATATGACCCTAATATCAGAAACATTGTTCCTTTTGGACCTCCCCATTATCAAACCCATTTCATCTATGGGGGACTCAAAAAACCCATTGGCACTTCCACCACCTCTTTTTCACCTCGACCATTTCTCATCAATTTCTCCTACCTAGATAAATCAAGCTTTGTCAAGATGTATCTCCATAGGTGTGCTTGGAAAGGATTTGGTCTTGGATGATATGAGCATTGCCCACATGAATTTATTTCCATTGAGACCAAAAAGGCTCATGAGAAATATGGCCTTGGTTTTATTCTACCCACCAAAAAGCAAACCAAACCACCTACCATCACCATTATTGAGGATGACACCCCTTCCTCACCGACCTCTCCCCCACTTGCATGTGAGGATGATGACATCATCTCACCTAAATTTTTTTCATCAACATGATCAACCTTGGATCCCTGAGTTATCAAAAGTAAGGGGGAATGATAATCATCCCTTTGACCCATCCTAAGATGATAGGAGATGACTGTCCTACCATTAAAATTATTCAATGCCAAGATGATGACTCCATTCTCACCTACCTTGGTGCCCCAGATTCTTCCATCTACAAATCCCTTTCTCTAAGGACCTTGAACATGTTGAATGAATACACCATGGACATCAACTTGAGCACTTCAAATAACCCTTGCATTAACAAAATTGGCTAATTGCTAAACTCCAAGGAACTTCAGGACTTCTCCTCTTTCCTCCAAGACCGTCACATAACATTTGCTTGGTCTTATAATGATATGCCTAGAATTGACCCCACTATTGATACCCATAACATAGTCACCCATCATAACAACAAGCTCATCAAATAGAAACTTTAATGCATGTACCCTCATATAACCTTTCTTATCAAAGAAGAGCTTTAACATCTTCTATCTGTCAATTTCATTCAACCCATTGACTATCCCTAATGGGTCTCGAATTTTATACCTATCACCAAAGCCATAAGGGGACTACACATTTGTGTAGACTTTCATGACCTCAACCTTGTTTACCCTTAAGATGAATTTAATATATCGAGCATCGACCAGCTAGTTGATCTTACAACCAACCACGAGATGTTATCTCTCATGGATGGATTTTTAGGTTACAATCAGATCCTAATTGCCCCGAAGATTAACACAAGATTGCCTTTATGACCCCATGGGGAACCTTATGTTATCGAGTCATGCCTTTTGGATTAGAAAATGCTGGTGCAACCTACAAATGTGCCATGACTTACATTTTTTATGACTTTATCCACAATATTGTAGAGAACTATGGATGGACTTCTTAGAAAATCCAAACTTCAAAAGGATCATTTATCCATTCTCAAGATTATCTTTTAACACCTCATCCACTACCATGTCTTCCTCAACCCCAAGAAGTGCATTTTTGGGGTCTTATCAGGGAATCTCCTTGGCTTTATCACTTCCCTTCAAGGAATCAAAGTTGATCCTACCAAGATCAAAGCAATCCTTAACATGCTTCCTCCAGTCAACCTTAAGTAACTCCATAGTTTTTAGGGGAAGATTCAATCCAATTTCCACTTCATCTCCAAGATTTTAGACTGATGCCAACCCTTCCACCACCTTCTGAAGAAGGATGTATATTTCAAGTGGAATAATGACTATCAAAAGGATAATGATTCACTCAAAAAGTACCTTTTGTCTCTACCTATCCTCACCCCTCCCAAGGATGACCAACCTTTCTACCTTTATATCTCTACCACTGGTCACTCCCTAGAGGTAGTGCTTGCTCATTAAGACGAATAACATAGAGAATAATATATCTACTACATTACCTACATGCTTGTAGAATACAAGACTCAGTACACCCATATCAAGAAACTTTTCTTAGCTTTAGTCTTTATGGCCACCAAACTTTGCCACTACCTTCCTAACCATAAAACCTATGTCATAACCCATTCTGATCTACTCACGTACATGCACTCCAAGCCATATCAAAACTAGTGCATGGCTAAATGGCTCAATTTTTTAGAAAAGTTTGACCTTGAGTTCATTTAGTAAAGGTTAATTAAGGGGAAAGTCATTGCTGACTAATTGGTTGAAGCACCATTAACAAACAACCAACCTCCTCTTTAGTTCTCTGACGAGTCCATCATGACCCTCTCTCAAGTGAATTTCACCTATCAAGTCACCATGTTCTCTAATAGATCAAAGTGTTAATGTGGTGGGGGACCTAGTATCATCCTTATTACCTTTGATGGTGAGCCTCTTCCTTTGTCCTTGAAGCTTGATTTTGAATGTACCAACAACATGGCTAAGTACGAAGCCCTAGTGATAGGCCTCTAGACTGCTTTACCCTAGGAGTCAAAATAATCAATATCTTTGGTGACTCCCAACTTGTGGTCAATCAAATCAATGGCTCTTAATAGTATAAGAATGATGTTCTAAAATAGTACAAACAACTAGTTGATAAACTCATAGCATCATTTAAACACTATTGTATCCAATCAATCCCATGATCTACCAATAAGTTTGCCGATACCATGGCTTCTCTCGCCTCTCAGATCTTATCTACACCCTTTGACTCTAACCTATTTGTCATTATCCATAGACTTACCTAGCCTTCCTATGTCAAACCAGATTCTCCCACCATTTTCAATGTGGAGGAGACCTAACTTGACCTTTGGTATCAATAGACCTTCGACTACATCAACCTTACCATTATTCCTTTTGGCCTCTTTAGGAATGCTCGATGAGCATTTATCTAGAGTACCTTATGTTACACCATTATGGGAGGAATTCTTTATAAACATGGCTTTGATGGTCTCCTCTTTTGTTGTCTAATTAGTCACAAAGCCTCTCATGATATCAAAAAATACATGATGGTATCTATGGGGGACACTTTAGTGGCCTCACTATAGCTAAATGGATCCTTCAAATAATCTATTACTGGCCTACCCTTAACCAAGACTATTGTGATTATGTGAAAAAGTGTGTTAAGTGTTAGTGACACAGTAATTTACACCACGTGCCTAGCCATAGTCTTTGCATTTATATTATTTTTTGGACCTTATTAGTGAAATTAAGCCCCATTCCTCACAACAAAACCATTCTATCATCATTGTGACTGAATATTTTACCAAATGGGTAGAGGCTATTCCTCTAGTCTTGACCAAAGCATAGAAGATTGTCAATTTTATCAACCATCACATCATCTACCGCTTCGATGTTCCTCACAAGATCATCACCAACAATAGTAAGTCTTTTAAGAAAAAGAAAGTCCAAGGTCTATGTGATGCATTTGGCATTAAGTTAATCTTCTCCTTACCCTATCACCTTCAAGCGAATGGATAGGTCGAGGCCTCTAATAAAACCTTAATAACACGCTAAGTAAAATGGTTAATGCATCTGGTTGAGATTGGCATCTACACATTCCTTTCACCTTATGGGTGTATCATACTAGCATTAGAAGCCCTATGGGTGCTACCCCTTTTTCTCTTGTGTTCAAAGCAGAGGCCATCTTGCCTCTTGAAGTCCAAATCACATCTCTTCACATATCTTTGTAAGATCTAATTTTTGAGGACAATTATCATCACACCATTTAGCCTATCTTGAGTTATTTGATGAGCATCACTTAGCAGCCTTTACCCATCTCCATGTCCACCAAAAGTGCATCAAACATTCCTATAACAAACACCTTAGAGTGCAAGAATTCAACATTAGAGACCTCATCCAAAAGGAAAATCAATATGCTACCAATATGGAGAAAAGCAAGTGAGGCAAATGTAATGAAATTACTTCAACAATAAAGTAGAATAGCAGAAATATATCCAAATATGATAGAAATATATCAAAATATATGATAATAGACAATCCACTTCGAGGGGGCAACCTCCACAAGCTTCAATAAGAGCAAAATTCACAATATGATCATAAACAATTACCCTCTACCTCCTATATATAGTCTATCTAGGCCATGGTTACTCCATAGGCTGACCTACTAACCAAATGAATGCATAGAGAAATGTGATATCAAAGAGGGATAAGTAAGCCATAAGTTGGCTATTCCTATCCTCATACATGCGATAGGTTAGGGCCGTAGCATGCCCTTCCCCTTCAAACCAACATTATCCTCAACGTTGAACAACTCTAGATGTTGTTGCAGAAAATCTTCACCTTCCCAAGTTGCATCTTCATTGCTTAGGTTCTTCCACTTGATCAGATATTCCCTAATCTCTCTAGTTCTCAACCTTTTAATATGAGTTTGGAAGATCTTCTCTAGTTCCAAAATGGCTCGTCCTTCTTCATCTAGTTTTGGGAGTTCTGTTTGGGTTGAAATTGTCTGTCCAATGACCTTCTTCAAACATGAAACATGAAATACTGGGTGTATGCGAGATGAATGAGGTAACTCAAGCTTATAAGCCACACTTCCAATTTTTTGCAAAACCTGATAAGGGCCATAATACTTAGGAGCAAGTTTGTTATCCTTTTTCTGTTGCTTCAAAGACATCTGCTTATAAGGATGTAAATGAACAAATACCCAGTCACGCACCTCAAAATTTCTCTCACTACAGTGTTGATCTACTTGTTGTTTCATCCTATTTTGTGCCAAGGCCAAATTCTCTCTCAAACTAGCCAAAACCTCTTGTTGATGCTGAATGTGCTCCTCCACATTTTGAACCTTGGTTTGCACCTTTAATGAAGAAGTGATCGAACATGGATGGTAACCATATAGTGCTAGAAATGGAGACATTTTAGAAGAGGTATGGAAAGATGTGTTATACCACCATTCTACAAGTGGTAGCCATTTAACCCAATGTTCCTATTTATCTGATACAAAACAACGAAGATACCCCTCTAAACATTTGTTAACCACTTCTGTTTGTCCATCAGATTAGGGGTGGTAAGATGAGCTATGAGATAGTTGAGTACCCAAATAGGAAAATAGTTTAGTCCAAAAATTACTAGTGAAAATAGGATCACGATCACTTACAATTATTTTGGGGGTTCCATGTAATATGAGAACTGCTTCCAAAAAAATAGCTGCTACTGTACTTGCTAAAAATGGGTGTGAGAGAGCACAAAAATGGGCATATTTTGTAAGCCTATCCACAATGACCAAGATAACATTCTTACCTTTAGAACAAGGCAACCCTGTGATGAAATCCATGAAAACCTCCTCCCACCTTTGACTAGGAATTGCTAATGGTTGTAATAGACCTGGGGTCTTAATTGTCTCACCTTTATTCTATTGGCATATCAAGCATTCTACCACAAACTTTTGTACATCTCCCTTGAGTCCTTCCCAAAATAATTCTTTCTTAATTCTGTGATATGTTTTCAAGAACCCTGAGTGTCCCCCAATTGGAGATGCATTCAACTCCACAAGAATTTTATGCTTAAGCTCGAAATTTTTGCACAAGTATAACCCACCCTTACACCATAGGAAATTACCTCTCCATTCAAATTTGTTAGAGGCTAAAGTAACTGGTTGGAGATTTTGAATCAAAACCTGTGTATCCTTGTCTTGCTCCCATTCTAATCTGGCTTCATCCACCTAATCTGCTTGCAATATGGATATTGCACAAAATAATGCTTTTGTGGATGTATCTTGTCTAGATAGTGCATCTGATACTACATTATCTTTACCCTTGTTATAGATGATTTCAAAATCATAACCCAACATTTTGGTTACCCACTTTTGTTGTTCCTCAGATGATAATCTTTGCTCCAAAAAATATTTGAGACTATCATGATCAGTTTTTACCTTAAAGTGTCTACCCATCATATAGGGCCTCCATTGTTTAACTGCATGAAGAATAGCCATCATTTCTTTCTCATAAATAGGTTTTTTTATATTCTTACCTTTGAATTTATGACTCTTAAATGCAATGGGTCTTCCTTCTTGCATTAGTACCACTCCCAACCCAGATCTAGAAGCATCACATTCAACAGTGAATGTCTTTGAGAAGTCTGGAGTAGCCAAAACTAGAGTGGTGTACATAGCTACTTTATTTTTCTCAAATGCTTTGGTGGTGACATCATTCCAATGGAAGGCATCCTTCTTTAGCAATGCAGTGAGTGGAGTTGCTATGCTACCATAACCTTTCACAAATCTTTGGTAGTACCCTGTTAGCCCTAGGAACCCTCTGAGGTTTTTGAGAGTTTTTGGCATGGGCCATTCCATCATAGATTTGATCTTCAAGGGATCAACTTTGACACCTTCATGGGAAACAATGTGACCTAGGTACTCTACTTCCTGTACTCCAAAAGCACATTTGGTTGGCTTCACATAAAGCTGATGCTTCTCCAAAACTATCAACACCTGTTTCACATGTTGCAGATGTGCTTCCCATGTCTGACTATAAATCAATATGTCATCAAAGAAAACCAACACAAACTTCCTTAAAAAAGGCCTAAAAATAGTGTTCATTAAGATCTAAAAAGTAGATGGTGCATTTGTAAGACCAAAGGGCATTACCAAAAACTCATAATGGCCCTCATGCATTCTAAAAGTAGTTTTATGAACATCTTCATCCTTGATTCTAATTTGATGGTACCTTGAGCGAAGGTCTAATTTTTTGAAATAATTAGCACCATGTAACTCATCAAGTAAATCATCAGTTACTAGAATAGGAAAATTATCTTTGATGGTGTAGTTGTTGAGCTCCCTATAATCTGGGCACATCCTCCATGTGTCATCCTTCTTTTGCACCATGACCACTAGTGATGAATATGCACTTTGGCTATGCCTGATGATCCCTGCCTCCAACATCTCATGGACCATTTTTTCAATTTCACTCTTTTGTGCATATGGATATCTATATGGTTTGATATTTGGTGGTTGACTCCCTGGAAGTAGTTGAATGGAATGATCGTGTTCTCTTATTGGTGGTAGTCCTTTTGGCATCTCCCCAAAAATAGATGGGTGGTCATCAAGAATCATCTGTAGATTAGGATGTGTAGATTCTTGTGTGGGTTGAACTTCTATGGAACACAATCATGTAGTAATTCCCTCTGCCCCCTTTTTTAATATCTTGGTCATCTAATGTGAACTAACCAATTGTGGAGATTTTGCCTATGATCCACATAGTTCAATTTTCCTACCTTCAGAATGAAAAGACATGAATAGATCTTGGAAGTTCATCTCAATGGTACCCAAGGTTTTGAGCTATTGGACTCCCAAAATAGTGTCTGTGTTACCCATGGGAATAACAAGCATAGGAGAATCAAGATTGTACTCACCCATAGCAAGCTTAATACTATGGCACTTGCCTGAATAATTAATTATGCCACCATCTACAATCATGACTTGAAATTTTGGTGTTAGGTAGATGAAACAGTTCAATCGAGTGGCCAACTTATGGTTGATGAAGTTATGTGTGCTCCCTGAATCAATCAACACTGTCACCTTCTGTTTTTTGAGAAAACCCACCACCTTAAGTGTTTGTGGAGTGTTAATACCTGCAAGTGCATGACAAGAGATTGTAGGTTAGGAATTTTTAGGTACCTCCTCTATCTCTTCCTCATCATCATTAGAGGCATCATCTTCTTCTTCATCTTCATTGGATCCCTCAATGTAGAATAACTTCTTCTCAACACATCTATGTCTTTTGTTCCACTTGCTGTCACAACCAAAACATAATCCTTTTGCATGCTTCTCTTCAATTTGTTGTGGGGTCAATCTGGTAGGTGGAGGAAATGTTGGTGTCGATATGCTATGATCTTTGAAGTGAGTGAATGGCTGTTTCTTGTTGGCTATGAATTTTTCCTTAGCTCTGCATGCCATGATAATAGAATCATAAATCTTAAGTGGATTAAACATGCATACCTCATGTTGAATGTGGTACTTGAGTCTACCCAAAAATAGGTCATTCAAGTTCTCCTCAGAAATTGTCTCTACCAGTAAGGATGGGTTTTGAAAATGATTAATATAATCCTTGATGGAACAAGTCTATCATAATTTTGCTAGTTGGCTGAAGTAATTCTCTGTCACACTATTGCCATAGTGTAATTGCAGCTCCTCTGTAAAAACTGACCAAGTGACATTGAGAGTCATCTTTTTCTTTTGAGCACACAACCATCGATACCAAATGAATTGATCAAGTTCAAGATATAAGGATGCCATGGTAACCTTTTGTCCACTTGGGATCCGATGTAGATCAAAAAAATTCTCCATTTGGTTGATCCAATTAAGTGGATCTTTTCCATCAAATTTGCGCATATCCACCTTTGGTAACAGGTTCCTCTATGGCACTGTAGTTAGATTTGAAGTAGACTGGTTGAGAGAACCCCCTAATGGCATTGTGAAATAGCATTAGCGAGATGACTTGACTAATTATTTTTCAAATTCATTATGATATCTACCAAACTATCTTGTATGGATTTCATATTAGATTGTATGCCTTGCAGCTCACTCTGAATGCCTTGCACACTATAGTCAAGTTGGCTCACTTTATGATCTATGTCAGAGAAACCCGGTACAAAGGGTCTAGTACATCCCCCTTATGACTCCATCTCTTCCTTGTTAGGAGTTTTACCTAGAGTTTTAACACCCTTTCCTCGACCTCGAGTTTGTGGACTTGCCATAAAAGGGCTTTATGATGTCGACCCTGATTGGCACTTTTTGACCCAACTTTGACCAAGTGATTTTGGAATAATGTCAGCCTCAAATCAAAACATACAAACAACATACCATAGCCAAATTTTTCTAATATTTTCAAAAATGTAAATAACTCAGAAAAATTCTTTGAATTGCACACTATAGAGCAATTTTAGGAAAAACACTAAAATAGAGATAACTTTTGTAAAATAGATCCAAATAATCTGAAATTTTAATGGAAGCTTAATTTAATTATTTATTACCTCAATTAAAAAAATTGTAGAGAATTTCATAACCATTTTTTAGATGTAGCCAAATTTAAAAAATTAGGTTTTCGCCCACAAGATTGCCCAAATTGCAGCTCTGATACCACTTGTAATGAAATTACTTCAACAATAAAGTAGAATAGCAGAAATATATTCAAATATGACTGAAATATATCAGAATATATGATAATAGACAAGCCACTTCGAGGGGCAACCTCCACAAGCTTCAATAAGAGCAAAATTCACAATATGATCATAAACAATTACCCTCTACCTCCTATATATAGTCTATCTAGGCCATGGTTACTCCATAGGCCGAATTACTAACCAAATGAATGCATAGAGAAATGTGATATAACATCAAAGATGGATAATTAAGCCATAAGTCGGCTATTCCTATCTTCATACATGCGATAGGTTAGGGCCATAGTAGCAAATTTGATTTCAATTGGCTTGGATCCTATATCATAACCCACAAGTATGGATCATGAGCTTACCAATTGTCCTTTCTTGAAGGCAACACAGAACTTGAGCCCCTCAATGCTTCATATCTATGTCTATTTTTCTATTAAAAAGGCTCAAGTTCACCTTTTATTTAACTTAAGATCATCCCTTGCTTTCAACCATATCCATCTTCCTATTTTAGGGGTAACTGATTATGATTATGTGTCACAGTCATAGTGTAATATTGAATAATGGGTACTATGGCTTTACACATGGCATGATCCTCATGGTAACTTTTCACTCCTCTCCCAAGATAGATTCCCATGATCATTATCACCTAAACCTCTTTACACCTAATCAAACTTTTTGTGCTTTTAGTTTTACCTTCATAAATGTGAACCCATAAGCTTATATAAGCAAGTCTATGTCAGGAAAAATCCAAACAAGCAAAAGTAAAATCCAAACCAATAGCAATCATGGGTCATTCTTAGCATTCACAAACTGCTCCCTTGAAGGACAATTGTATAAGCATACTAAAATTGCAAAAATATAAGGTAGATTGCTCCCTTGAAGGACAACTATCACAAATCCTTGAATAATGCAAATAAACTTAGACCACTCCCTTGAAGGATGGCTAAGTAAAGCATTTGTCAAAAGCAAATTTTTTTTTGGACGCTTTCCACATCGATTAGCTTCTCATATACAACAAAAAAACAAAAGACCCATTTTCAAAATCATGGCAAAAGCAAACTAATCTTGAAAATTGCAATCGGCTCTCACACAACATAAAATGGAAGCCACAATCGACTTTCACAAGTAGACTACCTGCATTAATCAATCTACATCTTATATGGCATAGACTTATTTATACTAGCTCATCATAAACCTATAAAAGAGGCATGTTATTCTCACAAGAAGGCCCCATTTTCATCCATTACCCCTTTACATACTATAAGCAAGGGATTTTGAGCTTATTATGTGGTCAAGACACCTTTTTAACCAACTAACAAGCGCTAATGTGAATTATTCGATGGGCTATGTTCATTAAGCCAATCCAAATTAGGTTTTGTTCTAGTCCTTGTTAAAGAAGAAGCATCATGCTCTCTTCTTATCCTGTCATGACTAGTTGATATTTTCACTATGATATTTGTCTCTTGATTATATTCTTTGTCCTCCCATCTAGTGTGGTTAATTAACTTACCTCATGTGTTTTATCTTAAAACAAATTAACAACAAATCATATGCACATGTGTCATAAGCAACAACATAACCATAATCATAAACATAACAAGCATAATAAAACCATAACATCCATAAGCAATAAAACAACCAACTACTTTCCACCCTGTCTAAATATATGTATGTATGTATGTATGTATATATGTATAGATACTATTTTTTTAATATGCATAACTATGATATGGGTGAAAGCCTTGAGACTTAATATGTAAAAAAACATAACCATAATCATAAAAATACCAAGCATAATAAAACCATAACATCCATAAGCAATAAAACAACCAACTAATTTCCACCATGTCTAAATATAAAAAATGAAGCATATACTCATTAAAATTTAGCATGGTATAAACAAGCAAACATAAAGTATACCCATATATCAAAGCCATCTCATGCCTATTTAGGTGAGTACATTAGTGTCTAACATCCATAACATAAGCATAATTCATAATCAATATAATTAATCACATCATAAGCATTAACATCAAAGTAAGTCATAGACCATGAGAATAAGCGATACGCAAAGATCATATATATAACTCATGAGTCAGATAACATTATAATGTATACAAATGTCTCTCTCTCTCAAAATATACATCTCGCTGCATCGGCTTGCATGTCAGAATCAATATGATATAAAGTAATATATGATATGTATAAACTATGTCATAGATATGCCCCTAGGGCAACATTATCTCTTGGTGTACCACTAGGTCTTAATATCTATCCACTTGTAGTACCTGTCTATCCACCTACAGATGCTACCCACTGCCCTAGTGCTGCCACATTGGCACCACCTACTAAGCTCAATCTATACTCAGCCCATCGGGGCTCATCAGGGCATTGCCTCAAAACTATAGCCTCATAATACTATAGCTCCTCTATTATAGTTAGGTATCATGCCATGGGGATGGTGCTCTATGGTATTATAAGTGTTGTTTCTCCTCCTCCTCCTCCTCTCTACCTCAAGGAATCCCTCTCATGTGTAACTAAGGCTAGTGAAGCCCTCACCTAGTCCCTGTCACCTATAAGAGTCACACTCTGACCCTATAAGATATCCACCTAGCCTTATAGTGCCATGACCTGTACCTGTGCAGTGTCTAATGTTGCTCTTGCTTGAGCATCTAGGGTACTCCCCTATACTTGTGCCCTCTAACCCCTTTTCCCAATTGGGTCCACATCCATAGGACCCCTACCACCATCACCATCACCATCACCATCACCGAAATCCACTGTCATATATGGTGCTTAGTACCATACCATGTAGCCATGTGCAAAGCTTGCATCATCTATATATGGCCTAGTCGACAGCTCCTCATGATTTAGCAAAATTAGGATGGGATATGGCTATGGAAATAAGATCTTTGAGTCCTTGCACTTGTACTTGGGGAATACACTTGGAATACCATGTACAAGGCTAAACTACCTCCACACCCTATCAAATAGGATGAGCTCCACCTCTCCCTCCCTCTAGTTGAGAATCACCTATAACTCTATAAGGACAAATTATGACTCTTGTAGCTAGGCCCTAATGGAAATTGGACTTAGGGCCTTTATATAATGTCACTGATCACTAGTGTACCCAATGCACCCCTAAACCAATCCATATCGTGTGCACCTCCCCCTACACCTAAAAAAACAAAGTCACCTCTCCACCACATGAATCCAATTGGGAAATCTATAAGAGTGTCCCATCCATGGTAACCCCACTGGCCTCAACACTTAGATGTGCTCATAAGCCCATAAATGTATAACCTGGCCAACACTGATACCATACCTCCTATGAGCCCTTAACCCCCATAACTCCCTGTATATATATACCAAGATAATATGTACCTAGTTGAATACAATCCACCCTAATAGTAGCTCAACTAGCACCCCCATTAACAAATATAAGAACCTCCCATTGATTGAGTTAGGAAGAGTAAAGTATGAGATGACCATCATAAGCATGGTCATCAATCTCTACTCACCCCATGCCCTCTAATATAATGTGTTATAGATAAACCCCCTAGCATGCCATCTAACCTGATCACTATCATCTTTGTATAATAGCTCAATATGATCCTCTCATTCCTCTTGCTCTATGTGATAGATCAGGTCGCCTTAGAGAGGAAGTTGTGTGATCCTATGCACATCTTCAGGAAAGATTGTCATTTTGTTGATCGGTATTAAGATGGTGTTCATAGCTAGATCCTATCTCTTGATGAGAGCTACGATCATGGATGCATCCTAAGGCACATGTTGATAATGCCTCATTGCTCCCAGCCCAACCTTCTCCATATGGGCCTAGTCAATTGGGGTCATCCCCTGGTGGATCTTCATGAAGATACATGACACTCGATCATACATTTGTATCTGCTCTCAGGCTTGCACACATTTATTAGCATACAACTTAGTTCCCTATACTATTAATGAGATTTACCTACCCTTAACCTATTTGACCATCACCCTACTAACATTTTCCTATTTTACTCTTTGTTATCATCTAAAAACATTTACCCATCCCACCTAGCCTCAACCATCTAGAAGTTTAACACCATCTCTAACCCAACCTAACCCCTAACACTTTTCTAGTATCTACACAAAAATTAGATAAGTCAATCATTAATAGTTATGGTGACCGTCAATGGTCAGGTGTCTTTCACTTTATAGGTATCGACCATTGATGGTCGAACTCGACTATCGATGGTCACTATGGGTGTTTTGCTAGTGGAACACCCAAAACCCTAACTACCCTAGCAACTACCAAATACTTATAATCTTTCTTAACATCTAACCTAATACCTTACATACCCACCCTTACCTACCTACCCACCCATTCATTTTACCATTCACCCATAAATTTGCCCAAATTTACAAAAAAACCTAACTAGGGCATAACCCCAACATGTAATCCACTACCCTTAAAACCCAATATAATTACAAAAACTGAAACTATGCTACCAATTTTAAAGTGCCCCTACCTCATTCCATGACTACCATTGAGGAGTTAGTTATAGACCTACCCATCCTCATCTATGCCTGCATACTCCCTACATCTTCACTGGTCCCCTAGGTCCTCTCACTCATATCGACTCAGTAGGTCCACCTTAATTGTCATGGTCAGTAATCATTTTGCCTAAAATCACTAAGTCCTAGAGCTCCATAGTCAAAAGTGAAAGTGAGTGAAATAACATTCACTTTTCACTTTTAACCACTAGACTTTTAGGGTTTTTACCTTAACCATCAATGGTCACTCTATAGCAACCTGATCACCGATGGTTAGGTAGCTCACACTTTTTATCTCACTTATAAGCAGTCACTTTTTTCTTAGTAGAATCAAATCAACTTACCCACCTATGGAGACTGCCTTCTCCACCCACCTCGACCACCTCATCAACTTGTCATTGGTCCACTTCAGCCCAACTAGCATGCATTTTACAATGGCTTTTGCCTGGTCCTTTGATTGCAGTGACAACATCACCATGTTGACCCTTTTGTACTCATACCACCTCATGCATACCAAAACTACTTATGTCTTCTCAAGAGCACTTCCTACCTTAGATACCCATGAAACTTGACCTATTTGTGTTTTCACTAGGAGCACTTCTTACTTTGGATACCCATGGAGCCACAAACTTCACTTAGGAGACTTATAAGTGTACCTAACCGCCATACCTAAATATAGTCACGTAGTCTACTTGTCACTTGTCCTTCTAGCACATACCCTAATTTTTTACCAACTCTGGTAACCTAATCAATGTGTGATCTTGGCTATTATACCTTTTTATTACACTTTATGTGCTTGTTTATGCTTCAGTGCCCAACCTATCACCCACCTTCATGACGATGACCTTCATCATCACCTTCATCCACCTTATCAAACCCGTACCTAATTTTGTCTTACCTTGTCGACTCCTAGCTTGAAGAGAAACACCTCCTCCCATACTCGAGGTAATTAGACCTTTGACTAACAATTCATTTTTATTATTCATTCAAAGCCACATAACAAAAAGGGGTAAAATGTAGACATCAAAAATCCATAAATCATGATTTTGAATGTCAAAATTCCTTTGGACCACCTTAGGACCCCCTTGGGACCAATTTGACCCGTTGAACCCTAACTGAGCTTAACCCATGATCAATTTACTCAAATGACCTAACCTACCCTTTACCTACTTTTTATCTTCACCCTTGACCACTAATGGTCAAGATGACTGTCGATGGTCACCTTGACCATCAACAGTTAAGATGAACCATTCTAACCAATAACATATAAACCATCTACCTTGATTTTCTAAAAATAACTTGTCTAAATTCATATGCGAGCCATTGCATCATGAGTTAAAATTAGAAGGCCCAATTAATGTCATATTGATTCTCTCTTACTTTGTCTATAGGAAGAGAGGTGTAGGGAGTTGAAAAGGATCTACAATTGTTATCAAGAGCTTGTGCATCTAGAGTTCCTTTATTTTATAGGTCAACTATTATCAATAATATAGTGATCCAACCATCATGTCAGAGAGCTAACTTACCATCACCACTTTGCTAAAGCATCAAGTACTATTAATCTACCAAAATCATATCAAACTCCACTAACGAGTCAACCACCTCAAACACCCACCCGATCTACCTTCTATAAGATAAGTATTAATTTCTCATTATTCAATTACTTTATTCACCTTTCATACTCAGCCCAACACCAAATCATCTCTTGAAATCCAACTTTGTGATCTTATCAATCTAACCATTTACCAACCCAAACCTACACACAATAACCATCGATGGTTATCTCAACCGTCGATATTCTTTTCTAACTGTCAACAGTCACCTTAACTGTTGACGGTCACATCAACCACTGATGGTCACTATGGTAGGAAATAATAATAAGTTATTTTCACCCTCTTTCCCCCAATTGAATCTAGTTTTCTATGTCCTTACCTATTCACAAACCTCTACCTAATTCTCTAAAATAAACCCCAACCATTTAACACTAGTATTGACTTACTTATCGCTATATTAGTCATTTCTAGTCTATTTCTTTAGAAAACATCTCTTGTATTCAATTAAATTATATTTTGATTAATGACGTAAGTTCTTTCTATTATGTTTACAAATTGAATTGTTTAAAACATGAAGATTGATAGCCCTCGAAGAAGCTTTTGCTTTTAAGATCTAGCTAGTGCTAGGCAATCCACTCAGCTATCTATCTAACTAACCATTTGCTTTAGTGATATCTTATTTGTAGGTCATCCTCCTAAGTCAAAGACGTGTTTTTCACAATCATCTGATTCAATGCATGCACAATCAAATAGGTTTTTCAACCATACCCATATTTAGTTTCTTCTTCTTCTTTTTTTGAAATATAAGATAAAATTCACTGAAACAGGCACCTTCAATGTAAAACAGCTTATTTTCAACACATCTATGTCCTTTGCTCCATTTTATACCATAGCCAAAACATAACCCTTTTGCATATTTCTCTTTAATTTGTTGAGGGGTCAATCTTGTAAGATGAGGAAATGATGGGGCTAGGAAATTACGCTTGCAGACATTAGCAAAAGGTAATCATTTGAGCATAAATTTTTCCTCTACCATGCATACCATTGGTATGGATTTAGATACTAAAATAGGAATAAACATGTGAACCTCCATTTAGATTATATCTTTGAGGCCACCCAAGATTAGGTCAGTCAAATTTGCCTCAGTGGATGTCATCTACATGTAAGGATAGATTCTCAAATTGATGAATATAATCCTTTATAGTCCCTATTTGATGTAGTTTGGATAGTTTACTAAATTATTTTTCTAAGACATTATTATGATAGTGGAGTTATATCTCCTCAAAAAATATAGACAAGGTAACCTAAAGGCCCTTCTTTAACTTTTGAACACACAACCATCTATACCAAATGAACTACTCAAGTTCCAAATACAAAGAGGCCATGACCACATTTTGTGCACATAGATTCTGATGTAGATAAAATAATTTTTTTATTTGATTGATCCAATTGAATGAATCCTTACCATAAAAATTTCACAAGTTCACTTTTGGCAACAACTGCTTCAAACTAGGATTAGAGGTGTGATTGTTTGAATGCAGAGTACTAAACTAGAGTGGTGGAGGATTATTTTGTGAAGGCTGAGCTATAAGATTGAATAATTGCCTAGTTATAAGTGTTAATTGATCTTTCAAAACATTCAGGTCCCCTTTTCCCCCAATGATGTCCCTTTCATCCACATCGAGATCATCTTTTGGCAACATGATTTTTAAATCTAACTAAAGTCAGTGAACCACCTCAAAAATAATTGGATCTAAAGTGTTGAACTACGTGTCATCCTTGTGAGGGTTTTTGGAGTTTCTTTCCATTTATAGTGTCTATAGTATTAGGACTAGACATGTATAACCCTTAGGATTGAGGGTTTTACTGCTAGAAAAAGTATATCGATAGATTTACCATTCTGATTATCTCACCAAGATGAATCCAACAATTAATAATGTGCACAAGGGTGAACATTTTCAACCTAAAAAGTGTATCAATAGATAATATTATTGTGATTATCTTATAGAGATGAATCCAATAACTACTAATTTGTACAAGGGTGAAAAAATTCTATATTTTTTTACTATGTTTTTTGAAAAAACACTTTAAACAATACTTTAGTGATGAAAAATTTAAATTCTTCCTTGTTGTAAGTTATTTTTTTGATCCTTCCACTCGGAGGAGACCCAAAACACTAGATTTAAAATAAATAATGCCACTTGCCCAAATCAAAGCTCTAATACCACTTGTAATGAAATTACTTAAATTTTCACACAATAGAATATTATATTACATAAATAAGAGTAGAATATGTAGATACACATCAATAATTGACAAAAAAGTAGAATTCTTCATAAATATTAGTGAGCCACTTCAAGGGAGCAACCTCCACATTATTGTAATAAGAGCAGAATCTATAATACAATGACCAAATACTAACCACTACCTCATATATATACTCTACTTTGCCATGGTTATTCCATAAATTGATCATATTAAGAACATAGAGAGATGTGACAAGATAATATAAGAGGTATGTAAGCCATAAGTAACCCATACATATCTCTAGACATGACATAGGTTAAGGGTGTAGCATAATTTGGTGTCAATAATTATTGTTATACTCATATCATCATATCCATCATGTGGGACATAAATTTATTTATTTTTGAATTGGAAAGTGAGACACATGTTTGTATTATTCATCATTGCATTCATCTTGGACAACCAATATTGACCAAGATTATAGGTGAAGTTTTGATTTGGGTTCACAACCCATGTGATAGTATAAACAAACTTGGGTCCACATAATATGGGTAGTATGATGTGGCCCAAAGAGTCTGGTAGCTAGTGGAGAGTGATGTAACTCATCGATATTATGTCCCAAATATTATAAGAATGTGGTGTTGAAAATTGTATCCAAACTATGTATATCGACCTTGAGATGTGGACAATAGATCCCATTAATATTTTTAGTAATAGTTATATATTCAAGGTGTGGGTGTTTATAAGTATTCATTGCACTTTATCCTTCTAAAATATCAAAAATCAGAAGTCATTTCCATTGTTCATGCATGATCATTATACATCCTTCATCTTTGTATTTTTGAATGTGGTTTTGTAATGTCTCACACTGATCTATATTATGGATAGTGATCTGATGGTAGTTAAAATATGGTGATCCTTCTGTACAAACAAGTCTACTACTTGATTTGTGTCTGTTATGATGTAAAAAGATCATCTCATGCTCAAGTAACATATAAAGTATTATATGTGGAGCATTTTTTTGTGATGTAATTTGTAAAATCTATTGTGGCAAAGTTTATACAAAGTTTATAGATTATTAACATGATATATTGGCAATTGTCCCTTATAGATTTGACTTAATGCTTGTATCCAAGAGGATGGATTGAATAAAAAACATTTACATGTTTATCTGCTAATTTTGCCTTGTCCTTGTCTGAATGTGATTTTGTATCCTTTAGTGATGAGTTTAACTTGTATGTACTAGGACTTGTGGGTGTGAATAGGTTATACAGAAGATGTTCAAGTGAATCAAAAATTAGTTTTTGAAATTATTCATCCATCATAGTAGGAGGAATTTCATCATCACTATCATAGTAATTTGAAAATTTGTCATCTTGTTGCTTGGTATTAAATAAAAAAGGAAACTAAAATTTTGGATTCTATAGTTGTTTTATTATATTGGTTCCTTTCTTAATGGTTCTTGTTCTAATTGTGTATCCATGTGCACCTCAGTAGCAGTACCTTACATGCATCTTAAGGTAAATGGGTTATTTTACTTGATTATCCCATCTCATGAGTTGGCATGCTTTCAAGTGGAATGTATTTATTTGGTGGCATGAGTTTAGGAACCCTTTTAATCTTAAAATGTAACATTTAATTTTTTTTGAAAGGTCATCATCAGCCAACATTGTCAATAAAGTCCCATCATGTATGAATTTGACACATTAATGTAATGTAGATGTGATCACCTCTACTGTGTGTATCCAAGGTCTATTCAAGAGTAAGTTATAATACAATGATCAAGACATTAATTGAATGTGCTTAACCCTAAAATATAGATTACATGGAATCTAGGGTTAAAGAGGGTAGAGATAGCCTATGGCATAAGGATGGTAGACCAATTATTTGTGAAATTTAGATAAAACATATACTAACTTTATTATACTGAGATTCTAAAGATAGAAAGTATAACTATGTTAGATATTGAAACAATAATTAACATGAGATACTTAGCTAGTTTTAATGCTAATAAAGATCTAGATCCTGAATAGATAGAAAGTAAACTGGATCTAGATTTTAGAAGAATCACCTAATTCTAGAAATCATACCTTAGTAGCTATGGACACTTGAGTTGACTTGGGATAATTACATTAATGCTATTGTCTGACTTGAACATAGGTATTCAATAAAAAATAATGACCAAAATTAGGTGTGACCACCTAGATGATTTTGGGTTTTGCATTGCCTTAGCTCTGGTGCATTCATATCTGGATCATTGACTACCAATTCTTGTCAAATAGTAAAACCCTATTTCTTCATCTTCATATTAGCTATGGGAAAAATGGGCTAGTGAGAACACAATGTCAAGATACCCTAAAGAACCCTTTGTCTATGAACTCTACCTACATAGACAATACTCTAAAGAGGGCCTCATACTTATGTAGTTCTCCCCTACATGATGGCTTGTGTGTGAATCATGTAATGTGTAATAAGCAAGTACAATCATGACTTAACTTGTAACATGGAAAATACAACTCTTGGGCTGATCCTTCAATTTTTTAGACCTATAGATGTGTCATCCATATGATTGATATAGCAATAGGAGAAACTGGAGAATCTTTTTACTCACTTGAGTGATTGATATAATATTTTTGGTAAGTTGCCTTGTTAGTTGCTAGGTGTTCCCAGATGAGTAATGAAAGAGGGTTGATCTTATATTTATACCAATCCCTTTGGATAATATATCACTTTAAATCACTTAAACCTACCATAAGAATACATTTTATTTGTAAATTGTATGACTTTAGGGAATTAGACACTTGCATTGGGGAAAGACACTTGCACCAACGTAGGCATCTTATTGGGATGGAAGTGTTTGAGCAACTAGAAAATAGGTATAGGTCTAAAACTTATAGAGATAGAAGATGAGCAGGTTTATAACATTTTGGGTAAGATAGAAGGTCTGAGTCATCAGATTAACATTTATTAGACTAAGATGTAAATAATTAGGCATAGAGAGATAGTGTATGCAAACATTTTGGTACTGGGAAAGATCTAGAAGCTAAAGGTACATCCATGTTATGTATTTTTCAAGTGTACAATACTGAGGTGTTATATAATTTAGAAATAATGCCTATATCTCCCCCAATATAGCAATGAAATTGCCATTTTAAAAGAAAATGAATGTGTACCTGGGTGTGTATAACACATCTTGTCTTTACTTGAATCTAACTTGAGTGCTTTGATGGTAATTGACTTACAACTAAGAGCATGTTACAATATAATCAATTCATATATCTAAATTTGAAAGCATTTAAATAATTAAAATTGAAAGAGAGCAAGGTTTAGGAGTACACCTATCTATCAATGCAACCATCTTACCTTTTGGCAGTTTGATTTTGACAGATATCACTATGAATCATTAAAATTAAGATCAAGACAAATATAAATCTAGAAAGTGCATATATCTAAAGATATAGAGAAATATATTGGAGGACACATGCCCCCAACCTTGGAGAAAAGATGACTTTTCCCCTGATAGTTGAGATTAACTCAACCATGCAACCCAATCATATTTATAACCTAGTGAGTGTGAATGAACCATGTCAACCCACACTATAAAATTGGTGAGGATGGATGATGTAATAAATTCCAACCTATAAACTTGGAAATATTGAGTGATTTAGTCACCTCAACCATACCAAAAAGTAAACCAACTACTGTAGTATATTAGCTCAATACAGTCCATAAAAGTCCAACCTAGTGGGTGATGACAGTCCATGAAAGTGTCTAGAATCTAAAACTCAATTTATTTTGAAATATTGGGTGTACATTGCATATCATATGCACCTTATATATGTTTCATGTTGAAACTATGTATAACAATGGTACCAATGTATAGTTTTCTACCACAATTATGTATCTGAATCATATAACTATGCAATTTGGCCAATTTGAAACTATGTAAGTGTGAAGAACATGTTTTTAAAACATGCCCATAATATATATATATATATATATATATATATATATATATATATATATTTAAAAATTGATATAAGTGCCAATGTGGATGACAAGTTTCCAAAACATGCCTCCATTGTAATATGGATACAGTGAATATTGATTAAGTGTGGAGAACATGTTTCTAAAACATACCCCCATTGAATCTGAATGTTTCCAAAACATGCTCCCACTACAATATGAATTTTTGAGTTAATGTGGAAGTCATGCCTCTATGGCATGCCCTCACTGTATGCCCCCCCTTTTTGAGGTGAGGAAAAGTATCAACTGGTAGTTACCTTACCTCAAAACTTTAAGATAACCATGTAGATTTTGAATGTACCATGTAGCATATAAAGGGAACATGTCTAAGTAGATATATCATCGAAACACAAAGAATACAATCACACCAAGTCCTAAGATGCATGATGTGGATCATGACAATATCTAGATAGTAATAATACAAACTCAAAAAGTAATCAAACACACATAGAAGATCACTCAAAAAGAAAATCAAAAGAAAATTGTCTAAGGAGACCTCAAACAAGGGGCATGTTCAAATGCCACACAATCAAAAGAACATGACTTAGTCAAATATCCATAAAAGTAAGAATGACATTCAAATGTCAACATATAACAAATAATGACATATTCAAATGTAAAATAAGTAAATAAAGGCATGGGTCCCACAAATAATGGATCATATTCAAATGCTCAAACAAACAAGATAATAACAAAGCAAGACACTCAAGGAAGGGCATAAATGAAAGCATAACCATCCAACATAAACATATCATACTAGTCCATATATACGTGTTAGATTTTTTTTAAAAGTATACAACATATCAAGTACATTGGGGAATATATAAACATGGATAAAGGCATGTGTAAGTACATATATGAGCTTGAACATGATAATATAAAGTGACCATAAAATGATATAACCTATATGCATTGTGACAAGGAGGTGGATGTCCCCAACGTCTGGATGACATGAGTAGTGGGAAAATTCAACATCTAAAAATGCATATAACTTGTATCTATGTATGCATGTATCACACTCAAAATATGTGTGAAACACCTATATATATATATATATATATATATATATATATATATATATATATATATATATATGTATGTATGTATGTATGTATGTATGTATGTATGTATGTATGTATATATATATATGTATATATATATATGTATATATATGTATATATATGTATATATGTATATGTATATATATATGTATATATATATACATATATATACGTATATACATATATATATATATATACATATATATATATATATACATATATATATATATATATAAGAAATACTAATATTCCATTTACCAAAATGGAACCAACAACATATATGCTAAGGAGCTAATATGATATGTAAATGCGGAACATATTTTTTGGTTTTTGAAGTTTTTTTATTTTTTTGTTATGTTTGGAATATCTTAAGTTAGATATTTATGCAAGTGCATAATGTTTATTGGAATTTTGAGAGGTTTTACTTCAAGTGTAGCTAGGTGGTACACCCCTTTTCCCAATCTTTTTGTAATGGTAAATGGTCCCAACCAATTTGGTTTCAACTTTCCCTTCTTATATTTTTTTGCATTGGTGTTCTTTTGATTTTATTTTAATACTAGGTCAACCACAATAAAGTCATGTGGATGAACCTTTATATTATACATGGTTAATATGATCTTGATAAGCCCATAAGTGTTCAACATCCTTTTTTACATTTTTCACTCTACTATTCTAATTAATGCAATCTCTTTTCATTGTATTTATTATCTTTTATAATATATTTGAGAGAGACATAAAGTGAAGGTATCTCAAGTTCAATTGATAAAATTACCTCTGTACCATAAACCAAAGAACAAGGTGTAGCCTAAGTATGTGTGCAAACACTAGTATGGTATGCTTATAAAGCATACACCATCTTCTAGTGTTAATCTAAACTGTATCATTCAACTATTTTTCCAATTATTTTGACAATGGTTTTATTTTTTGCCTTTACCTAGCCATTACCTTGTGGATAATAAGGTGTAGAAAAGGTTTGTTTTATTTTGCGTTTTATATAAAAGTGTTAAAGTATCTTATTTTTGAATGATGATCCATTGTCAGAAATAATAGCTAAAGATATGCCAGAAAAAGAAATAATATTTGTCATCAAAACCCTATATATGTCATCCCCTATAGTAAACTCAAGTGGGATAGCCTCCACCTATTTTGTAAAATATTTTTTAGCTGTGATTATGAACTTGTGGATTTATCTTGATAATTAAATTAAATCCCCATAATGAGAAAGGCCAAGGTGAGTGTTGGCCATTTTGGCCCACATACTAAGCTTTTATCTGGTTTAAACAGTTGAGTAGAGTCCCAATAGTTAATGAATGGATCAGGTGGTTTTGTAGCATGCTTAACATTGCAAGTGAAGGGATCTAGGCAGGTTTTCATGGTGTTGAGCAATAGTAGGGACAAATCCTAAAAAAACCTAAGTTTACACTTAGCCAAATATTTTAGCATTTGGCCAAAGTGTTAAAGCATTCCTTTGGAAGAAGTGTTCCACACAAAACCCATGACAAAAGTACAAGACTTATTTCTTTTGGGAGGTTTTGTTCCACTTCTTTTGACTAAGTATTGGAATTCTTTTAGGGGGATTCTTTTGAGAGTTTTATTTTGGCATTTTATTCAAGTGTCAAGAATTGTTTCAGACATTTTGTTTAAAACTATTTCCCTAAAGGGTCATTTCTTCAAATAGGTCCTTTCCATTTTTCCCGAAATGCACTTTCAGTGCCAAGGTGCAATACACTTTTCCTGAAGGATCATTCTATAAGAAAGTGAACCTTTGCAAAAGCCTGAAGGATATCTTCTTCAAGAAAAGTGTCCTTTACACTTTTATCAAAGGGTTCTTTTCTTGGGAAAATGGTCTACTTCACTTTTTCTGAATGGCACTTTTTGAGTTCTGAAAGGTCCTTTTGGTAGCAGTGCCCCCAAACAATTTTACCAAAAGGTATTTTCTCAAGAAAATTATCCATTCAAAAGTGTTGAAGGATATCTTTCAAGCAAAGTGATCTGATTTATAGGTTTCAAAGGGCACTTTTCAGAGAGCAAGAGACTAAGACATGAATATGCCTAGACATTTTGTCTACAAGAATTGTTCAAAACAAGGATAAGGTAAATGAATTCCTTTAGCACAAGGCTTGAAGGAATTGTCCAATAAAGGGTTTGCAGGAATTAACCATTTGATTTTAAAAGATCCTGGGAAACCTCACAGACATCAAATTTAAGCCCCTCCAACTAGTCGTTTGGATTTGAAAGTTTAGAGACATTCGTGCTAATGTCAAGTTTAAGCTTGAACAAAGTAAGTCCTTTTGAGCTTAAATTTAATGGTCATGTGAACATCAAATGATGTCCCACAGATCATCAATTTCAAGATCATGAAGTAGCCATTGGGTTGAAAACTATGGGTCCCAATAAGATCAATGACTCATACTCAATCATACATTAGAGACCCAACATAGCACAATGAAGTCAAATACTTAGATAGCTTGAGAGATTGACACATGGCATAAGCTTATAAAGCATACATACTGATATGATCTTGAAAATCAATGTAGGATTAACAAGTGATACTAATAGAAATATAATTAACAATTCAAAGCTAAACTAAAGGCTTGTGCTTAATCGATCATCAAGATCAAATAGAGTGAGGTTGATTAAAAGAGGTTAGCAAGCCCAAGGAGCTAATGAGTCAAGATCAAGTGTCAAGAATGTGTTCAACAAGAAGAAGATCGATGGCTCGTGGGTATTTTTACATAGGCAGATCAATGGAGTGAGTTGGTCGAAGAGTCAAGGATCCAGATCAATCATCAACAACCAATGAAAATAAAGGTCAAGAGCAAAGGAGAGCCCAAGTGACTTAGGTAGAGGTTAAAAGGTCAGTTTTCAACTATGGTAAGCAAACATGATGGAGTTGATCTCAAACATGTTTTAGTTAGAGTCAAGGGTAGATTTTTTAAGATTGGATGATGCCATTGAATACCTATAGGATATAAATATAGACTTTAATGGCCATTGCCAAAGCCAACTACATGATAGTGACCTTCCTCCCCAATTGGGAACAAATTGACATACCAATCATTAAACAATTTTACACTAAGACAAACTGAAAGTAACTTTTTTTTCCATTTCAGCTACCATAGAACATCATAAAGAAGATATTGTAATTTGGTTTGAACTTTCCCTTATTATATTTTTTTGCATTGGTGTTCTTTTTATTTTGTTTTAATACTAGGTCAACCACAACAAAGTCATGTGGATAAACCTTTCTATTATACATGGTTAATATGTTCTTGATAAGCCCATAAGTGTTCAACATCCTTTTTTACATTTTTCACTCTACTATTCTAATTAATGCAATCTATTTTCATTGTATTTATTATCTTTTATAATATATTTGAGAGAGACACAAAGGGAAGGTATCTCAAGTTCAATCGATAACATTACCTCTGTACCATAAACCAAAGATTAAGGTGTAGCCTAAGTATGTGTGCAAACACTAGTATGATATGCTCATAAAGCATACACCATCTTCTAGTGCTAATATAGACTGTATCATTCAACTATTTTTCCAGTTATTTTGACAATGGTTTTATTTTTTGCCTCTACCTAGCCATTACCCTGTGGATAGTAAGGTGTAGAAAAGGTTTGTTTTATTTTGTATTTTATACAAAAGTGTTAGATTATCTTATTTTTGAATGATGATCCATTGTCAAAAATAATAGCTAAAGGTATGTCAAAAATAATAGCTAAAGGTATGCCAAAAATAGAAATAATATTTGTCATCAAAACCTTGTATATGTCATCCCCTATAGTAAACTCAAGTGGGATAGCCTCCACTTATTTTGTAAAATATTTTGTAGATGTGATTATAAACTTGTGTCCACCAGTGGACACTGGATTTATCTTGATAATAAAATTAAATCCCCATAATGAGAAAGGAAAAGGTGAGTGTTGGCCATTGTGGCACACATACCAAGATTTTATTTGGTTTAAATAGTTGAGCAGAGTCCCAATAGTTGATGAACGGATCAGGTGGTTTTGAAACAGGCTCAACATTGTAAGTGAAGGGATCCAAATAGGTTTTCCTAATGTTTAGCAATTGTAGGGACAAGTAAAAAAAAGGCCTAAGTTTACACTTAGCCAAATATTTTAACATTTGGCCAAAGCGTTAAAGCATTTCTTTGGAAGAAGTGTTCCACACAAAACCCATGACAAAAGTACAAGACTTATTTCTTTTAGGAGGTTTTGTTCCACTTATTTTGACTAAGTATTTGAATTATTTCAAGGGGATTCTATTGAGAGTTTTGTTTTGGCCTTAAATTAAGTATCGAGAATTTTTTTAGACATTTTGTCTGAAATAATTTCCTCAAAGGGTCATTTCTTCAAAAAGGTCCTTTCCATTTTTCTTAAAAGGCACTTTTGGTGCCAAGGTCTAATACACTTCTCCTGAAGGATCATTCTATAAGAAAGTGAACCTTTACAAAGCTTGAAGGATATCTTCTTCAATAAAAGTGTACTTTACACTTTTCTTGAAGGGTTTTTTCTTTGGAAAATGGTCCACTTCACTTTTTTTGAAGGGCACTTTTTGAGTTCTGAAAGGTCCTTTTGGCAGCTGTGCCCCCAAATAATTTTCCCAAAAGGTATTTTATCGAGAAAATTATCCATTCAAAAGTCTTGAAGGATATATTTCCAGCAAAGTGATTTGATTTAGAGGTTTCAAAGGGCACTTTGTAGAGAGCAAGGGACTAAGACATGAATATGCCCAAACAATTTTTCTGCAAGAATTGTTCAAAATAAGGATAAGGCAAATGAATTCCTTTAGCATAAGGCTTGAAGGAATTATCTAGTAAAGGGTTTGAAGGAAATAACCATTTGATTTAAAAAGGTCTTGGGCAACCTCGTAGACATCAAATTCAAGCCCCTCCAACTAGTCGTTTAGATTCGAAAGTCTAGAGACATTCATGCTAATGTCAAGTTTAAGCTCAAACAAAGTAAGTCCTTTTGAGCTTAAATTTAATGGTTATGCGAACATCAAGTGACATCCCATAGATAATCAATTTTAAGATCATGAAGTAACCATTGGGTTTAAAACTATGGGTTCTAGTAAGATCAATGACTCATGCTCAATCATACATTAGAGATTTAACAGAGTGCAATGAAGTCAAATAGTTAGATAGCTTGAGAGATTAACACATGGAATAAGCTCATAAATCATACACACTAATAGGATCTGAAGAATCAATGTAGGATTAATAAGTGACACCAACAAAGATATAATTGACAACTCAAAGCTAAACCAAGGGCTTGTGCTTTATCGATCATCAAGATCGAAAGGAGTGAGGCTGATTCAAAGAGGTTAGCAAATCTAAGGAGCTAATGAGTCGAGAATAAGTGTCAAAAATGTGTTCAATAAGAAGAAGATCGATGAATTTTAGGTATTCATACATAGGCATATCAATGGAGTGAGATGGTCAAGGAGTTAAGGATCTAGATCAATCATCAACAACTAATGAAAATAAAGGTTGAGAGCAAAGGAGAGCCCAAGTGACTTAGGTAGAGGTTGAAAGGTCAATTTTTAACTAAGGTAAGAAAACATGATGGAGTTGAACTTGAGCACATTTTAGTTGTAACCAGGGGTGGATTTTTCAAGATCAGATGGTGCCATTGAAGACCTGTAGGATAGAAATATAGACTTTGACAACGATTGCCAAAACCAACTACATGAGAGTGACCTTCCTCCCCACTTGGGAACACATCGAAAGACTGGTCATTGAGCAATTTTGTATTAGGAAAAAATGAAAGGAAATTATTTTTGCCATTGTATCTACCATAAAACATCACAAAGAAGATATTATAATGATGCAATAGACTGGGGTGACCTGGATCAATCAAATGGTTTGAATGAGCATATTTGCATAGGTAGTTGTAGTAACTTTTCAAATGGAATTGAATTCATTTGATTCCATTTTGAGCACCAAAACTCCTCTCTTGCTTCCTTTCTACTATAAATATATCCTTTGATCTATTATTTTAAATCCCTCATGCTCATATGACTAGACTCTACCAAAATTATATTCAACACCTCTTGGAGTAGTGAATAGAGTATTTTATAGTCATTTTTAAAATTTGTATTTAGTTTTATATGTTTGTTTAATATGAAACTATGAATTTTATCTTCCTTTTGTATGTCCAAACTCAACCTAGGTGCTATAAGTCTTCTTTGGAGGTCATATAGTGTGTCTCAACATTTATCTCTCAAGGATATAGTGGATAGTCAAACTTAAGTGTCTTTAGCTAGGCCTTATTTTCACTACTCCTTAATATGAGTGCATTAAATAAACCTCTATACAAAATATTGTTGTAAGGAAAGCATATTGAGCATTGAATTATTTTCATATTTCATTAGTGTGTTAAAGAGTTTAAGCCTAAGAGTGGGTCTAACAAATTCTTGGTGCACCACCACATGTTAGAATAGTTTCTATTTTATGAAATCTCTTAACTCTTTTCACCCCAACCAATTTTTAGGATTTATAAGTAAAGGTCTAAATTCTAAAAATCTAAGGAGCTAACCTCTTAAAAAATCCTAGAGGTCTAGTCTAGATATGGGCAACCCATAACCTTAGACCATTCCCATGTTAGTCTAGGTTGGGAAGCAGGACTTGAACACTCCTCTTTATAACTAGGGTGCAATATGGAGTGCTAACAGTTTTGAAACACCCAATGGGACCCCTAATTTTTCATATCTAAGTATAATAGTAAGCTTAAGAATTTCATTTTTAGATTTGCATAATTTTCATGCCCCCCAGAGTTATCACAAGAGCTTGTACAAAAGGGAAGGAGATAGATTTCTCTAAGCTACCCTTCCAGTCAACAAAGAAGAAGAAAGCCTCTCAGCCAAAACCTACCCCTACCCCTCCTATTTCTTTTGTTTTTTCCCAAAACCCTCTTATTCAAGCCAGTATAGTTCAACCAAGCACTATTATAAACCCCATACCTCATATGGTTATTCCTAAGAGGCAAGCCTTTGTGCCATTTAATGGTGGTAGTATTTTAAAACTTACTCAATTGGATAATATTATAGTGTTATCTTTGAACACCCTTACCTATTATACAGGAGAAAACCCTATTACTCCTATAGACCATATGGCAAATGTTCCTAACCTATGTTTAGTACATCATGTAACTGAAGAAAATGTAGCAATGAGCTTGTTAGCAACTTATTTCAAGGGAAAGGCACTTCAGTGATACAAAGGATAGATGGGATGAGTTTGGAGAGGTCCTGTGCAAACACTTTGAAGATAAGAGTGATCATATTTCACTTGTGGAGTAACTCACAATAATCAAGAGATTCCCTAGTGAGTTCATGGTGGATTTCAACTATAGATTCCATAAGAGTTGGGATAGAATTCCTATGGTAATCAAGCTTACACCCAACTATGTTTTTTTGTACTATTTAAAGGCTCTCAACTTAGATGTAGTTGTTATGATTCAATCCATGGGGGGGAATACCCTACCTAGAGATTTTGAAGTAATAATTAGGGCTGAAAATTACATCATATAAGCAAGCAAGTTGGCTCCAAGGCCACCAATGATTCTCTTCCCATAAATACATCCTCCTACCCCAACTATTGTTCCAGTTCTGGAATCAACAAAGTTTTATCAAATAGAAGGTGAGAAAACTCACAGTTGGGGAAGATCAAAAGTCTCCTCAAAACCCAGAATAATAAGTTGGTTGCAATGGAGAGATAAAAGGCTCCACCATACAGGCCATACTAGAATAATAATTAGAATTTTTAGTACAACAAGCCACCCTATCAAACTAATCAACAAAGATAAGGGCAGAAGCCTCAGTCAAGGCAATACAATCCCAATGCTCCAAGTAATTCTAGAGCTATTGTGCCAACTCAGAACAACTATGACCAAGAAGGTCCATGGTAGTCAGAGGGATAGTCTAATGAGATGGTGATGGACACTACTAGAGACATGTATCAAGACCCTGATTAGTCACATGCTCCTTCATTTTAGAGTAATGACATGATGCCTCCTCCATCTCAAGCCCCCCAAGTGAGTCAAGACAACATGCCTACCATGTCATGATTAGAATCTCAGAGCTAACCATAAGGGAGCATGAGTGGAGCACCTGTTAATACCATATGTGTGAATTTTCAAGAAGGGGAATATGCATTTGAGCATGTAGTAGCCAATATGGGACAATCCTAGAAGATAAATAAATTAGTTGTAGCTCTGACAAGAGATAAGAAAAGGATGTTGGAGAACAACTTGGGGTAACCTAAGGCTTCTACATCACCTCTTTAGATTAGTCAACAACCCACTTTTTTAGATGCAATTGCTAAAGCTCATACAAATCAACAAGTTCCCCAATCTCATGGACACTAGTATAGGTCCCCTTTCGTTCCTCATGTTACTCAAATGTTGAATGATGCCTCTACCTCCAAAGGGCATTCCAAAGGTACTAGGCTTCCTTTTAATGTTGTGGATCATTTAAAGAAGGCTAATGTAAATATGTCCATGTATTAGGCTCTATCTATCCCTAGGCAAAAGGCAAATTCTCCATCAAGAGATCTCTAAACTTTCTTAGGGGAAAAAATGGATGATAAAATGAACTCTATTTTCATCAATAATAGTCAGCCTAATCGAACCCCTGGCCAAGTTCCCAATCAATTTCTAAGCAAAACCCAACCTCAAAATGTTGTCCCTCTTCCTAAGTTTGTAAAGCCTCCCCCATTTTATCTATCAGTCATCATAGGGGATTATTTGGGGCACAATTTCATGATTGACTCAAGTGCTTCAACCTTAGTGATGCTTAAAGCCACAATAGACAAGCTTGGGATCAAATACGCGCCTAATATAAAGGGTGTGCTCTAATTGGATACCTCCCCTACTAAGATAGTAGGCGTCTTGAAGGATCTTCAAATCACCCTGGTTGCATGCCCAAATTGTGTCATTGCTCAAGATGTGATGGTGGTAGACCTCCCCCCTATTTTTCCCTATGCTTGTCTAGGGACTTCATTGCTAAGATTGGGGTATATCTATCATTTGATTGGTCATACATGGTTTTTAAAACCAGGTATGGGACCAAGTCAACATAAGGTCTGAGCATATAGCCAGATTACACCTATATCCCTACATGCCCAATCTTGTAAATGCTAATTGTGTCATATTATAGAAGGTTGAAGAGGTTATTAAGCAAGAGCCCCATAGTCATCTAGAAGGCATATTAGATCTATACTTGGAAGAGTGGATAGCTGATAACCATGGATTGATCCATACAAAATCATTGAAGAGACAAACTTGGGAGTGTACAGTATGCATGAGGAAGGTGTTACAATACCTTCCTTAACTAACACTGCTAAAAAAGAAGATGGTATATGGGCCTTTTTATTTGATGGCTCAAGGTCTAAGAATGGAGGTAGAGTCGGAACCATGTTGGTTTCACCCTTAGGTCAAAAGTACCATTCTAATACAAGATTCCAATTCAGTTGCACCTCAAATGCAGTTAAATATGAAGCTCTTTTGCATGGTTTTCAATAAGCATGGAAGAGAAGTATCTATCTCCTCAAAGTCAAGGGTGATAGCAAACTTATAGTGAAATAGGTGAGAGGCCTAAGTATAGTCAAGAGTCACCATGTGAATGCCTATAAGCATTGGGTATGGGACCTCATGGAACATTTTTTGGCATTTGATATCCAGTCCATACTAAGAGAAGCAAACTAGCATGCAGACAGTGCCATTGGTGCCCAATATGTGATAACAGAAGGATTCAAAGGAAGCCAAGGCCAAGGTAAGGTCAAGATTATATGTGGACTAGTTGTACCTAAAAATGAGGTGAGTTGGCAAGTATTTGACAATGATGATCAAATCATATGTTGTCTAATGCAAGAGGCAGAGTTCTGCCATAGGAACTAAGATACGTTCCATAATCAATATGATGGTCTAATAGTATAGATGAGATCAAACAAGCTTCAAAAAGGACTTGTGACATTGGAGAGAATATTCAATGAAAATGACCAAGTAAGAAAGGGGAAGTCATGCATCTCAGCGAAAGAAGAGCACTATAAAAGGGTAGAGATATTTAAGGGTAAGTTGTTAAACCTAGAAAATGTCAATACAATAGAAAAAAGAGTTGTATTTGTTGCTCTATGCAAGGAATTTTTTGATATATTTGCATGGGAATACAAAGACTTGAAAGGGTTTAACCCAAATCTTTCATAACACACCATTGAATTAGAAAGTAAAGCCAAGCCAATGAGGCAAAATAAAGGCCTATAAACCCAAGAGTGGGGGATCTCATGAGAAGAGAGCTCTATAAATTGATCAAATCTAGGATAATATTTCTAATTAAACATTCCTCTTGGGTGGTAAACCTTATGCCAGTGAGGAAAAAGAATAGAGATATTTGGTTATGTGTTGACTTCAGGGACCTTAATAATGTGTCCCTAAAGGATATGTTGGCCATTTTTTGGCCCACATACCAAGCTTGTGCCTAGATGAATAAGCTAAACATAATTCTAAAGCTTGAAGTTCAAATAATAGTTTTGTGAACAAGTTTGGAAGGGATTACAAACCTTATAAAAGCTAAGTACAAATCCTTGTGGGCTAAGTCTTTACTTTTGAATTCTTTCAACCATTTCATTACTAAGATAGTTTCTTTCGAGACCCCTTTTTTTGGCTAATTGTTGAATTCTTTTAGACAAGTTTTCTGAGACAAAGTTACTAAAGGGATAATTCTTTTAGATAAAATGTCCAAAGTAAAAGACAAAGATTGAATTCTTTTGAGGAAATTGTTCTACAATAATTTCCTTGAAGACCTATTCCTTTCAGGAAATTTGTTTTGGGTCTTTTAGGCTAAGTATTAGATATTATTTTGAACGTTTTGTCTGAAATAAAAGGCCCAAAGGATTTTTCTCTTAGAAAGTGTACCAAGAAAAAGTTTTAAAGGATATCTTTTTCAAAGTGAAGTGGCCAATACAATTTTCTCGAAGGGATTTTCTCAGGAAAATGGTCTGATACAAAAAAAACTAAGGGCATTTTCAATTCTTCCGAAGGGCACTTTCAAGAAGCTGAAGGCCACTTGCATTTTTTGAAGGGCATTTCCAAAGGTAAAATAGGTTATTTTCAAAACTCCAAAGGGTACTTTTTCTTGGGGAAATGGCCTAGTTCATTTTTTTTGAAGGATTTGTTTCTCATTAAAATGGTCCATTTCAATGTTTTGATGGTCCAAAATAGAAAAGCCAAAGGGTTTTTCTCAAAGTAGATGACCCATTTCTAAGTTCTGAAAGGCATTAAGTGGATTTATGAAAGGCATTTCCAAAGAGAAAGGACAAAAACAAAGTCCAAAAGAATTACACTGAAGTCAAAACCTTGAATAAATTTTCTAAAGGACATATTTCCTTTGGGAAAATTGTCAGAGACAATTTTTTTGAAGGCAACTTTCTTTCAGAACTTTTGTCCTGAAGAAAAAGGTTTCTTTTGAAAAAGGTAAAGGGTCCATTTCAAAGTTCTAAATGGTACTTTCCCTTCAGAAAAGGGGTAATTTTCAAAGTTCCAAAGGGTACTTTCCCTTCAAAAAAGTACACTTAGCAAAAGGGTGAAGGAAGTTGTTTAGGGAAAAAGTCCAAAGACATGATTTCCTTCAAACAAAGTGTCCATGGGAAAGTGCATAGACAAAGTGTTTGAAGGAACAACCTGAAAGGATTGAGACATTCACACTAGTGTCAAAGTTCAAGCTTAGTAAATAGTTGTTGGAATTCAAATATCCCATGATGGGCCTGTAAAGGTCAAAATCTAAACCCTGTAAGTAGCCATTTGGATTTGAAAATCCTAAGACATTTGTGTAATGTCAAAGATGGGTCTCATAAAATATGCCTTTTATACCTAATAAGGATCAAAAGAATCTATGCAATCTATGGGTTTACATCACCATAAATGGATACAAGAAAACCAACATCCTTAGATTGGTTTTCCATCTAAAGGAAAGATTTGGTCCAAGTTTCAAAATAGGAGCTAGTAGGTGTAATTAATGGAGAGGCCCTCATCCTTCAACATGGCCATCATATTTGACAAATATCCACTCAACATAGAAGTAGCATGGCTCAGTCTAGATTCAAAGATATGGGGATTTTGTCTTTATATAAGTAGGACATGCAAAGTGAAGGAGCACACCAAGTTTTTAATGTAAAGATGAAATCATTCACACTTGGCAAAGACATGCAACTACCTTTGACATGGCCTTCTCAGCTCCAAAAAGGGAGACTTATATGCATGAGGGGCTCAAGGAGATTTGTGGTGATCTTGGATGGTTTGTCTCATGGTCAAGGCAACTGCATACATTGAATGCAAAAGAGATCAAGGACATTAGTGGTGGTTGTAGCCATTTATGAGCCCCCTCTTCATTTTCTCACACAAGCACCCTCTTATCTCATCCCTTTTTACTATATATAGAGGCTTTTAAGTCTAAAAATGGATTCCTCGACTGGTGATAGAGTTACTCTATCAAAATTGCCTTGTAATACTCTCTTAAAGCAATAAGATGAATTTTCTAATTCTAGTTTGAAGTCAAGTGTACATTATTAGAGTTTAACTTGTAGATGTATGCCCATTTTCATCATCTATAGGTTATCTACATATCTTGATTTAATTCTATTAGTTTCGTTGTATGTTGTGTGAAGTGTTAGACATTGGTGTCTTCTTGAAGTGTCACAAGTCTATAGTGTCTCATATAGACCTTTCCTTTCTATTCTTCAAATCTCAGGGTTTCCCTTTAACTTCCACACAAAATACTTATACTTACAAACTTGAGATAGGTTTAGAATAGTCTGTGTCTTGGTTAGGTTTATTAGTAATTGTTAAGGCTCCCAAGCTAAGAGTGGATCATTTCATATTTTGGTTCATCACCATCCTTAGGTTAGGTTTCCCTTTCATGTTATATTTCTCTCCCTCTTCAGTTAGTAGTAGATTCTAGTGTGTGAAACAAGCTAAAGTGAAGCATTTGAGGAGCTAGCCTCATTAAAACTCCTAGAGGTTCAACCTCACTATAGGATACCCATAGCTTGAGGTTGTTCTAATATTGTAGCTAGGAGTGAAAGAGCCTAAAAAAACTCTCCCATAAGGGTGAAATTCTAGACCAAATAGGATCATTGCCCACTACCCTCCATAGATCAAATTTTATAAAAGTTGGTAGGTTTTCAAAGGTTCTCATTGCTTGATGGCTATTCTAGCTATAATCAAATCATGGTGAAAGAAGAAGATGGGCACAAGACTACTTTCACAATAAAATGGAGTACCTATGCATATTGTAAAATGCCTTTTGGACTCTCAAATGCGTGGAGCCACCTTCCAAAGAGAAATGGACATTGATTTTCATGGTCTTTTGAATGATATGGTTTTAGTTTACCTTGATGATATAATAGTTTTCTCAAAAGACCCTAATGATCATCTAACACATCTAAGATATGTTTTTGATAGATGTAAACAATTTGGAGTTTCTTTGAATCTAAATAAATGCATTTTTTTGATACATGAAGGGAGACTTTGATACATGAAGGGAGACTTTTGGGACATGTGGTGTTTGAAGCTGGTCTATCCATTGATCTAGAAAGGATAGAGGCAATCCTTGCTCTATCACTACCTAAACACAAGAAAGGGTTACAGAGCTTCTTGGGAAATATAAATTTCATTAAGATGTTCATTCTAGGCTTTGTAGAGCTGGTCAAGCCTCTCACTCATATGCTGAGAAAAGGTAAAGAGTTCACATGGAAAAGGGAAGGTAAGAGGATATTTAAGGCCATCAAGGAGGTCATATCTCATGCCCCCACACTTTTAAATCTATATTTCAACAAGGACTTCTATCTATATGCCTTTTCCACATTAGATGCAATTTTTGCCATGCTCATGCAGTAGAATAATCAAGGTTTGGAACAACCCATTTATTTTTTTAGCCAAGCTTTGGAGGGTTACGAGGAAAGATATAGCTTTGTTAAAAAGCATGTGCTTGTTGTTGTGAGAGATTTGAAAAAATTTAGGCATCTAGTTTCAAATAGTAAGGTCATATTAATGGTGGCCCACCCAAGTGTGAAGGATTTTATCCTCAATAGGGATTTGAATGAAAAGAGAGCGGGATGGGTCACCAAGTGTATGGAATATGACATTGAAGTCAGAGTCACAAATCTGGTTCAAGGAAAGGGATTATGTGAACATCTTGCTAAAGATGTGAGAGAAGGAAAAGAGACAATCTTGGTAATCCAAGACACCCAATAGGAAAATGAGGACACTCTTCCATCCAGATGGACACTAAACATTACAAAATTTCTCTAAATAGGAGTGTCTAATGGGTATCAATGCATCGTAAAGAAGACACTTCAGGTTATAATCAGTGCCATACATTTTGATTGATGGAGTGTTATTCAAAAGGGACATATCTTAAGATGTGTTGAAACTAACCAATTTGATAAGCTTCTTCGATAATTCCATGATAGTCCTCAAGGAGGCCATTTTACAGCTGGGACCATAGCTATAAAATCATTATAGTTGGTTAATTTTAGCCCAATTTATTCAGAGATGCACATTGATGGGTGAGGAAGTGTTCAAAATGTGCCATGTTTATAGGGAAATAGAAGCTAACCGCTATGGTACTAAAGCCTATTCAAGTTGAGTAGCCTTTCATGCAATGGGGCTTAGACTTCATTATCATGATTAATCCTCCATCTAGTACTAGACATAAGTGGGTCTTGATAACCAAAAAATACTTTACTAGGTGGGTGGAAGTAGTCCCCTTGAAGGAAGCAAATGAAAAATTTGTTCTTGAGTTCTATGAAAGCCTAGTCACCCATTTTGGAGCACCATCCACCATAATATCAAACAATGCTTTGGCATTTAGCAACATAAAGGTATGTGAGTGGGATATTGAGTAGCGTATCTATCTAACATCTTCATCTAATTATTATTTTTAGGGTAATGGATTAGATGAGTCTACTAATAAGAACCTAATTCAGATCATTAAGAGAATGATGGAAGATAATCAGAGATCTTGGTGCACAAAACTGAAGACTGCCTTATGGGTTGACAGGGTCACTCCCAAGAATGCCATTGGTAACTACCCTTATCTCTTAGTCTATGGAAGAGAAGCAAGGCTACCCATATCATTGGAGCTTCCAGATTTAGAACTTGCACACCAATTAGAGCTTTTAGAAAATGATGCAATAGAGGTTAAGATAAATGAACTAAGAGAGCTAGAGGAATTAAGGGATGATGCCATGCATGCCATGTGGTCTAACCAACAACATGTCAAGATGAAATTTGATAAAAGAGCTTCATCAAAGACATTCCATCAAGGTGATATAATCCTCAAATAGGATGAGGACCGTGCAAAACCAAAAAAATACTCCAAGTTTGATAGTCTTTGGAGTGGACCTTATGTCATCACAGGCTATAAAGATAACAATGATTTTGAGCTTGCCAAATTGAATGGAGAGAACTTCCCCATCCCTATCAATGGGAGGTATCTCAAGTTTTGATACTAGTCCCATATCTTGCTTCTTGTACACAAGTAGATAGTTTTATTCTTTTCCTCCAAGTACTTCTGCACATTGCTATTGTTAGTCATTATGTTTGTAGTTTAGGTTATTGCTTTATATTTTGTTACTTCATCATTGTTTGTCCTCCCCATTACTCCAATAAATGTTTCTAGAAGTTAAGTAGAGTCTATTTATAAGTAGTTCTCATTTGAGTAAGCTTGATCAATATTTGGGTTCCATGACCAGCAGGTTGCTTAAGCTAGCCAAGTCACCAGAATCACTAGCCATTTTGGCCCACATACCAAACTTTTGTCTAGTTTAAACTATTGAGAAGAGTCCCAATAGTTAATGAATGGATCAAGTGGTTTTTAGGTAGTCTCAACATTATAAGTGAAGGGATCCAGGTAGATTTTCATGGTGTTAAGCAATTGTAGGGACAAGTCCAAAAAAGGCCTAAGTTTACACTTAGCCAAATATTTCAGAGTTTGGCCAAAGTGTTAAAGCATTCCTTCAGAAGAAGTGTTCCATACAAAACCCATGGTAAAAGTGCAAGACTTATTTCTTTCAAGAGGTTTTGTTCCACTTCTTTTGACTACGTATTGGAATTCTTTTGAGGGGATTCTTTTGGGAGTTTTTTTTAGCCTTTTGTTTAAGTATTGAGAATTTTTTCGAACATTTTGTTTGAAACAATTTCCCCAAAGGGTGATTGCTTCGAAGAGGTCCTTTCTATTTTTACTAAAAGGAACTTTTAGAGCCAAGGTCTAATACAATTTTTCTGAAGGATCATTTTATAAGAAAGTAAACCTTTGCAAAAAAATTAAAGGATATATTCTTCAAGAAAAATGTCCTTTACACTTTTCTCGAAGGGTCTTTTCCTTAGGAAAATAGTCCACTTCACTTTTTTTGAAGGGAACTTTTTGAGTTCCAAAAGGTTTGGCAGTAGTGCCCCAAAATAGTTTCCACTAAAGGTCTTTTCTCATGAAAATTATCCATTCAAAATTCATGAAGGATATCTTACAAGTAAAGTGATCCAATTCAGAGGTTCTAAAGGGCACTTTTCAGAGAGCAAGGGACCAAGACATGAATATGCCCAAACATTTTATCTACAAGAATTGTTCAAGACAAGGATAAGGTAAATGAATTCCTTCAAAAAAAGTATTTCACCATAAGGCTCTACGAATTTGTCCAAAAAAGGGTCCAAAGGATATAGCCATTTTATTTCAAAAGGTCCTCGATAGCCCCACATATGTCAAATTCAAGCCCCTCCAACTAGACATTTGGATTTGAAAATCTAGAGACATTTGTGCTAACATCAATTTTAAGCTCAAATAAAGTAAGTCCTTTTGAGCTTCAATTTAATGATCACATGACCATCAATAATGATCGCACAAATGTCAAATGGCATCCTATTAATTGTCAATTTTAAGATCATAAAGTAGCCATTAGGTTTTAAATTATGGGTCTTGGCAAGATCAATAACTCATGCTCAATTCTACATTGGAGATCCAATGGAGTATAATGAAGTCAAATAGTCAGATAGCTTGAGAGATCGACATGTGGTATAAGCTCACAGACTGATAGGATCCTGAGAATCAATGTGGGATTGACAAGTGGTACCAATGGAGATAGAGTTGAAAATTCAAATCTAAACCAAGGGCTCATGCTTAATTGCTCATCAATATCAGACGGAGTGAGGCTGAGTCAAAGAGTTTAATGAATCTAAGGAACTAATGAGTTGAGGACAAGTGTCAAAAATGATTTCAATAAGAAGATCTATAGCTCATGGGCATTCATGCATAGGAAGATCGATAAAATGAGATGGTTGAGGAGTCAAGGATCCCGATCAATTATTAACAACTAATGAAAATAAAGGTTAAGAGTAAAGGAGATCCCAAATGACTTAGGTAGAATTTGAAAGGTCAATTTTTAACTAAGACAAGCAAACATGATGGAGTCAAGCTCAAGCACATTTTAGTTAGATCCAGGGGTGGATTTTTGGGGATCATATGGCACCATTAAAGACCTATAGGATAAACACGTAGACTTCAATGGCCATTGCCAAAGCTAGTTACATGAGAGTGACCTTCCTCCCTACATGGGAACACATTGGTAGACCAGTCATTGAGTAGTTTTACACCAAGAAAAAATGAAAGTGACTTGTTTACACCATTATAATCATCATGGAACATCATAAAGAAGATATTATAATGATCCAATGGATTGGGTGACCTAGATCAATCAAATGATCTGAATGAGCATATTTGTAGAGGTAGTTGTAGTAATTTTTCAAATGGATTTGAATTCATTTGATTCCCTTTTGAGCACCAAAAATCCCTCTCTCTTACTTCCCTTCTACTATAAATATAGCCTTCAAGCTATTATTTTACATCCCTCAAGTTGGTATGACTAGACTGTACCAGAATTATATTTGACACCTCTTGAAGTAGTGAATAGAGTATTTTGTAGTCATTTTGTTAATCTTTATTTAGTGTTATATGTTTGTTTAATATGAAACTATGAATGCTATCTTCCTTTTGTATGTCCAAACTCAACCTAGGTGCTATAAATCTTATTTTTAGGTCATATACTGTGTCTCAGCATTGATATCTCAACTATATAATGGATAACCAAACTTAAGTGTCTTTAACTAGGCCCTATTTTCACCACTCCTTGATCTGAGTGCATGAAACATACCTTTATATGAAATATTGTTGCTAAGAAAACATAGTGAGCATTGCATTATTTTCATATTTCATTAGTGTGTTAAAGAGTTCAAGCCTAAGAGTGGGTCTGAAAAATTATTGGTGCATCACCACATGTTAGAATAATTTCTATTTTATGGAATATCTTAACTCTTTTCATCCCAACCATTTTTTAGGATTTAGAAGTAAAGGTCCAAATTCTAAAAATTTAAGGAGCTAGCCTCATAAAAAATCCTAGAGGTCTAGTCTAGATATGGGCAACCCATAACCTTAGACCATTCCCATGTTAGTCCAGGTTTGGAAGTAGGACTTGAACACTCACCCTTCTAGCTAGGGTGCAATCTATAGTGCTAATAGTGAGACAATTAGCTGTAACTTGTGAGATGGTGTGTGATTCAAATTGTTGTATTTATGGCATTTCAAACATAATCTAGCATGTTCAACACATTCTTGTTCCATGGTAGACTAATAATAGCCTTGATGTAAGAGTTTTTGGGACATGGCCTTTCCACGAAAATGTTCATTGCACTCACTATCATGCATTTATAATAATGTAATTTGTGCCTCATCTGTGTTTAAATATCAAAGAAGGTGTCCATTAAAACCTCATTTCAATAAATCATTCCCAATAATAACATAATGAAGTGCTTCATATTGTAATTTATGTGTATCATTCCATGTAAAGTTGTGTGGTATATAATCTTGGTAAAAGAAATTATAAATATCACTATACCATTCTACATTCATATAACTATGAGTAATAACAAGAATGGTTAAGGCATCTATTTTGTTAGAAGAAATGGAAGGCTCTCATAGCTAGTGTATGATAAATTTTATATGATCATTGTTGATATCAAAGGTCATTAAAGATGTTACACTAGCCATTATATCTACATAGTGGTTATCTTTATGGGGGATATTGTCAATAGAAAATGTCTCAAATGTTTCAATTAATCTGTCCACCATTTATTTCTATGGTAGAAGATGTTCTTTTTTAGTTTGGTAATGATTGGTAACATGATTAATGATCAACTAAGAGTCACCAAAGACCTGGATGTCTTTGATATGAAGATTTTGTGCTATTGACAACTCAATTATCAAGGCTTCATATTTTGATATATTATTGGTGCATGAAAAGGCTAGTCTATAAGAGAAAGGCATGTATTTTCCCTCAGGGGTGAAAAATATAATACCAACACACACTCTTGCTCTACATCTGGATCCATCAAGAAACATTGTCTATGGAGCTGGAGATATATTATATGCCTTGAATTCATCATGAAAAACATTAGTAATTAGAAAAGAACTAGGTAGTAGAGTGGTAGCCAATTGGTTAGCTTTAAATTAACTTTTTACCAACTTTTGGGACATAAATTGAGATCAAACTTGGTAAGTTCCATCACCCATTTTATGATACGGCTGGTGAGTTGTGTTTTGTTCATAAGGAACCTTAATGGATCTTATTTTATTATCACATGGACCTCATCATTGAGAACATAATTTCATGGTTTTTGTGTAATAAAAACCAAGGCTAAACATAACTTTTCCATTATTGTATATTTGCCTTCATAATCAACCAATTGGAGATTGATGTAATATATCTCCCTTTCTTTATGATTATCATCATATTGTGATAATAGAGCTCTAAGGGCCTCATAAGTGGCTGAGATATAGAGAATTAATGGCCTATCTAGAGTAGGAGGTATGAGTACTAGTGGGTTTGTTAAATATTATTTTATTTTATCAAAGTTTTGTTGACAAATGTCATCCCATATAAATTTAGTGTCTTCTTTTAGAAAATGTATAAAAAAATTATTTTATCATCTAATTGAGTGATGAAGCATCATATAGCCTAAATTATACCTTGTAAACATCACAGTTACTTTAGATTAGTTGGTGGTGGCATATCAACAATAGATTTTGCCTTTTTTGGATCAACCATGATGCCTCATTGAGAAATAATGTACCCAAGGAGATTTTTGGAAGACACTCTGAAAATAATTTTTTTTGAATTTAAACAAATGTTGAACTTACGTAAGTATTCAAATATCAGTCATAAATCATGAGCATGGTCTTGTCGATGCTTGGATTTGGAAATTAAATCATCGACATAATCTTCAATAGTTTTGTGAATAAAATCATGAAATATATGAGTCATGACCCTTTGATATGTTGCTCTAACATTTTTAAGTCGAAAAGGCATGACCATATAACAAAATGTGCCCCATATAATGGTAAATGTTGTATTTTATTGATCTAATAGGTTATTTTTAATTTGATTACAACTTGAAAACTAATCCATAAGTGAAAATGTCTCATATCCAGTTATATAATTGACAATCATGTTGATATTAGGCAATGGAAAGTCATGTTTTGGATAAGCATTATTTAGGTCATGATAATCAGTGCAACATTAAATTTCAGCATTAGGCTTAGTAATAGGTACAATGTTAGATACCCAATCACAATGTACAATGACATATATGAATCTAACATATAATAGCTTTTGAATCTCCTTTTTGACTAGAAATACTACTTTAGGATGCATTTGTAGTCATCTAAAATGTCATTTTAATGCAATGAGTGTCAACTGAGACCACCTTATCTTTAAATTCACCCTTGACCTATCTTAGAGCCTCTTTTGATCCTTTTCCAACTTTTATGCACACCTAGCCCATGCCCAAATATACCAAGAGCTTCATTGAGCCATCACTGAGGAATCCCTAATTTTTTTTCATGTGTTCCAGCCACCTGGATAATAACGTAGCCCCATTAGTCTATATCATAGTGTGTTATTGGCAAAAGGGGAAGTGTTATTGACCCTTATCTTCATTTTCCTCTAACGGATATATTTCCACTTCCTAAAGCATCTTAGGGGTGGCCTAGACTCATTTCATGTCTGATAAGAATAAAAACACTATATAAAGACCACTCTCATTCATTTAACCCCTATATGGAAATTCCCATGAACAAGTTTAGAAAAAAAATGTGTAAATTAAGGTTATTGATCCCTATTTACCCCTATTTTTATATGCATCCATATAAAATATCCTGAAGCTTAGTTTTACCAAGGTTTTCAATCTCAATTCACACTCAAAGCATTCAAATTGGCTTTCATACTCGGGCATACTAGCATCACTCTTACTTGCACCAACACTTAGATTAGGATAACTACATCAGGCTTGATATCCTTTCAAGGTATTAGTATATAGGTAGTGCTCAATACATGGGGTGTTTAGGTCATGCCTAACCTACCTTACTAATGCCACTCTTCTTCCACTTGTGTTTATTAAAACCTTAGCAAACATAGAGGCTTAGGGTTTCATAGTGAAATTAGTTAGAGCACAGAACAAACAATGATCTAAGTCTCAGTCACAAGTTTCTCAAAACAAAGTGAAGGTCTACCCAAAATTTCATTGCTTCACCTACAGATGGTCGTTAATACATCATAAAATTTTAGTAACATAGTGCACTATTAGAAAAGAGGGCCACACTATTATCTAAAAAGGGTTCTAATATCTATTCTCTATTAAAAACACTCTGCACCACTCTTACATCACTTTCCTACCCACCACTTATCCATCTTAGTCATATTTTCCATCTAAGTACACCTTTTTTAGTTCATTGCTATTTATAGAGTATTCAAATAAATAAATCATTATACAAATCAATGGCTGTTGATATTGTAGCATTTTACTCCCTAATTTATTACTCAGTTCCTTATCAACCTTAGGGTTACATTCCATAATCCTAAAAAAAATAAATCATTTGGTGAACATAACTTACTTTGAATAGTGCCAAAACCCTATCCCTAGATGCTCTTTGGGTTTGTATCCTTCTATTTTTTATGCTCAATAATTAATTTTAAACTCTTAGATATGCTTCATTATTTTATTTCTACAATCTTTTATAGATTTAATTTCTTTAAATGTTCAAAATATATAACTTTTCATTTTCCTACTTTCCAACCTACAATGGAAAAATTTGATAATCGATTAAAGGAGACCAATAAGAGACAATCATAAAATTTCATTTTTAAGCATTCATATATGCAATATGAACTTATTAGTATTGTTTAAGAAGAGCTTTTGAAGTCCATTATGGGTAAATCCTCTAACCCCATATATTATAATATTATTACAACTACCATGGGGGTAACTTAGATCATACAACCACTTGCTATAACTAGCCAACTCTCACCAGTGGAAATACCTCGTATGACTAATATACATCCCTACTCTCCAGATGCAAAATCCCTTAGGTAAGAGATCCATTATCTACAGGCCAAGGTGTTACATCTTGATCAAGGTACCACTAGACCATCTCATGCCTTGGACTCTCATGTTCTCCCACATCCACCATTGACACATCATATAGTGGAAAATCATTTGGCATCCATATTTGTGGCATCTGAGCTTACTCTGTATGATGGTAAGGGTGACCCAAAGCATCACCTTCACATTTTTCATGCAACATATTTGGACTACGTGTCTAATGATTGGCTCTTGACTAAATTATTCCCTAATAGTTTAAAGGACTATGCATTACAATGGTTATATGATATCCCTAATTAGTCCATTGCAACATTTAATCCACTCACATATATGTTTTTGGCACATTTTTTGATCAACATTAGTGATAAAGTTTCCTATGCTCAAGTCACTTAACTAAAGCAAAAATATAATGAGGCAATAGCTGAATATATCTTGCAATATAAAACTATATTAGCAAAGATGACTAGCCCCATGGTAAATAGATAACTCTAGGACATATTCAAGAAAAGTTTATTACCAACATTACATGAATCTATATTATTCAAAATGTTTCCATCATTTCCAGATCTATGTCATACAATGAAGGAATGGGAAGTCAAACTTCTCTCCATAATCAAGTTAGAGTACATAACCTGATCGGATTCTACTAATAAGAGTTCAAATAAGCTCCCATATAAGGTAAGGCCCAATGAAAACAATAATGAACACAAGATGAAAATTAACACAACCTTGGAGCTAGCTCCTCATGTGGTTTTATTAACTCCTCCAAGGAGACCTTTTACAAATATTTTTGAAGCACTAACTCACGTTCTCCAATAACTTTTGGAATGCAATGTCATATCTCTCCCTCTCATCAAAGAGGTTCATACGACTAGGCATATTCCAAAGAATTATGATTCCAATTCATTTTGTGATCATCATAGGGCCCCTTAACATACTACAAACATATGCATTAGCTTATGACATAAGATCCAAGATTTGATAGATGCTAATATCATTGATGTGAGCATTACTATACAAATACCCAAGGCACAACCAACTAAAGCAAAAGTAATGAAAATATTTTCTTACCCATTTAAAAAACATAAGACTTATGAAATAGTAGACATTTTAGGTGTTCATTATACTTATCAGGCACATCCACCACCAACATATGAAATAGTACACGCTTTAGTTGTTTTAGTTGAGGACCTTCCATATGAGTATCCTTTACCTATTCCATAGCTAGTTACATAGTAGTCACCATTAAAAACTCCAAACACAAGTTTTATTAGCACACCTCAGATAGTGGTTGAGATATTAGTGCAGGTGATGTCTACTTTTACAACATTACCACACATACACACTCTCCTACAGATACCTTTATTAGAGACACCCCTACATCATAGGCATGTTTTGGATTCTAGAGAGCCTCTCTCTACCCCATTCCCACCCAAATTAGTATTATTGAGTCCCCAAAGCACTCTACATAGAGCATCCATGCCAGTTATAGCTTTTTTTACCATATGGATCCCTAAGAGCCTACAATTCATAGGTTAATTTAGTCAACTCCATAGATTCAAAGCCATACTTTGTAGTCAATTTCAGCTACAAATAATTTAGTACACCTGGTTCCTAGATCTCATATACTTCCTCAGACATCATGTGTGGTCACTCTTCCTTTACTTGATATAGGTCACCTTGATAGTGAGTCTTTTGTAAGACTCATCAGTTAGTATGTTCTCTTATTACTTATACATAGTTTAATTTTCATGTTGTACATAGCTTGTACCAAAAAAATACAAAAATAATATAATTTGTTTAAAATACAAAATATTCAAATATTGCTCAAAAAATACAAAATTTAGATTGTATGCATTTCCATGTTTACAATCCTTCTATTGCCAGGTACTGCATATGCTATTTATGTTAGTGTAGTCATTTTTATCATACATACATGCTTCACTTGTTCCCTTTGAGTACTCATAAATTAATATAAGACTTTGATCCTCTACATAGATCTAGATTTACTACTATCCACCCATTGGGGGCATATACACATATACACTGATTCATCATTATTATATTATCCCATTGGAGGCATCATACACACAACTTTTGATTTTCTAGGTTATATCTTTCTATGCTCCATATCACATATTTAACATTGATTATATCTTGATATTGATCATCTTACACTACACTGATTTTTTTACCAACTACTACTATAGACTCAACTTATATACATCTTTGCTCTTATACAGATTCATACAATATAATTATTACATACTTTAATTTATAGATTTACTAATTTATATTTGACTACCTCTCTTTACTTCTACATTTACTTGAGGGCATTTGAATATTGCATTGTTCTTTCATTGCTTTCATACTTTGGACATGTGACCATGTCCTTGTGTATGCTTTTTGATTATGTATGTAGACATTTGAACATGTCCTTCCATATGGATCTAAGCTAAAATTATGTGCTCTTTTGCATATGAAAACATTTGAACATGTCTTTGTATGTGTTCCTTTTCTTAGACTTATTGACATGTGCCCATGTCCTTTGTATTATGGCCCCTTGGCCTAATTTGCATTTTTCATGTGTTTATATGTATGTTTTCATGTATGCATCATGGCCATGACACTTATCTCTTACTTGTTGCTTTCACATCTAGTTTACGATACCATGAGGGTCCTCATGCATCTCCCCTTCCTTTTTGGGTGCCTTGATGGACATCATGCTCCAACCCCCCAAGTAGTTTATTCATATTTATTGTTCATATACATGGTTACATTGTTATATCTATCTTGATAACCTTGTGAATGCTAGATATAACATATATTATACATTTCTAGCTTATGCTCAATCTCTTTTACATTCTGATGTCATGTATACACATCATATTGGTTTATCACATAAATATCATATATTTTTTAGTCTAACATACATGATGCATAGAATTTATTTTGAGGACAATTATCATAGAGGTTCAACAACTCCCCTAACAAGAGGGGGAATTCACAGGGGTTTGTTATAGAGATTAGGCCATCCTAGTGCACTCAAAAGATAATTTTTAGCATGTAAACACAAATTACAGAGCTTGGACTCATGAAAATATAGTGAAATATAGTCACACACATCAGTCTCAAATTTTCCTAGAAATAACACTTTTGGAAAATAGCACAGTACCCTGCCAGGAGTGTAGTGCACTATATTCCACCTATCATATTATTGTCTAATAGCCTAAAAAATATAAAATTCTAAAATTGTTAGAAAGGTACAATAGGTATAATTTAGATTTGCATAGTCTTAATCATATATTATCAGATATATTTAATATATATTCAATTTTTAAATAAAATTACACAGGTTTATTCATATTGGGGGCGTCATGCATGGTATAATCAATCTCCTTTTAGTTTTAGATATGCACAAAAATAGATTACTACAATTCAACCTAGAATCCATATACATAGATATTAGAATTGGGGGTATGTACATGGCACATTATTTACATATGCTTAGTTTTATACCAATTCTCTTAGATGGAATGATAACCCCATGTCATTCTATAGGTTGTATACTCTAGACACCATATGCACTAATTTAGCACTAGGATTACACTAGATTGATGCCTCATTTCATCTGTAGTGGTTGACATTCCTAAGTGGCCTAGAACTATTTTATATTCCCAAGTTCCCAAGTGGCCCTTGAGTCATTTTAAATTCTTGAGTGGCCCCTAAGTCATTTTGCATTTCAAAATTCTCAAATGGCCTAGAGCCATATTTTATAGATTCATGACACCATACAATTTTAGTTTTATCTTTTTCTACTACAAATGGGTAGACAATGATGGAGTCATGACCTATTTGAGGTCTTGAGACATCTACATAAGAGGGTTGGATAAATCATTAGTCCAATACAAGCTATTCATAGATTATGATCTATGAATAGGGATGTAAACTAATGGATTCAAGGCTAGCTTGAGTTCTTCAGCCACCCACACATGGGGATTGGGAGACATCACCCTAGTCTAAACTATTCACCATTTGATCACCATCTACATGTACACACAAGCTTTAATCAAGTTTTTTTCATTAGTTGACGTATCTAGTGAGGTGTATTAATTATTTTCCTCTCTCTCATAATGATTTTCTCAGTTTTCTCTTTATTTTTGATATTTATTAAGGATTGATTCATATATGTTTCATCTATAGGACATGAAATGGAGCACTATTCATAGAATCATACTCACATTCATGAGCTTTGCCTCATAAATAAGTCTAGGTACATTTTTCTTTCCTTTATCCTAGTCATTTCACTTTGTTACATTTATAAAATAAAGGAGGGGTAAATGTAGTCGTTAAAAATATCATTGTAATGCAATGAGTGTCACTTGAGACCACCCTATCCTTAGCTTAACACTAAACCTATCGTAGGGCCTATTTTGATCGTTTTCTAAATTTTATATGCGTCTAGCCCATGCCCAAATATACTAAGAGCTATATTGAGCCATCACCTAGGCATCCCCGATCCTTTTTCACTCATTCTAGCCACATAGATAATATTATGACCCCATTAGTCTATAGCATAGTCTGTTATTGGAAAAGGGGGTAATGTTATTAACCCTTAGGTTTATTTTCCCCTAACAAATATATTTACACTTCCCAAAGAATATTAGGGTTAGCCTAGACTTGTTTCAGGTCTTGACAAGCATCATAACACTATATAAAGACCACTCTCATTCATTTATCCCCCAGATGGCAACTCTCATGAACAAACTTAGAAATAGTTGTGAAAATTAAGGTTATTGATCCCTATTTACCTCTATTTTTTTATACATCCATATACAACATCCCAAAGCTTAATTTTACTTAGGTTTTCAGTCTCAATTCACACTCAAAACATTCAAATTAACATTCATACTCAGGCATACTAACATCACTCTCACTTGCACCAACACTTAGATTGGGAGAACTACATTAGGCTTGATCCCTTTTTGAGGTATTGGTATGTAGGCACCACTTAGCACATGGGGTGTTGAGGTCACAACCAACCTACCCTACTAATGCCATTCTTCTTCCACTTATGTTCATCAAAACCCTAACAAATATAGAGGATTAGGGTTTCATAGTGAAATTGGTCAAAATATAGATTAGATGATGGTTTAGGTTTTGGTTATACAACCTATAAACTTCCCAAAATAGAGTGAAGGTCTACCCAAAATTTTATTGCTTCAACTACACAAGGTCATTAGTGTAACATAAAAGGCCAATAATGCAGTACGATACTAGAAAAGAGGGTCATACTATTATTCAAAGAGGTTTTTAATACCTATTCTTTGCTGACGACACTTTGCACCACTCCTACATCGCTTCCCTACCCACCACTTATCTATCTTAGTCATATTTTCTAGATAAGTACACCTTTTATAATTAATTAATATTTATAGAATATTTAAATAAATCAATAATTATACAAATTAGTGGTTGTTGATATTGTAGTATTTTATTCCCTTATTTATTACATAGTTCTTTATCAACCTTAGGGTTACATTCCATAATACTAAAAAAGATAATTTGGAATTTTAAAAATCTTCTTATTAATAGAGTTTGCATTGGGATACAATAATATATTGTGCATCACCATTAATGGGTCAATCCTAGGCATATCTGAGTAATCCCAAGCAAATAATTATTAGTAATTATGTAGAACTCACTAATAAGCCTTGCCTTCATCATCTTGCATCATTGCTACAAATAATATCGACCAAGGATTTTTTTGTTCCATAGTTAAATTATATTATTTATTCATTTAACAATGTAGAGTGCTCTGTAATAAATGGTGTTGTAGGAATAATATTATGTGCATCATGTTAGACATTGGTATCATCACTCTCACCAAAGTAAGCCTGAACAAAGGTGGCATGAGGAAACCTATTTTTATGATAAAAGGAAGGGAGATACTCATATACCCCCAAGTACTCTAATAATGACTCATCATTTTAAAATTCATCAAATGTCAATTTTTTTGGTGAAGCAGTGTTATCAAAAAAATGAGGGTGAATCACAAGTAGATCTATTGTGGAAGTATGCATACATTCAAATTTGGCCTTTTAGAAATAAGGTGTGGTATGAGTAGATTAATTATGAGTTAAAAATTTATTTGAAATCCCCAAGACTTACTGATTTATGTTATTTTTAGGAGAAATGGGTTGAGATATACCCTAATCATGTTTTCCCAACCCTTATCCTTTGCATCCATATTTGAGTAAATATCGATAACCAAAATCAGGTTTATAGGGTTGTGACATATGATAGTTTGTTTGTTGGATTATGGCACAATGTTTGATGGGGTTAGTATCCATAAAATATGTGTAAATAAATCCTTTATGGATAAATATTAAGCATGCATTAGAGTAGATGGAACCACATACATTTCATGTATCCAAGGCCTTACTAAAAGTATATAAAAATTTAAATCATTTACCATAACTATTGATCATTTTTGACCCCCAGGTAAAAAGGTCAACCCCTATAGAAAAAAAATTGCTTTTAATGTCTTATCAACCTTTTTCATAACACATTCCATGCCTTGTGAAGTCTTCAAATAGTCTTTCTAAGGTCTTGTTAGTAAAAGTTAAGGTTTATTTGATAAAATTAAGGTAATGGTCTGTTTTGATCTTGTAATAGTCTAGTTATTCCATGAAATAAAGAGGTGGATACTAAATGTGTCATAGGTTATTGAGTGTCTCTAAAAGTCATATTACCCCTTAATCACCTTGCATAAACATTTCACACATGTTTGGAAAGATTAAGGTTATTTTGCAAACTTTAAGGTAAGTGAAATTGAGGAGAAAAGTGTGTATAACCAAATCCCTCATGTGTAAAATAAAAAAAAGGTGAAGTGTGCATAAAAAAAAACCTTTTTACAAGCTTGTGAAGGAGTTATGTAACTGACATATATGTCAGGGATGTCAAATGACATCATTTTTACAAGAAATCACTCCAAAAGGGCAATTTTAAGCACTTATACAGACCAAAAAGACTCAATTTCAAGTGAAAACATTTTAGAGATGATTATTTAGCTTATAAAATTAAAATCCATGCTTGGATTATAGTTACACATATAGATAATGCATAATTTGCTTCAGAACCTCCATCACTCCCTTGTCAAGCTCACAAAGGTAGATTTTGGATCCTCATTCCATATAGCACAAGGAGAGTTTGGAACTAATATTTTTTAAAAATGAGGGGGTCCTAATAATCTTAAAATCCATTTCCATATTCATCATATATGTGTCCCATCCTTTATGAATAATCCTTAAGAAAGGAAAGTGGTCTAAAACTACCAACAAACCCCACATGCTCAATTTATCTCCTTGAAATGATAATTGAGGATAGTTGGAAGCATGAATGAAGTTAAAAAGAGTCTATAAGGGTTTGAGAAACCATATCACACTTTTATCCACCAAGTGTGGCATGTGTGACTTTGGAAAGAGAGCAAAAGACCTCCATAGGATAGGTTATAAGCTTGCACTTGAGGTTTTGAAGCTTCTATAGCTGATCCAATGTATTTATATGATTGTATAAGGTTTTCATCATCTTATAGCTTAATTTATAGCTATAATTTTTTATTATTATTCCATATTATCCTTCCAAAAGGTCACATCATAACTCACCTTGAAGACTGTGTGTAAGATGCATATATAACAATGGTTTAAGAGGTCTTATCTTGCATTATCAGGGTCATATGAGAGGTCATGAACTCATAATAAGTGCAAGGAATCAATTGAGGGTGATATTAGGGTTTAAAAATACTATGAATAACCTAATAAAAGGTTTATTGTATTGAAAATGTAGACCTATAGGTTTGCCTAGACCTTTAGGTCTCTTTTACACATAAAATGTAATTTTCTTGCATTAGAATTAAGGTTTCAAGGAATAAATAAAAATGAGAGTACAGTAATAGTGATGGTGTACATGATCCAATTTTAGTTTCCTTCTTAAAAGGCCTTGATACATTTTAAAACCTATACATTGTTCAATTCATCTCCTCAATAAATCGTGTGAGTTTCAAAGAGACTAGTGAAAGATTAAATGTTGTCATATGAGACATAAATGCAAGAAGAATATTTGAAATAGTATTCCATTTTTATATTTTATCACACCATCAGTTTATGGAATTCTGAAGGAACTCATACCATGACCACCTACAGTTAGGCCTACTTGAGAGAGGCAAACTCACCTTCAAATACTCTAAGAGAAGAGGCAATGGTTGCATGATAACTAAGTTTGGGTGAGTAAATGAGATGCATGGAGGCCATAAAGACTAGGATAATCTTGAATAATGTTATAAAGTGGTTTATCGAGAACCTAACTTGATCTTGTAATCATCCACATTAATTATCACATACAAGTCACTTCAGACCTTAGTAAAGAAGAGATTAGTTGGAATGTATTTGATGGATTCCCATAAGTTGTTAAAGGGAAAAGAGATGGTAAGAAGATAATTAATATTTATAACATCATAAATAATGTGAATCAATCCAAGATATTTCTAATTTGGTTAACTTTTTAGTCAAGAAAAATAGTGATGACACCTATAGGCCTATGTGAGAACATGAGAGAGACTTGAATGCAACATGTGCATTGAAGTTGGAGTTAAAGTTAACAAGAAAGTGAATGGAACCAATAAAATAAAATATAAACATAAAATAATTATTAAAATGGATGATTAAAATAAATGATCAAATAGTTTCACTTCACCCCTACAGTCACACAATCAAAATTAACACATTCAGGTCTACCAAATCAAGTGCAAGATGCCTCATTATATGAAGGATAGAGAGGTCTGAGGGAGAATAATCATATAAAAATTATTATCTTGAAAAATAATTACCTTCACTATAACCTTCAAGGCCAAGGTAGAAAATACCAAACTTTGATAAGTTTTTGTAGGCCTAATAGGTCTAAACTCACACACACAGGCCTGTATGTGTTAAATTGTGAAGAGAATGGTCTATGAAGGTAATATGGGAACCTAAATATCTCTAAGAAGATGAAGAGGAATTAAATTTAAGAATTATATGAAGTTTTTAACCCTTAAATGGAGAGGAAATGTCTTAAATGGGTCTTTTGTATTGTTTTGCTAGAGAACCCTAGGTATGAGCCAATGTAGGTTGTAATAGAACTGTGGAGAAGGGTGGAAAAATACATCAATGGGATAAGTCATGGTGGATATTATATACCTCTTTTAGGTTATTATAAATCAAAACCAAACATCAAAATAGCACTTTTAGGCTTACATTCTCTCTCCATCTCATCAAACATAGTCTTACCAGCTCGAAAAGCACTTTCATAAGCTTGGAATAGTATAAAAAAGTTACATGGGATCCCAATATATTTGTATATTTTAGGGGGAATTATCTAAGTTTTATATATTTCATATTTTCATTGATCAAGGCCCTATGCTTTATGAACCATTGTTAAGATGATAAACACGTTTTTGGCTACTAAGAAGACTAATAATGACTTGATTGAGGAGATAGTCATTCTAAGTGCCCAAGGTGGATTTAAATGAGCTCAAAATGAATTTATTTATCTTATTAACTCTCCTAATCACCCTATAATACCCTTTTTTTCCATGTATAAGGTATATGTTGTATGAAATTAATCTAAAATGCTTGGCTATAGGCTCATTTGAGGGTGTATAGGGTATGAAATGGTATCTAAACCAAGTATCAAAGCCTATCAAGCATGATAAGAAGTTTCATGATTATTTAAACTCTTTATAAGGTCTATTAAGGTTATATTTTATCTCTTCAAGTCATCAAGTGGGGTCAAGAAGGGAAAAATGCACCTTTTTGCTTATTGAGAAGCCTATCTCAAGCTTATGGAGTACAACAAGAGAGCTCTCTTTAAGCATATGGAGTTTTTTAAAGGTGTTTTAGGCCTTAAAAAACCATTTCCAAGAATTATAACCTACAAATTTCTTTTCAAATCACTTCAAATGCATCTCAAGCCTGTTCAAGCACTTAGGCTAGGGTTTTAGCCAGAGGCTAAAATTTGGCATGGAGCATATTCAAGGTATGGGTAAAGTTAATCAAACACTTTTATTGAGTTTCATATGTGTGGGAGTCAATTTGAGCCAAAACTCAATTTGTAGGCCTGGAGGCTTAATTGAGGCCTAACTACAGAGAGAAAAAATCAAAATAAGTGTACTTCCACTCAGAGTTGGGTCATGAAATTTAGCATGTAACTATAAGGGAATATAGGTACTTAAAACTATTACCATTTTTATACGATCATCCAATTATCTTACACAAGGAGCTTTGCATGTTTTTAGGGTTACGTATAATCAAAGGCTAGTGAGAGATTAAGGTACAAAATAAGGTCTTGGTGAGTGTTTGATGGATTAAAATGAGTTGTTTTAGGTCTATTATGACTAATATATTCCATCCATGGATAAAAATTTTAGTCATGAAGACAAAATCAAGATTTTACACTTGCAAGCAAGGAGAGACATAGTGAAGCCAAATGGGCTTCAAGACACCTAAGGAGTTACTAGATGATCACCACTGAGATGTGAGTTTAGAGAGCTCCTAAGAAAGTGAAGTGTGTTAAAAAGTATAGAAAGAATGTAACTCAACATGACTTGATGATAAAGTATGCCACTTTTCACCTCACAAGCCAAAAGAAGGGCAATTTTAAAGAAGACAACAAGGTGTCAAGCTACTAGACAAACTCCTACACCATTTGGAAGAGGATGCATCTTCAAGAGAGTAACACTTATCCTTTAAGACCTTTTGAAACTATTCTCTAACTATTTTCTTGATTGTAACTCTCATTTGACACTTGTCATGGCTCACTTCTATGCCCCTCTCTCTTCTTTTCTCTCTTTTCTCTATAAATTAAACCTTTTTTGGCTATGTATCATCCTCCACTTGGGTATGATGAAGCCCTACCAATTTGTATGTTTTTGATCAATGAGAAACTACTAATTTTACTTCTTTGACTGGTTTTAGTATGTGTGCACGACTAGGTGATCTTGCCAAGTGTTTGCTTAGTCTTCCTTGGCATGTTGTCTTTTTCTAAAATTTATATGCAATTTGAAAGCTTCTTTATAGGTCATGTGAAGTGTCCAAGTGAAGTGTGAAGGTTGAGTGAGTTGTTTATTCATTAGTGTCATTATATGACCTTTTGATTAGTCCACCTAGCCAAACATCTATCACAACCTCCATAATTAAGTACTGATGTAGAGAGGTAGATTAGGAATAGTGTGTGTTTAGGTTAGTCTTATGGTTGATGTGCACATGCAATTGGTTGGTAGTGGTCAAATTATTTTGGTGCATCACCTCCATTAGAGTAAGTTTCTCTCTCTTTTCCTAACAAATTGATAGATTAGTGAATGAGCCTAAGTGATACATCAAGGGGAGCTATCCCTAAAACATAGAGATTTAATCCATATAAAGGTCACCCACAACCTATGATTATCTCTATGTTACCCCAAATTTGGAAGGCTTGAACAATATTCCATGGGTACAAATTTGGGTGATAACAATAACATGACACAAATTAGGTAGTGTATGAGGTCCCACAATAATGTTCAATATTATTTGCCCCAATAATTATTGTGGAATAGTATAAAATACTTTTATGCTGATATTGGAAGGTTTCAAATCATTAGGCTTGATGCCTGATAAGAAAATAAGGGATATGTTGCAACTTTTGAGCCCTGAGCCATTGTCCACAAGGACTCTTTTTACAATTTTATTTCACACACAAACCAGAATGTATAATGGTAAGCAATAATTTATGAGGTCTTGCGATGGTAGGTCTTCTTTTTCAAAGGATATATTATGTTCAATCCATTTGATGTAATTTAACATATAAGCCACATATATAAGCTCCATATTACCTGGTAAAAAGATCATGCATAATGCATCCAAAAGAACATTCTTATAGTGGCAAGAATGGTGAAGTAAGTAAAAATGTGAATTTTTAGATATAAAATAATTAGAAGAGTTTGTGGCATAGTGGGAAGAGCAAGATTATTTCATGTATTCCCTTTGGAATTTTGTACAAACATGTAGGAGCTCATTGTAAACATTATAACAAGAGGGGGTATGCAAGAATACATGTGATTTGCAGTAATCAAAATTTGAACCCCTTATAATTTGGATTGATTTAAGCTTGTATGAGACATAAAAACTAACAACTACTATGAAGTAATACAATATGAAGTAAATAACAAATACATCCATATTAAACATGCCTTCTTGATAAATTTAAAAATTCATTTTTAAAAATTAGAAACAACAAAATAAAAAACCCTAGCTGACTAAAAACCCTAGGAATCATAATTTTTTTACATCCAAATGAATCAGGTTTACTAAATGTTTAACCCTAAAATCTATATTAATAAAAGTATAGGTTTAAAAAGGGAAGAGATAGCCTATACATAAGGATGTTAGACTATCTCTAAATCATGCCAATTATTTAAAAAACTCAGATAGAACATATACTCAATTTATTATATTGAGATGCTAAAAATAGAAATTATAGCTGTGATATATATTTTAATGATAATGAACACAAGATAACTATCTGGTTGTGATGCTAATACAGATCTAGATCTGGAATAGGTAGAAAGTGGACTAGACCTAGTTTCTAACCTCTATAGTCGCAGACACTTGTGTTGACTTAGAATGCTTGCATTAAGTGTCTAATACAAAATACTACTAAAACTAGATGTAACCACCTAAATTCTTTTAGATTTTACATTACCTTCATTCTGATGCATTTAGATCTAGATAATGGATTATTACTCTTTGTCAAATAACAAAAACCCTAGTTCTTAATCTTCATATTGGATAGGAAAAATGGGTTAGTAGGTACACAATGTCAAGCTACCCTAAAGACCCCTTTATAAGTGAATGTTGACTATATATCTAATACTCTAAAGAGGGCCTTAGACTTATGTATTTCTCCCCTACAAGTTGACTTGTGTGTGAATCATGCAAAGTGTGATAAGCAAGTATAATAGTGAGCCTGCTTGTAACTTGGTAAATATAAACATTGTGATGATCCTTTAGTATTTTATGTATGTAAGTGAAACTAGAAATATCTATAACTTATCATACTCAATAATATTCAAGCTTGGAAAAGGTAATCAACTAACAAGTACACTTAATAATACGTTTAAATTAGGGACATGACCAATAATAGATCCATTAAACCTACAGTAGGGGATCACTTATCACACTATGGAAGAGGATAGGTTTCCAAGGCCTCTAGTAAAATTCCATTTTGTGATAATAATAACTAGGTTTTATTATTTTAAATAATATTTAAAAAGCTAATCTACTAAACAACTATGCAAGCTAATATAGTAAATGCATATGCAAGCTAATCTAGTGCTCACCAAAGCTTGTGGCACAAATGGGGAAGATACTAAACATGAAAAGACAAATTTATATATAATATATAAATGATCTAAGCAAGGAGAGATATAATTTAATATATATTAGCTCTACAACATCTACTTATCAAATTATGAAGGGATAAAAATATACTTACCTTGTTGAAATGAACCTGTCCTACCTCAATATCTCTCTTAGCCAATGGTGCTTTGTAAGTTGTTGTTGTGGGATTATAAGGATCACAAGGATAAATTAGCTTTAGGCTATAATACTCCTCCTATGCATCCAAGACCTCCACAAAATAATTGCTACTTCTCCAAGGCAAAAACCTAAGCAATTAAACTTCCTATTGACTGTATAAGAAAATTTTCAAGTAGTAATGATGCATAATTGAATGATCTTATATTAGAAATGAAATGAAGAGGGGTATATATGGACATGGATTGATCCTAACCCTCCCAGGAATTTAGCCAATGTAGTCAACTTGATCGACCTCATTAGGTAGGAAATAGAGCCATTAAGTCTTGAACTATATCGACTTAGGCTGACAAAGTTCTATAACATACACTAAACTAATAATGGGATTGACCTAGTTGATGTAGTAGGAAAAATGGTAAAAAGTTTTTTTTGCTTAGGTAGGGTTTATTTTAGGCAATGAATTGCTTAGGGAAGTGTTTAAATGAGGTTTAAAATATTATGGAAATAGGTAAGAATAGCTTGTATTAGTTTTAATTGGTTATATAGGGGCCAAAAATATTGCAAATCACCAAAGATCCACTAACCCCTTTCCTAATTCACCCTTTAAGGCATACACTCAGAGATATTGAGATTCAATAGGTTTTTGTAAGAGATAAAACATCAGTAACTGATAAAGTTTAAAATATTGTGTGTATATATATGCCCTACTCAAAGCTCATCACATGTCACATAGTTATGACATGGGATGATGCTTCAGGAAAAGAAAATAACAACAGATAATGTTGAGTAATAGATTATAGTAAAAACATAAATTAAAATAAGAGTAAGGAAATAACTGATGTAATGTAAAAATATCATATAAATACCTTGACTTACCTTTATCTCTAAATTATTGTCTACTATATTTGTAATTTTGATCATGGAGGGCACATTAATTACTTTGGACAAATCCTAGGGATGAAAAATTAAAGAATAAGAACAAAAAAATGTAGGGAAATCAAAGTAACTAAACATTACATAACTGAAGTAAATCACTTGGTCCATTAGTAAGCTAGGGTGATAAGTGCAAAGTTAGAACTAAAAAGACCAAGGGAAATTGAGAGTAACTCAAGTAACCAAAAAAACCAAGGCTAATAAATGACCTAAAAAACTTAAACAAAATGTACCTTAAGTAAGCAAAGTAATAAACCCAATCAAACCAATGACATGTGCAAATAAAATGACAAATCTAACATCAATGTAAAAGAAGTAACAAACCAAACTTAAACAAAGATGGAAAAGGAGCATAAAGTAAAACAACATTGATAAGTGAGAAGTAACAATCCAAACTCACTCAAAAATGGAAAAAGTAAAATATAGAAATGAAATAAGATGATCGATAAAAAGATTGAAAAATAAATTTTACAAATTTTAAAAGAAACCAAGGAAATACAAGAAGGATAAATCAATGATGTAAGGAAGTAAAGCATAGTCAGTCAAAAATACAATTTTATTCTTAAGATAAATAGAACCAAAGAAAAATTATTGATATCATGTTTTATAAAGATGTTTAGAAGAGGGAATAAAGAAGTTGGGAAATAGATTTAGAAACAAACTTGCCTACCAAGGGGGAAAATGAAATGGATGGTGGGGGAAATTTAGGTGATGCCAAGGTAGAAAATCTTTATCAGAATCAAGACACCCCAATTAAGTTGAAAAAATAAGAGGACTTTCGACATTAAGGACTCTGGAGAACTTTCCTTAGCCACACAAATTTGGGTTATCTAGTGAAGTATAAATATTAGTCCATGAAGGTTATACACATGAAAATTAAAATGGACCTACCTTCCCACAACATGTTCCCCATTCTTTAGGACCCTTTATAGAGCCATCGATCTATTACAAAGATTGGGTACTTGTGTGAGAAAGTAGGTTGCACTATATATAATTTTAAATCTTTTATCCTAGTATACTGGCCTACCGCAACCCAATGGACTTTGACTTTATCATGAGGCCAACTATGAAGTTTAAGCTTCAACAAGAATACAAGGTGTGCTTAATAATCACATCTTTTGGTGTGATTTTAAATTTTTATTTATAATTGCCTTTTTATCATTTCCTTTTGTTTTAAATGATTTGGCTTTTAACTTTTTTATGGATTTTGAGATTCTTCCTCCATACGGATTTAGAAAATTAATATGGGTGTTAAAAATGACTATCACTAGAAAACATATACTTGGTAGCTAAAACAAGAACTTAGAGAGCATGGTATTTATGATTCTTGTGCTTTCATGTTAAATAAGAATGATATTGTGAAATTAACCTTGGTATGCCCAAAGTGGAATTAAAATATGGTATACAAGGAGAATGAATATTAAATGATTGAGTTACCTCAAATCACAAAAAATGTGACAATGTGAATAGGATAAAATGACATGTACACATGACTCTATATTACAAGAAACAGTGGATGTGTAGTGAAACACATAGAAATAATTCTTTTGAAGGTATTATTTATAAAAGAAGTAAAACTAATTTTGAGAGAATGAGATCACAATCTTTAACCATTGCCTTAATTTTTAAGAAAACATTGCAATTTAAAGATAGTTTTGAAAAATTTATAGATTTTATGAGGAAATCTTGGTCCTATCTAAGGTCTTAAAATATAACTCATAAAATATAAATCAAAGTGGGTAAAAAAATTTTATTATGAGGAAGGGTTGGTCCTATCCAAGTTTTTATACTGCAACTCACAAAAGAAAGAAAAAATAAATAATGAAAATAAACTTGTAAAATGACAAATTTATGATCAAAGAGAAAATGTTAAGTATAAAATATGAAATAATATATATTCATGAGGATGGTTGGGTCTTATCCATGGTATTATGATACAACTCATGAATTAAATGAAAGCAATAAAGATAGACCAAAGTACCAATTATAAGGGCTAAGACTATTGTATAGATTGTATTGCTATAAATTGGAGATCTTTGTAAGAGACCTATAAAAAGTGTTAATATTTATAGTCTATGGAAGTACAAAAAGAAATTAAATATTTGAGCAAAATATTTATTTAAAAATTGAGCATTAGTAGGTTCTTTAAAAACATGTCCTTCATTAGTTTGTAATCTATAGGCACTAAGACCAAGGATGCATTTTACTAAGTAAAGACCCCACCATTTTTGGGCATATTTTCCTTCTTTGTCATGTGTATAATCTAGTTTGAGGACTAAATAACCAACATTTAAAGTTTATACTTTGACTTTTTTATTATGTTGTTTAGAAATGTGAGCCTTGTATTGGTGATTATGTTATAAAACAATCATACGGTGTTTATTAAGAAAGTCTAAAGCATAAAGATGGGTTTCATGTAATTCTTCATCAAGAATTATACCATGAAGAGATATACATAAATAATAGAGTTCAAAATGGTAATGCTGATTCATACCTATATACTAGTGAAAATGACATTGCCCCAGTAGCTTTGCAAATGGTAGTGTGGTAAGTCCAAAGTGCAAGATAGATATGGAGGTGCTAATTAGTATGACATTCTCCAATAGTTTTTATAAGATTTTGTTCAAAAAAATTTTAGTGGCTTCTGCTTGGCCATTACATTGAGGATGATAAGGTGCTGAGAATTTATGGTGAATTTTGAATTTTGTACATAATTATTTCATGTATTTATTTTTGAAGTTCCCAACATTATAAAAAATGATGGTATAGGGAAATCCAAAATAACAAATAATTTTATTGAGACTAAATTTGGAAATGGAAATACCAGTGACATTATCAAGGCATAATTGTTACCCATTTTGTAGAATATTTAGTGGAAGTTATAATGAATACATGGCCATCTTGTGATCTAGTTAATTTTCCATTGAGATCTAATCCTCACATAGAGAATGGCCAAAGAGACTCTACTATTTGGTGTTTAGCCAGAGGAGAGTGGATTAAATCATCAAGGAGTTGACAAGGATTAAACTTTTTAGAAAAATTAATAGCATATTTTTCTATATTAGGCCAAAATTAACCCATAAACAAGCATTTACGAGCTATCACATGATCACTATAGTGATCACTACAAATGCCCCCATGTGCTTGTTCTAGGAGAGTAGAAACTTATTCTTTAATTACACATCATAGTAGGGCTCCTTTTACATTATGATAATAAAGGGTGTTGTATCAAAGTACATACTTGAAAGATTGGTTACGTATTCAAGTCTTTTCATGTGGATTTATATCTAGAGGGTAAGTTTGGTGTTCAATAAATTGAATTATGTTTTTATACCATGGGCTTTGTCGAATAATAATAACCTCAATATGACAAATTAGAGAGTCATTTTTTTTTTATAAATAAGAAGGTGTTTTTATTATTTGAATAAGAAATTGAGAATCATAAAGTACTTGGTGAGGGTGAAATAAAGATGCTGATGAAGCCAAAGAATCAGCTATAGTATTTTGATCTCTTGGAATTGGTTTAATGGTAAAAGAGGCAATTTTTTTGTAAGTGTAGTAGAAATCTAATGACATATGATTAAATTTTCACTTTTTCATTGATAATTTCCACTAATTTGATGGCATATAAGTTATGAATCAACCAAAATGTGTAAATATGAGATCTCTAAATTAATTACAACTTGCATGCTTAGTATTACAACTTCATATTTAGCCATGTTATTAGTGACATCAAAAGTTAATTGAAATACTAAAGGTATAATTTTACCATGTTGGTTGGTTAGAATACATCCTACCCCAACTCCTTGGAGGAATTTTGTGCCATCAAAGTGAAATGTCCAAGTATCTTCATGTAAGTTAATTATAACTTCTGGTAATTATTCAATGACTACTTTAGATTTAATGATGGCAAGAGTGTAATAATTTTCTTCTAGATTATTTGATTTTAGATCAATAATGAAATTGTGAAAATAATCTTTGAGAGAAATTACTTGGTTAAGATATTCAATGTAAATAATTTTTTCATTAGGGAGAGTATCTTGAAGGTGATTTGTAACTGGTAAGGAAGCCACCAACAGTTGGTTTGTAATGACTTATCCTTTGACATATTTTTGTGTAACAATTCAAAGGTCAAATTACATCAATATGACCATACATTTTCCAATTATATCTCTAGGTAAGAAATATTTGAAGAATAAATGATGAAGTGGATCAAAATGGATAATGACATAAGTGGTTGGATAGAAAATATAATGATAAAGATTTTCAACTGTGAAATAGCTAGTAAGACAATCACGTTCTACCTTGGTATAACATTTTTTATAATTAATTAAACCTTGAATGATATAATAAATAACATATTCTCTACTAGTATCATCTTTTTGAAAAAGCATTTCACCAACTAATATGGGGTAGAGGATGTATATATAATTAATGGATAATAATTTCCAAGTGGAGAAAGAGTGGGAGGATGAAGCAGAGATTATTTGATACTATCAAATGATTTTTGGCATGAATCTATACATTTTAGAGCATTACCTTTTTAAATAATAGAATTTATAAAGTGAATACAATAGGCCATTTCTGGAACAAATTGAATGAATTACCCCTAGTTTTCCAAGATATGTCTATATGTCAGGAATAGATTGGGGAATAGGCATGTTGATGATAGCTTTTACTTTAGTGGGATAAACATAAATGCCTCAAAGGGAAACTAGAAAACATATAAGTTTACCAGATGTAACTATGAATACACATTTATTGTTAGGTTGTGGAGCTAAAAGCTTCACCAAGATGCAAATAGAAGAAGTTATGGAGGATACAGAGTTGCAGAGAGTTGTTGAATGCGTTGCAGGAAAATCGACGTCGGTCTGATCAACCGACATTAGTAAGATGGCAGTGAGGAAGCAACCAGCATCGGTCACCAGTCAGCCGACATCGGTCATGGAGGAGCCGACGTCGGCAGCCTATGCGAGAACAGGCAGTTTGCATGTTGATCCCAGAGAGTCTATTTTTGGACTGTTTGTTTGCATGTCAAAGGCTAGTCTTAGTCTTGAGTTGCATGTCTAATTATTGTAATTAGGTTAGTATAATTATTGTAAGCATGAGATCTATATATGGACTCATGGGCTGTATTGTAAATTTGTAGCTAGAGAGTAAGAGAGCAATAAGCTCCTTCAGATAGAGGAGAGCAATGGTGCATTCCTCATAGTGCCACAGTACCAAGGTGGGTACTAGTTTGGAGAATTAGCTGGGTTCTTCATATTTGTATGATCTTAGTCAATAGGTTAGCATGGCTTCTTTTGGAGATCTACAATGGTGAGTATGGTCTAGTGATTTGCAAGTAGCAGTAGAGAGCAGGGGATCTACTTGGAGTACGGTTGTGTACTTGGTGTACTGGCAGCATGTTACTGACTGGTTGGAGAGGTGAACATCAATTCTATATTGGAGTTGATTTTTGGGACCAAGAGAGAGAGGGAAGAAGGTCTTGAGGTGTGGCAAACCTTTGAGGTGGAAGAAGAAGTGGCATCTTCTTTATTGTATATTCTTCCGAGTGATTATTAATACAATTGTGTATTGTCTCTCAATTCCTGTGTTGTTTCATATTTCTAGTTACTTTTGATTCTAGTTAAATTTTGTGATTAGTTTCTTATACAGAGTAATCATATTTGTGCTCTTATTGAGGGAGCAAGATCCTGACTAAGTAGGCATCAGAGCATGTTTATTGTTCTAGGTGCCTGACAAGTGGTATAGAGCTTTTGGTTGGGTTGACTAACAGGTGGTTCAGATCTGGTAGTGTTTTTGATTACAGGTCACTCACAGGGGTTTTAAATTGAGTGGGAGTATAGCAATGACAAAAGAAAGTAAGCTATGAATGGAGAAACTGAATAGCACGAATGGTCTGATTGATGGAAAGAAAGAGCAGGTAAAAAGAGATTGTTGGTCGGTAGAAGATCAACATGTAGAAGCATATGTTGCAGGTGATGTTGCACAGGATGTTCTAGATAAAGTGGAATCTTTGTTTACAGATTCTTTTGCCTCTTTCCATGCAGCTTGAAATAAAGCATATTTTCATGGGTATGTCTTTGGAGACTTTGGAGAGATTTATTTAGGGGTTGGAGAGCCTTGTTAGATGATTGACGAAGGGGAAGTGAAGCTAAAATTACAGACAGATGACACACCGTGGTTGAAGGAAGTCATGCAGGTACCAGTCTTGGAGATGAATATAATTTCTTTAAGAAATTTGGGTGATGGGAGATGCACTGTAACTCTCACAGCGGATGCACTTGAATTAGATGGTGGTAAGAAAGTTTTGAAGTGAAAGTCAGATGTCTTTGACAAGCTAAAGAACTAGAAAGCCTTGGTGTTCATGGAGGAGATGACGAACAGAGATTAGGTGAGGGAACTAAATTATTTTGAGCAAAGCTGTGCTTATTTGATCAGGATTTTGATCCACAGAGAGCTCGCAGGTAAAAAGTTATCACTCACAGACGAACACAGGTACCGGTGTCAGTCAGACAGTAACCAACGTCAGCAATAGGAAGACTAATGTCGATCATAAAGTAACCGATGTCAGCAAAAAGGATACTGGCATCAGCCAGGGAAATGATGTCGGTAGTCAAGGTCAGTATAGGGAGCCGACATTGGTCAGGAGTAGACTGGGAGATGGCTGAGATCGGTCACTAGTATGGATGGTGGGCGGACAGCAAGCTGTCAACAAGTCTCAAATGCTCATGTCGAGGTCAGAAAGGGTAAGTGAACCTCATATTCATTGTTCACCTTCTTTATATTACTTATTGATGGTCAAGAACCAGGAAGATGCGAAGAAGCAATGCAAGTAAAATCCAGATATAGTGGGAGCTTGGCATGGATGAGGAGTGTGAGTCCTTGGAGAAGAACCAAATAGGTATTTATTGGTAGAGTTGTCAGCTAGAAGTAAGCACTGAGAGATGAAATGGATTCCCAAGTTAAAGAAGAGAGTGGATGGATACGTGAGATGGAAGGCCAAGGTATAGGTCTTGAGGAAGCTGCAGGACAGTGGTACAGGTTTGATAGGTGGATGACTAAGCATGGCTTTAGTCAATGTCTGTGTAACTATTGTGTTTATCTTACCAGGTGGATAATGATTGCAACATTATTCTGTTATTGTATGTGAATGGTATACTAGTTATAGGTTTAGAGATACAGGGTTTTCCTAAGCTAAAGGTAAGGTTAGTTCAGAGGTGTGTCATGAAGAATTTGGAGTAGTGAAATTCTTTGGCATAAGGACATGGAGATTTTATCTCCAGTGGGAGCTGATGTGAAGATGGTGTTGGTAGGGTTCATGATGCAGGATGCAGAATCAAAAATCACACCAAGGGCTAGATAGTTCAAGCTTAGCTTGAAACAAGTGTTCAAAATCACATAAGGTCTAGTGTAGACCTAAGTTTTCCCAAGCAGTGGGAGTTGTCAAAAAGTATGGAGCCAATTTGGGGAAGGAGTACTGGAGGGCAGTTTAGTGGGACTAGCAGTAGGTTAACATGTTATGCAGGGTCAAGGTCTTCACTACATGGATATGTAGGTTTAGATATGGCAGGGTACTTGAATGACAGGCATAGCATCACAGGTTGTGTGGTGGTTGGTCTTCAGGATTGACCTTGAAGAGGAATACAAGCCAGGGAATAATTTAGATAGTGTACAGGTATAGGTACAGGTGTAGCTATTTATCTCTAAGTGGGAGATTGTTAGGTTATGGAGCTAAAAGCTTCACCAGGATGTAAACAAAAGAAGTTATGGAGGATGCAGAGTTGTAGAGAGTTGTTGAATACGTTGCAGGGAAATCAGCGTCAGTCTGATCAACTGACGTCGGTCAGATGGCAGTGAGGAAGCAACCGGCATCGGTCACCAGTCGGTCGACATCAGTCATGGAGGAGCCGACATCGGCAGCCTGTGCGAGAATAGGCAGTTTGCATGTTAATCCCATAGAGTCTATTTTTGGACTATTTATTTGCATGTCAAAGGCTAGTCTTAGTCTTGAGTTGCGCATCTAATTATTATAATTAGGTTAGTCTAATTATTGTAAGCATGAGATCTATATATGGACTCATGGGCTGTATTGTAAATTTGTAACTAGAGAGTAAGAGAGCAATAAGCTCCTTCAGATAGAGGAGAGCACTGGTGCATTCCTCCTAGTGCCACAGTACCAAGGTGGGTACTGGTTTAGAGAATCAGCTGGGTTCTTCATATTTGTATGATCTTAGTCAGCAGGTTAGCATGGCTTCTTTTGGAGATCTACAATGGTGAGTATGGTCTAGTGATTTGCAAGTAGTAGCAAAGAGCAGGGGATCTACTTGGAGTACAGTTGTGTACTTGGTGTACTAGCAGTGTGTTACTGACTGGTTGGAGAGGTGAACATCAATTCTGTATTGGAGTTGATTGTTGGGACCAAGAGAGAGAGGGAAGAAGGTCTTGAGGTGTGGTAAAATTTCGAGGTGGAAGAAGAAGTGGCATCTTCTTTATTGTATATTCTTCTGAGTGATTATTAATACAATTGTGTATTGTCTCTCAATTCCTGTGTTGTTTCATATTTCTAGTTACTTTTGATTCTAGTTAAATTCTGTGATTAGTTACTTATACAGAGTAATCATATTTGTGTTCTTATTGAGGGAGCAAGATCCTGACTAAGTAGGCATCAGAGCATGTTTATTGTTCTAGGTTCTTGACATTTATATGGATTAAGTCTGACTTTATATTTAATGAGTTGATAAAAAATGATCGTTAAATCACAAAGGTGAGTTTTTCAACTTTGAGATTTAGCAATGAGATCATCCACATAAGTTTTAACAATTTTGTGAGTAAGATCATGAAAAATATGGGTCATTACACATTTATAGGTGGATCCAACATTTTTAAGACCAAAAGGCATTTTAATATAGCAATAAATGCCCCATTCTATGGTAAATGTTATTTTAAGGTGATCTTTACGAGCTATGTGAATTTGGTTATAACTTGAAAAACCATCCATAATTTAACGTTAAAATTTAATAACCAATATTAGAATTGATAATAGCATTTATTGAAGGTAAGGGAAATTTATCTTTTGGGCATGCCAAATTTAAATTATGAAAATCAAAGCATATACAAATAACCATTATGTATTTTTTTATGAACAAGAACAATGTTTGATACCCATTTTGAGTAGTCCATAGGTTTAATGAATTTAACATCCAAAATTTTAATGATTTCTTTGTGACATAAGGCAAAAATTTCAGTGGGGAACTTTCATTGCTTTTGTCTAACAAGTTTAACATTCAGATAAGTGATCATATTATGAAAAATGATACTATGATCAATTCCCATATTATATTCATATGACCAAGTGAATGATTCATGATATTTGTCAAAGAACAAACTAAATTTATCATGATCCTTAGAAGTGAGCTCTTTATAAATGGTAATAGGTTGAGGATACATTAGTGTACCATATTCTATTTTGGTAGTTTCCTCAATGAGCATAGCATTTCCATCTTGGAAATGGTATGGAGCAGGAGGAAAGGAATAAATAGGATGTTTTTAAGATCCACACTAGCAATGAAATTATTAAAACAAGTAACCTTTTTTATCAAAGTTATGAAGTTTATGATGTTGGCATGGAAACTGAATTTCTTTAGAATGGAGTAGCTCAAGTATAGCTTCATCACTAGGAAGTGTAGGTAAAGGTCCATAGTATTCAACATCTACTTCCAAATCAATGATTTTATTACCATCACTATCATATTCAAAACATATTTATCTAACTTCAGTGGCTTTAGCATCTAAGGTAATTTCTGGTGTAATAGTGGATATAGATTCCATATTGGGGATATTTGGTTGAGTAGAGTTAACCAGATTGGTAATTTTTGTTTTAGTTTGTTCAATAGGTGAAGTTTAATTCATATTAAGTTCTATAACCTCAATGGTATCCATGTGATCATAATAAGGATGAATAATTTATATTAGATTAGTTTACGTAGAAAGTTTACAAGATTCTTGAGTTAAGATTTCTTCAATTACCCATGGGGTATCTAATAATGGAGGATTAATGGGAGGTATATAACCTTTAGGTTTTGATTCAATATCAGATGATATATGAATGACATAGACATCATGATTAAAGTCATGATTTTTTGTCAATGTCTTTTGACAATGTTATACATCTAAATCTCATGATTGGGCTTGGGTTATGATATAATTATCATCATAAGTGTGAGAAATAGTGCATGATTATGTTTTCATGGGAAAATCGATAGTTGAAACACCTAAATTACTAATTTTTTTGGAGACATAGTTAAATGATCTTGAAAAAATTTTACCACTCCATATTCATCCCATGTAAAGTCATCTTCTATGCAAAAAACTTCATATGCATTGCATGGAGGGGGAGTCGTAGTAATATCATTAATTAGAGGAATGGTGTGATAATGTGGAAGTAAAGAAGGAGGAATTTATTCCTCAATATAAGGAGGTAGTATAGTGGTATTATAAATGTTTTGTAATTCATTAGGTACATCATCATCTGAATTAGTGAGAGTAACATGTAAATCATGATTCATGTCAACAAATTCAAGGAGAGGTGAACTATTAATGTGGGGAATGGTTGGAATGTGATATTGAGATTTTGGATTTGGTAGTTATATACTCCATGGTTTAGGATCAACTTATTGTTTGTAATGATTAAGATTATTAATGAATTTAATACATTGACTACATAAAGAGGCAATGGTTTGCATACAATGTTTCCATGGGAAACCAAGAAGTATGTTGTAAGATAGTGGTAAATCAAGAACCATAAGCTTAGTATGAATTGACTTAGGTCCAATAATAAATGAGAGCCAAATAAAACCAAGTGGTTTTTAATTTTTTTTATCAAATTGACTACACATGAGATGTGTTTGTTTAAGATTTTTTGGGGTGTATCCAATTTGTTGTATTAACCAAAGAGAGGTAACATTTATACCTGATCCTTCATCTACTAAGATTTTTAAAATAAGGGTATTATTGATCAAAATTTTGATAAAGAGGGTTGGATCATTAGCTCAAAAAATAATTTTGACATTAAACATATCATCTTTAAGAAATTCTGTGGATGGTTTAAAGGATATGGAAATGGTTTCAATCGTATACACTTTTGAAAGTGAAGGATCATTTGAAGGGATTTAAAAATCAAGTGATGATGGTTATTTGATATTTTTAATTATTTCATAAGGAATTTATGATGATATGGAGAAGTAAACACTAACTCCATGAGGATAATTTTACAAGACATTGAATTAAGTTCTTCCAAAAAATTTCAATGAGATTTAGAGGATGAAGAACCAACATGATGTTTATGAGGTACAATGTTTTTCATAAGAATAAGAGAAATAGGTTGGGGTTTTGGTTGTGTAATTATTTATTTGTTTGATTCATAATATGTGGGTGCAGTAGTTGTAGTATCTTTAAGTAATTATTCCTTAGTGGAAGGTTTCTTAGGTTTAGCGACATGGTCTTTATGAGCAGATTTTTGTTTATAATTGACTTTCATTGCATTCACATATTCAAAATTGGTATAATAATGATCATAATCAAAATTAATACACATATATTGTCATTTAAATGTTGTACATTAAGGGTATAAGAATATTTTTGAGGTTTAGAAGACATGGTCTTGGTAACCTATTTATTTTGGGAAGCTTTGACATAGTCATGATGACGTAATTTGATGAAAGTATCATGGTCAAATGTGTCTCCTAATAGAAAATAAATAATAAATTTGACAAGCCCACAACATGTTTCATGAGAAAGACCCACATCAACATGAAACCAGTGAAATTTATTAGGGTCATACCATGAAGGTATAACGATATTATAGGTGAAGGGTATAGATAGAAATAATAATGACTTCATTTATGATATCATTAATTATGGGTGAAAAGTAAGTTGATTATATACTTTTACTAATCCTATTTATATTTGAGGAGTAGTACTTGTAATTATGTTAGTTGAGGTTTACAAATATTCCTTGCTTGATGTATGGCTCGGTTCAAATTATTTCATAAGTAAATATTGACTTTTGACTTGATAAAATGCTTCATTTAAAGTTTTGGAGAAAATGTTTGGACCTTATATTGAAGGGAAGGTGTTAAATAAATAGTAAATAATTTGAATATATTATCATCATTCATGTTATGATATGATTTATGAGCCAATGATTTCCTTCATTTGATGAAATCATGAGCTGATTATAAGGTTGATTGCTTAACATTGATAAAATGCCTAAGACAATTCTTTAAAAGATCATTTTGTTAGAATTCCTTGACTAAATAATTAACTAAATCTTCTAATTATTTAATGAAATGTTGAGGCAATTAATTAAATGATTCTAAAACATTACCTACAAATGTTTTAATTAAAAATTTACTAGTAAAAAAGGTATTTATTTGGATCCATTACTTATAGAGATTACCAAATGCCTTAAGAAAAGATGTAAGGTCTTTAGTTCCATCATATTTAATAGTTGGAGAAATATTTTCAATATAAATAGATATAATGAAAGGAGCTAAAGGTTCATTTTGGATATTTTAAAGCATCTTATTATACATAAGGGGTTGTAAAATTATATTCCCATTCACATCTCTAAGAGGAAGAGGAATAAAATTTTGATTATTTAGAGGTAATATGAGAGGAGGTTGATTAGTCAGTTGTAATAAATGATGTTGCATTTACATCATTTGAGAGATGTTTGCTTTTTGCATAACATTCATTTTTTGGACTATTTGTACAAGGATTTGAGTAGTGTCAATTTCTGTATTTTGATTATTAATATTTAAAGGTGGAATATTAGGATTATTAAGAGGAGTGTTAGTGTTGGTAGGAGGAACATTCCCATTATTAGGGGTAAGAATGTTTCCTATTGGAGGATTCCTAATAGGATTATTCTTTAAGCTTGTATCACTTGCCCCAATGATGTAGTAATGTAGTTTGGATAAGGTAATATCCTAAGAAATATGAAATGGTTTATAATCATCCACATCATTAGTTTGGGTGATTTAAACCATGTTACAATCAATAAATGAATGATAATAAAAAGTACACCAAGAGTGATTATCCTCTTGGGTAGCTAAAGTAGGTAAAAAATAACAACCCATGTATTATCTAAATTGGTTAAGGTTATTGACAAATATTTGGATAGGTGATTTCATGATGTTTAAATAAGGTAACCAGAAAGTTAATAAAGTACAATTTGTGTTTAAAGATAAAAATTATGGAAATAAGATGAATTAGAACTTATACGGTACAAAATCAACCAATTGAGTTTCAGGAATGCAAAGAACTATGCCAACCAAGTAGTATGTATTTAGATAGGTCAATGCCTAAATGAAATGATAATAAGTAGACTAGATCAGCCAGGTAGTATAGATTCAAATAGGTTAGTATAGTAATATGGAAAGGAAAAACTAAACTATCTATAAAATACTAGGTCAAGCATGTCAACTTAATTCCACAAGAAGTAAAATAAAACAATCTATAAAAGACTAGGTTGAGTAGATCAACTTAGTTATATAGGAAGAAAAAAAAATAGTCTCTAAAAGACTATGTCAAATAATTTGACTTAGTTATATAGGAGGAAAAATAGAACAGTCTATAAAAGACTAGGTCAAATAGGTCAACTTAGTTCTGTAGGAAGGAAAATACAATAGTCTATAAAAGATTAGATTAAGCAAGTTGACTTATTTATGTAATCTAAGAAAAAATTAAAATGTTCGAAGTCTGGATGATTTAGTTTTAGTTACATAAAAGAGAATTAAACACACAAGTAACTAGGCTGAGCTGATCGATCTAGTTACAATACACAACACAAACCTTGTATCAATTCTCACTAATACAGGTTTTAAATACAACATAAATTAGAAAACATCAAGCAATGATAGTGAAATTTAGAAGCTAACTAATTATTCGAAAAGAAGATCAGGAAGACATACTACAGGTTTTGATTGAAAGTATAGGCTTCCAAAGATACTTGCTTATCTATTGGATAGTGTCAGCCTAAAATTTCATAGCATTGACTATGGAAGAAGTACCATTCCCATAACCCACTAAACCTAGTTTCAAGGGTAAGTTGGAAGTAGCTTATCAGTTTTAATTGCTAATTAATGGACCATACAAATAAATAGATGGTTAGATTCCAAAATCCTTTAAAGCATAGCTATTTCTATAATAAGTTAATAATAAATAGCTCACTATATATATATATATATGGAAAAATTTAAAAAATCACATGAAGGAAATAAAATGAATAAAGCAAGGTGAAGGAATTTTAGGAAAGAGTACGATGAAGCTTTAAAACAAGATTTTTTTGAAGAAAGAAAATTATGTAAAAAAAGAAAGAAAGGAAAGTGGGGTGATATGGAAGGATAAAGAAGGGAATTGGAGAAGAAGAAAGGGGTACATCGTAGAAGAGGGGAATAATGTGAAGAGTGGAGTAAAGGGAGAACAAAAAGAAGTACTGTAGAAGAAGAAGGTGTATCTGATATCAATTGATGCCAAGAAATAATGGTGATGTTAATAAATTTATTTGGTTTACCATGATGCTAAACTTATGAAATACATAAATTGAGTTTGTTTGAAAAAAAGATGTTTTAGATATTTACATACTCCAATAGATTTATATCTCCAAATTTTGAGTATATGGGGCAGCGCATATTGTGAACTATTGGAGGAATAAAATGTGAAGTATGAGTGAAAATGTTATCATAATGGTGATAGAATAATGTGAAAAAATGAACATACATTTACAATATTCTAAATAAATACCTGTTTAAATGACATGTAACATGTGAATTGAATATATATAATATGATTATTAATATATTTTATATATAATATATAATTAAATATCTCTATCTACAGTTTTAGTCGCTATGTATAGTAGAAACTATGTTACTATATAAAATTATACATAGGATACCTAGGAGATATATGTATTATATAGTAACATTATATAAACATGCTACACAAGATATTAGTCAGTGATATATTAAATAGACATTATAGAATATTGTAATTAATCATGTTATATGAACATGTTAAATAGGATATCCATGTAATATTTGATAAACTATATAATCTCTTTGTACAGTTTTATAATTCATATATATTAAACATCAGATATAAGATATAATAGTATAGTATATCTTACATTAATATGGTATATAGAGGCATTCTTGTGTGCTAGGGGATCATTATGGAATAATGATATCTCATGTATATGTATTAAACTATGTATATATGCCATACCATATAAAAGTGCAATGATTCATATAAAAGAGCAACGATTCATATAAAAGTGCAACAATGTAAATATTATACAATAAAGTATAATTAAAATATTTAAACATGCCTAATATATATTATAATAATAATAATAATAATACAATTAGACATCACACCTAAATGAAGTGTTGACATACATTTTTTCTGCTGTTCATATATTTAAAATTTGGTAAATGCCTAGTCAATCTTAATGAGTTCTCTTTATAGGAGATGTATTTACCAATCCAAATGCAATTGCCAACTTATCACTATATTGGTAGAGGAATAATTCTCTTTCCTGAATCTAAAAAATACAAATTGTCTAGCTTTGCATAAATCTCCTTACCTTTCCAACATCACCCCACTTCTGCATAGATGTCTAATAGAAGAACATAAGGCACAACATTTTAGGATTTAACTCAAAAATTCAAGTTTTAGACTGTGTAATAGAGTGATATGAGGCTATTTGTTACTCTTTATAAATATAGCAAAATCCATATATATTAAAACATCTAAAAACAATAGTGTATTTATATGGCATGCTTTTGACTCCAAAAAAAAATGATATACACATGTAAGAACTAAGAATAAATGATAATCAAACCTTAAAAAATTATAACTGAGTAATATAACAAACTTCTTATACTTACAGTGAACTATGTATGTTTTAAAGACTGTGTGTTTTATTTCCATTATGAAACCAATAATTAATTTTGATATTAAAATAGTAATGTGAAATTCAGTACTAAAATTTATATTCATGGATTGACATGAATATCTAATATCCATATATTCAGTATCGTGATATTCGGTATCATTAATATTAAACATTTATAGTATCATAATATTCTTAGTTTAGTTACTAATAGTATTGTGATCTAATAGTAATGTGATTTCCATGTTTATATTCAAGTATATTCATAATGATGTTTAATAGTGGGGTTATATATATTATAAGTCATGAGATATCCATAAGAGTGTTTGATGGTGATTCGACTTTGAGAAGAGCAACATATGTATATAGATAATCTATTGATTATAATACCCAATTTATTATCATGAATGTATAACTTTAAAGATTATTGAAATCACATGAAGTCATTGATTAGAATTGTAAGTGATTGTTGATATTATATATAATATTTACACATTGTTGATTACTTATATATGGTACATATTATAAATATATTTACTATGAACAAGTGCTCATATAAATAAAAAATATCGATATGAGGACTTAGATACTCAAGTGTATACATATAACATGTAGAGATGTGCCTATATCTATTTAAAATAATAATAAGTCATAGAATTATGAGGGACATGAAAACTATAACTAATTAATGTAGTCTACTAAAAATATAACAAGTTGTTTAAACAAAATATTATATTTTCATGAGAATTATGAATTTCTTTATTATGGTTGGTTATTGAAATTGAGTAGAATGTACATGAAAATGATGGACTTTGATATTATTACTTGTCATAGAATGTATTGTATTTGTATTTACTTACGAAAATTAGAAATTTAATAAATAATATACTCGATTGGTATAAACTATACTTGTTATGCTAATTATTTATGTGATATATAATATAGTGGAGATTAATTCATACATTTGATGAATTAAATGTATGCATTTTGATTATTCTTATGTTTAACATGTTTTATACCTTCTAGTAGGAAGTAATTTTTATGAATATGTTATTTATATTTATGTTATCTGGATCTCGTATTAATGGTACTAAGTAAATAGTGAGATGGACTTCAATAGCTTACTAGTATCACCAATACCCGATGAAGGTAATTAAATCAAGTGGTGTGAATGAATTTGATTGATCCTATAGATTAATAACTATGGGAATGACCAAAGTAATGTTAGTTAGACACTATCATTTCATACATATGATTTACATGTTTGTATGATATCATGTTAAAACATATTTTTTTATGGTACACTGCATGTTCTTAGAAATCATATAACTCATGGGTACTAGCTTGTCTCTCTAGATTCTCACACCGTCACTATAAACTCATATGTGAAGGGAGGACCATTCTCTGATGGGAGATTGTGTGGGGGATCGATGGTCCATGGTTATTGTATAAAAGTTCTTGGATGATGTTCTCCCTCCCCACAATAATACTTCTTTGGAGATGAATCTTGAGATTACCATAGATACTAGAGTTTTTGGAAACTCTTGCTCTTTAGAGTCTTGTATCATGTATTGTATTATTAATATTGAAACATTATTCATGATGAACTGTAATTATTTACTGATTTGTATATTAACAGTAGTAGTTGTATGTTTGTACCAACCATGACTGGAAAACTATAATTACATTCTATATTCGGTTATGTCTTGTTTCATCTAATGATATTGATCAATGATGGATGGATGTCACATGCTTATTTTATAGTTAATGTACTTAGAGTGTTTTATCTAGATCACTAAATAGATTCTCATGGTGAAATATAATGAAAGAATACATTGATTAAATTAAATAAAAAAATCGTGTTATTCTAAGTCAATCTCATTGGGGATGTTTTAAAATGATAGAAAAGGACTGTAAACAAAGTATCGAGTAGCCCTTCACGACAATAGTTAAGTAGTTTGAAAACTATTAGTACACAATTTTTAATGAAAACCAAACAAAGTTAAAAATAAGAGCAAAAATCAAAGTTTTGAAATCCAATTTGAAACTTTTGGAAAGTACATAAATAGGTGGATAATTGAAAAGTAAAGTGAGTTTAATTACTATCAATGTAGGTTAATTCCCTTTGCTTGAAATATGAGGAAAATAAATAGAACAAAGTCAAATTGGTTGACTTAGTTATACAAATAAAATAGAACAAAGTTAAGCTGATTGACTCAATCTATTAAAAGACAATCCAAAATGAACACAGTCGAGCGAGTTGAATTAGTTTTATGGACATAAAGTAGATACAAAACAATTCAAGCCTGTTGAATTAGTTAAATGTAAAGGTACAATTTTATAGAACTAAGAAACTAGTAAAAATAATACTAAAATTAAAATTTTGAAAAATAACATGAAAATGAGTTTGCTTAAAATTTGACCAAATAAAATTAATGATCAGTAAGAGTGAACCTAATAAATAATACAAAGTGAACCAAGTTGATGCAGTAATTTTCCTAGAGATGTTGAGTTACTATTTTGAACTATATTGTCTAGATGGAAATTTAAACATGTAAAAGAAAAAGATAGAATATTTACATAGAATTAAGCTAGTTGACTAATATAAATAAAACTAGTAAATGATAAAACAAATAAATCTATGTTGATCAGATCGACCTAGTTATTAAAATAGAAAAATAAAAAAATAAAAGAATTGAGTAGATCGATCCAGTTAAATGTTTAAAAAAAGGGAAAAGAAACTATATCGATTGGATCATCTAATTTTCCAATATTGGAAATTCTGTGCATAAAAATCCAAATAAAATTGACAAGATTGCCTTAGTTAGAAAACCTATAAAAAGATGCCCTAATTTGGTTAAATGGGTCAATAAAGTTGTAAAAACCTACACACAGAGCTGAACTAAGTCGACAGGGTCGACTAAGTATAAAAACCTATGCACAAAGTGTTAAACTAGGTTGACAAGGTTGATCTAGTTATTTGTAAATAAAAATTAGAAATTTACAAGGGTTAAATTCATGTTGGGTTTAACAAAATGTATGTAAGTGAAACTAGACAAATCTATAACTTATTCTACTCAATACTATTCAAGCTCAGGTAAGGTAATTAACTAATAAGTATGCTTGGAAATACGTTTAAATTGGGGTCATGAGAAATAATAGATCCTATAATCCTACACTAAGTGATAACTTATCACACTATTACAAAGGAGAGGTTTCCAAGGCCTTTAGTCAAATTCCATTTTGTGATAATCTTAACTAGGTCTTATGGTTGTAATTAAGCAAGCTAATATACTAAACAACTATGCAAGCTAATATAATAAATGCATATGGAAGCTAATTTAGTGCTTACCAAATATTGTGTCATAAATGGGGAAGATACTAAACATGCAAAGACAAATCTATCTATAACATAGAAATGATCTAAGCAAGGAGAGATACAATTCAATATATATAACTCTACAACATCTACTTATTAAAATATGAAGGGTTAAGAATATACTTACCTTTTTGAAGTGAACCCTTCATGATTCCATATCTTCCTTGGCCAATGGTGTTTTTCAAGAGGTTTTTGTGGGTTTGTAAAGATCACAAGGATAAATCATCTCTAGGCTATAAGATCCAAGACCTCCACAAGACAAGTGATACTTATCAAAGGTAAACACCTAGGCCATGAAACCTCATATTGATTGTATAATAAAATTTGTGAGTAGTAACGATGCATAATTGAATGATCCTATATTATAAATGAAACTAAATGGGGTATATATATCCATGGATTGACTCTAAACCTCATGAGAATTTAACTGATACAGTCGGCCTAGTTGACCTCCTTAGGTGATAAATAAAGCTATTAGGTCTTAAACTATATTGACTTAGGGTGATAGAGTTTCGTAATGTTTGTTAAAGCCAAAATGGGGTAGACCCAGCTGATATAGTAGGAAAATGGTAAAAAGGATTTTTTTCTTAGGTTGGGCCTATTTTGGGCAGTGAGATGCTTAGGGAAGTGTATAAGTGGGGTTTCAAAGCTTAGGAAAATAGATAAGATTAACTTGTATTGGTTTTATTTGGTGGTATAGGGGCGAACAATCTTGCAAAACATCAATGGTCTACCAACCCCTTTCCCAGTGCACCCTTTAAGGCATGCACTCCGAGAGATTGAGATTCGACATGTTCTTATAAGAGAGAAAACATTAGTAACTAATAATGTTTAAAAATATTGTGTGTATACAATTTAGACCCATAGATATGTTTTCCCTATGATTGATATGGAAATATGAGAAATTAGGGAAGCTTTTTACTCACTTGAGTGCTTGATAGAATGCTTTTGGTAAATTACCTTGTGAGTTGCTAGGTGTTTCCAGGTGAGGAATAAATGAGGGTTGATCTTGTATATATATGAATCCTTTTGGAGAATATCTTGAATTAAAGCACTTAGGACAACCATAAGAATACATTTTATTTATAAATTAAATGAATTTAGGGCACTAGACACTTGTGTTGGGATATGACACTTGTACTGATGTAGGTGTTTGACTGGGACACAAATGTCTAGGCAAATAAAAAATAAACACAGGTCCATAACTTGCAGAGCTAAAGATAAGTAGGTTTATAACATTTTGGGAAAGATAAAATATCTAATTCATCAAAATAACATTGGTTAGACTAAGAGGTAAGTAATTAGGTACAGTGAGATAGTGTATGTGAGACTTTTGGTAGTGGAAAAGGTCTAGAAGTTGAAGGTACATCCATGATATGTATTTTCTAAGTGTACAAGACAAAGGTGATATATAATTTATAAATAGTGTCTATAGAATGTATTTGGAACCATTTTTAGTCCTAATGTCACATCTAATGTGATTTGGCCAATTAGAGGGCTACATGAATTATCAAATCTTTTTATATGCATATATGATTTTTTAAGAATATTAGTGATAATACCCATGGTGGTTAAGAATTATATTCTATAAATATTTAGACCACATATATTATTAACTAACACCATTTTTATTCCCTTGTTATGCATTCTCACTTATATTAATAAAATCAAATCTTGGTTAATAATATATTTTGATAGTAAATCTTTTGGGTCAAAAGTAATGATATTTGCATTGTTTTTAAGATATTACATAATATCTACAAAGTAAGGATGTTTTATATCATTTATTACTTGTGTTTCTTGAAATTATTAGTATAATATATTCTTATAGATAGTAAAATATTTTATAAGCTTAAGGATTGAGATCTTAGCATGTGTATTTCTCAATTGATCGACAAGGTCATATCCTCTATTTTTGAGTATCAATTTAGGCTTAGGAGGAATTTTTTGTATATTAATAGGTGGTGGGATAGGTTGGGCACCTTACCTCTTTTTTTAGTGACAATGTGGACTAAAAAATCCAACATAAGTCATGGGTAAATAATGGGAGAGGGATGGTAGCTATGACTCAAATAGGCTCTAGAAAGAACAAAGGGTTGGGATCAAACATGTTGACATTTGGAAACCAGTTCTATATTATTAAAAAAGTGTTGTAAAGAGAGATTAATGTTTTATCTTGTTTGAAAATAATCTCTTTATATTGATTAATTTGTTTATTCTATTGGATGATGTCTTTGACTTATTTAGCATAACAAACAATGACTATCATTATGTATTGTATAACAAAATAATTGATAGATGTATCCATATTAAACATGATTTTAGGAAAATAAAATTGACTTTTAAATTTTTAATATTATGAAACTAAAAATTTAAATTCAAAAAAATAGTAAATCAAGAAACCCTAGGTCAATCTAGGGTTTAGAGACCAAGGGTCGGGTTCACCTAATGTTTAACCCTAAAGTTTGATAGGGTGGGATCTATGGTTAAAAAATATAGAAGTAGTTATAACACAATGGTGATAACCTAATATATTACAAACCAATTAAGAGAAAACTTAGATAAATAATATTTTGAATTTATACAATTGAGATTGCTAAAAATAGTAAAGTACAACTATTAAAAGATATTGTAATAAACAAAAAACAATGGTAATTAGCTAATTTACCATATGTAGGCAAATCTAGACTGGGAACATGTATAAAATATGTAAGATCAGTATTTTAGATCAATCATTATATTTTTAAAATTATGCTTTTGTGGCTGTAGACACTACCATTAGATATGAACACTACCGTTGACATTAGTGCTTGACTGTGGTGCAGGTGTCTAGTATGGAATAATGACTAGATTTAGATGTAACCAGGTTCATTAATCTGGGTTTTCTATCATCTTAATACTTATGTATTTAGATATAGGATACAATTTTTTTCTCTTTTTTGATTGATCAAACCCTATCTCTTCACCTTTCTCCACCCTTGGAATGTGTTTGTTGAAAAATGGGTTAGTGGGCTCATGGTGTTGAGCTACCCCAAAGACCTCTCTATCAATGGGCACTACCTACATAGCCAATACTCTAAAATTGTGCCTCAAAATTATGTAGTTCTCCCCTATGTGTGGGAAAGTGTGTGTATAAGGGTGAATGATCTAGGTTGTAATTTGACAATTATCACTCATGTGTTGCTCTTTGAATGATTCTAACATGTGATATGACTAGTCTTATACTTGATATGAAAATATGGATGAATAGGGTAGAGTATATTTCTTGTGTAGTTGATTTATTTAACTTTAGTAGGTATTTTATAGATTATGAATAATAAAGTTCAGACTTGTATTTATACCACACATTTTGAAAATACCTCATGATAGAGTTCAATATGAAAATTAAGCTGACCCATGGTTTCAATCATTTTTAATTTAGATTACTTTTATAGGCTTGACACTAAATAAGGATATGGACACTACTATTAATGATAATGTCCCTTTATGACTGGTATTGTTTGGAAGGCTATAAAACATGTATGAATCTAAAATTGATAGTGAATGATGTTTATTAGGTTTTAAGTTTTTGTGTAGTATAAGAGACTTGGGTCATCAAAATGATATGGATTAGAATAAGAGATAAACATTTATAAATAGTGAGATGGAAAATGAAATTATTTTGATAATAGGGAAGAATAGAACTGAAGGGTAGATCCCTAATTGATATTTGTCAAATGTATAAGACAAAGATGCTATAAATATTTAGTTTTAGTATCTAAACATACATATGTTATAAAAATTTCATATAGAATAACATATAAAGTACATTATGTAAGATAAAAACATGAGTATAGGCATGTGTAAATGTCAATTTATAATCCTAATGTGATAATGGAAATGATCATAAAACAATAAAACCTATGTCAACCATGATCATACAGAAGTAAGATTCCCCCAGGGTGGGGTGTCATGCAGGAAGAGGAAAGGTCCAACATCTACATGCTCATGTATTATGGATCTAATGTATGCATGTATGACACTCAAGTACACATGTGAAACATATGTGAGCATAAAAAATGATATGTTATATACTAACACAAATTAAATAACATATCCACAAAGCTAGTAAACATGTGAAATGCTAAATATTTTTGTATTTTCTTGAATTTTCATTTTTTTTCCATTTTTTTGATATGTTTGGAAAGAGAGTGCTAGTTGATGATCCCATATAAGAGATGTTAATAGGGTGATCTATACTCTAAATATGGTTTATGTTGGTCTTAATTTGTGACCTTCCCAAAATACACCCATGGGATTAAGTAATTCAGAGAGGACAAAGGGAGGCAATAACACATGGAACAAATTTCCCCTGTTAATTTTAAGATTGATGCTAGTTCAATCCAAGGAACAAACAATTTAATCTCTTTTAATTTGAAAGTAGTAGATGCTACCACCATAGGTTCACCTAGTATCTTTCTTGATAGAATGTCTAAATTCTATTGTTATTTTGATTCAACTGACAAAATTCTCAAGTTCTATTGTAATATAATTCATTTCAATATCTAATCTAAAGTAGGATATCATCCAAAAAATGGACTATAAAAGAGAGGGGGATATCTTATATTTAAATGAGCTTCTTTGTATCATATAACTATAAGAATTCCTAACCATAATTATACTATTATGTGCCTGGTCTAACTATTGCACAAATGTTGGCCACTCAGTGGGAAAGCTTCTAAAGACATTAATATGAAAGTCATTAATCTATTGAATTGATTCTAAATTTAGCCTATATTACAATCTACAACTATTTCACCTAATGAATGCAAAAATTATAAAATAAATCTTGAAAAAAATTAATAAACTAATTAAAATAGTTTTTGGACATCCTAACTGAGACAATCATCTGCAAACAAGCTTACTAATAATCCTAGCACTAATTAACTAGCTAAATCAAAAGACTAGATATATTAAACAAAAAAATGTAATAAAGTCCATATTCAATTTTCTAAAATCATTATTTTACAATCAACATCCCCAAGCAAGCAATTAAGATAATAGAGCATACAAGAAAGGCTGATGTAGTACAGGGTAATTCTAACAAGAGTTTGATACCTAAAATGTTGACTAATGGACAAATATTCAAAATAAAAACAATATAATGACAATGTAACTTCCTTAAATAAGCAATTTAGGACGCTCATGGTTTTTAGGCACAATCAAGAAATCATAACTGATTATAGGTCAAATACCTCTATTCGACCCATTTAGATAATATTCAGATTTAAGTCACTAACTCACTCCACACATAGTCTTTGATCATTTACCTTTAAAGATGACTTCCACTAATCATTCTTTACATGCCATGCTTATGACAGTTTTGATGGGCCAAAAAACTATCAATTTCAAGTTTTGCACTTTTTTGTTGATTTGGTCATCAATCTTCACTTTCATCCACTCATCCAACATCTTTCCATGTTGTATTTCTTCCTTATTTCACTCAGATTTCACCATTTTCTAGTCTTCCCTACTAGCCCTAGGATCATAGAGTAGTGAGATGGTGTAATCCAATTAACCTAAAGGCCTGGAGGGTTTGCTAAACTGTATGGGTACCCCTAGGGTAGCAAAGTTGTAGGATGTCACCATGTGGTGCAATCCCATTAACTCAAATGTATGGAGGGGGAGCTAATTATAAGACCACCCCTAGGGTAGCAAAATAGTTAAATGTTTCCATGTGGTGATGTCCTACTAATCTACTCACTTGGAGGGTTATCTAATTGTATAAAAACCCATGGGTTAGAGAAGTATAAATATGTCACCACATGGTGACATCCTATTAACCTGCTCACCTGGGGGTTAGCTACTTGTACAACTTCACTCAGGTTGTCAGGTCCTTAGGATCATGCCATGCCACATGATCTTACTAACCCATAGGCCTAGGCCTTTTCACTATATACGATACTCCCTAAGTCATCAAATCCCCAAGATGATGCCATGTGGCATCATCCCAGTGACTCAGAGGCCTAGGATTTTATATGGAAAACCTAAGTTTCAAGGTCCCCTAAGCGCCTGACTGAGAAAGATCATGCCACATGGCATGATCCTAACCATTTGGAGGGATTGGGGAAGAAATAAAACTTGTAAAAAAGGCTAAGGCAAAATCAACTTTCAAATAGTTAATAGGTTAGTCCAAAAGCAAAAAAATGGCTAAGTATTCAAAATGCAACAATTAAGTTTTTGGAATGAAAACAAATGAAGAAAAATAATAGAAAAAAGGAAACCATTTTCACTAAACTCAAAACCAAAATTTTCCCAATTGAAAGTAGATTTTATCCATTTGTTATAAAAGTGACTAACTTAAAGAATGTAATTTCATAAACACACAACCATTTCAAGTTAAAAGGAAGCAAAAATAAATAAAATAGCCAAGGGAAAGACCCCCCAAAACTCCAAAAAGTTAGTGTTGACGCAAGAAATTGCACCTGGGGCAAGGAGGTCAAACTCCTACCTTTTCTCCACAACATGGAAACTCTTTTCTCACCTGTGGGATGGCGAAGCATGAGAGGAGAGTCTCTAGTTAAGGGCTAGCTCCCTTTGATGTATCATTGTTTGTTTCAAGCAGTGCAAAATATAGATATATAGATATATAGATAAACTTGGGGGGGAAGGGAGGAAGAGGTAGAAAACAAACAACCTACTCTAAAAGAGGTGATACACCAAAATGAAAATGTTGACCTTCACACATCCACTCTCAGAATTAGGGAAATACATACTCTACGCACTTGGTAGAAGGACCAAGCTACTAAAACTGGCAGGGAGGCTTCAATGGAAAATCCAAAACAGAGATCACCCAAGGTGCTGTGAAACACACACTTATGAAGTAATTTCTTCTGCTCCTTCACTCCCAAATACTGCTCTTCTCCTGTCAGCTGCAATAATGGCACTTGTAGACAGCAGGTCTGTTGGTGTGGAACTTGTGAGAGCATCAAAAGACAATGACTGGACACAAGCAAACATTTAATGCATACACTGAAATGTCTATCCAAATGGAGGTAAAAAAACTGCATTTTGTATTGATCCAGGTGAAATTTTGCAGAGCTGCACCCTTTACAAAAGTGGAAGATTAATTACAAATGACCAAGTTGCAAATATATGGAAAAAGACAAGGAGACTCATTGGCACTTTTTCCTTGCAAGTGGGCATGTCACGTCCCATTGGGAAGAAGAAAAAACACTATAGTTGACGTCATCCCTCTAGAAGAGGCCTACTGGAACCATGCTTTCTACTTGTCTCTTCTTTTTTTTGTCTTATCTACTTACTTGGCCCTTGGGGTGAACTTTCTGGGTGGGTCGCTTCAATTTGGCTCTTTTCTAATCAATGCTCCCCTTTGTCTTTTAAAACAAATGGCTATCTTCTATTTGTAAACTTGACATCCATGTAGGATGTCCTTGTCCCTACTGGCTTCTCTACGACCTTCCTTTTCTTCTTCATGGCCTGCTCCTCTGCCTTTGCTTATTTTGATGGGTCCTATTGGCTGTTTGACTGCTGATGGCTCTTTGTATTCTCACGGGCTATTTCCTTGCGAACTTTTGTCTGCAGATGTTTTCCTGCAGACAAAAAGTCTATGGAAATTCCTTTCGCTCAGCCTTGGTAGTGTATATCCCATGAACTTTGTCTGTAGACATTTCCCATGAACAAAATGTCTGTGGAAATTCCCTTTTTTTCTTTTGTGTGAAGCCATGGGCTTTGGTTTTGCCGCACCCAACTTTTGATTCTATGAGCGACCTGGCCCTTTCAATTTGTTGCTGGAGTGCCTTTGGATTTGTTTAAATAAATTAAACTTTAAAATATGTTAGGACCTACCCAGTCCTTTCAATTGGAGTGTCTGCCCCTTGCCTTCACTTCTAAGCTGATCCTTTGCTTGAAGTGCTTGCCTTATGCAACCATGCGTGCTAATGAACTAGGCCGATGAGCCAATGAACCAGGCCCGTCTGGAGTTAAGGAAGAATGAACCAAAAGCTGATAAATCAAGGGGCTAAATGAATGACTAAAATAGATGAAGAACCACTAGCATTAAATTGTATAATCTGGAAATGACTGTTGTCAAATGGCAAAGGGAGAAGGTGAACGATTTTGGCCTGTGAGCAAAAATTGGTCAACAGATTGGTGACTCATAAGGGAAGCATGCCTGCTATGCTTAGAACCTAGTTGCCTTACATTCCATTGGGCACAGAGTCAGATGCAACTATAACAAAAGTTAGCAACAACCCCCAAAATATTTGAGAATCAAACATGAAGCTTTTACCCCACACGTGAAGGGAAACACACAAGGCTAAAAAAACACTACCTATGCAACTGCACTTAGGGAAAATAGGAAAATAAATTGAAAGAAAACTATTATATACAGCTAACCAAGAATGCTCACCTCCCTCCTAGATCGAAAGGGAAATTTCTCAAGTCCCCTTCCTGGCGAGAAGACTTATGGTGGCAGGAAAGTAGTTGAAAGAAAATGAGATTTAATGACTTACTCTTCCTGCCTGTCACTTGAGTTGGCTGGAATCTAGGTGGATCAGATTCAAACATGCCTCTGATATATATGTATTCTAATTATCCCTAGGGGCCTATTAAATGTTGATCCTTTCTATTGGTGTTCCACACCAAGAAATCAATATCTGCTGGCTCATCACCAAAATCCCTTTGATCTGTACATTCCTTCTGCAATATATCATGGTCCAACTTGTTCCCTTCTGCCTCATTGAAAATCTTGTCAGACTCATCCTATGATTCTTCTTGGCCTTCTTGAATAAGGGTGACTATAGTGATGTCTGAAATGGACTCACAAAATGATTGCTCATCCCATAGAACATCACCTCTCTGTTTAAAGCTCTCTTCTTCAAGGCATTCCTCCAAGAAGACATACCTCTCTTTTTCCTCTTTCCTGATCAAAATTTCTAGATTTTCAAAAATATCCCCCTAATATTCCTCTTTCTTAAGCTCTTCAGTGTAGTAATCCTCATCAAAATAGTAAGGAAGTTCATCAAACAGAGGGGAAGAGAGCTTACCATGCATTTGTTCCTCCTCGTATTGCTAGAACATCTGCATATATGCAAGGCCTGCATCTTCTCCATTGCTGATAAGGTCTTCACAAGGAGCATCAATGATGATTTCTTCTTTATTGTCACTCATGATAGCCTCTTAAAGGACTATAGATTGGATCTTTTGCTCCTCACCTACCTCTTACAAAATAGGTTCTTCCTTGAGAAGGGACGAAGTGGAGAAAACATGTGGAAGAGGAGGTAGTCCTTGAGCTAGAATCGAATGATTCTCCTCTTTCCACTTGATCAACGCTTCATCAATATCAAGTATGCCCTGATACTTCTCTTGGAAATGTGTAGGTGGTGTGTGTTTAGACATGGAATGTGCTATTTGGTCTGAGCCATCCATTACACATTGGCTGAGGAATTTCTCTCTGGACTCCAACTCTTCTATTCTCTTGGCCAGATCTTCTTGGAAAAGCCTTTCCTAGAGGTCTCTAGCATTATCATCAGTAGGAACAGCCTCAACATCTTCAAGGCTTTGAAAAAAAACCTACTCTTCTTCTTCCTTCTTGCTGTCCCATGATTCCACTATTTTCCCCCAATGCAGGATCTCTGAATTAGAATTTTGCCCCTGCGAACAGGGAACAACTTTGTTTTCCACAAGGTCCTAAGGCTCCTCTGCAAGGTCTAAAAGTTTTAACTCTCTTTCAAGGAGCAACTTCATCTTGGCCTCTAAATCCTCAATTTGTTTGGCTAGGTTGTCCTGAAAGAGTCTTTCTTAGAGGTCACGAGTGTGATCCTCTTCAAAGCTTTGAGCTGGTCCTTGACATTCCTTGCTCCAACTTGGAATTTGCACATCATGCTGGAAAACTTGGGGAGGCTGAAGAATGCAAGGAAAACACTATTGGTGCATTGGAGGAGGGATGTGCTAGCTGGTGGTACTATTCTCAATGGGAGATTCATAGTAAGAGGAATTTAGAAGATTCATCTCCATGGGAGGCTATTCTGATGTCTTTCAATGTTGGAAAGCTAGGCGCATGGGATTGGGAGTAGTTGTATTGGATGAGCTGGAATGAGTAAGTGCAATCTGATAAAATGGATTTGGTGTAAAAGAGGGGGCCTTTTTTAGATGAGGAAGGGGCACACAAGGCTGACTGCTTTGGATAAATGGATTTCTCCATTTTGTTACCTCTTCTTCCATGGATTACAAGGCCTGTGCTTGCCTTAACAAACACTCTTCTTTATACATCTGCTCCTACTGATATTTGTACCGCTCTTCCAACTTGTCAATTTCAATTGTCTACCTCTCAAATTCCAACACCATTTCTCTTATCATTACAAGGCAACTAAGTGAGCCGCTTGAGGGGATTGCATAAATATCTGGAGCCTGATCATATTCACATGAAGGAAAACAAGACCCATGATTTTGTGCAAAAGAAGTATACATACAAGATGCGATTTCTAAAGGCACCAGGCTGCTTAACCAGTGGATTTAACTTAGAGTCACTAGATGCTGAAGGTACTCAATTTTTTGTAATAGGACCAGCATCAATCCTGATACCTTACTGCATTGTCAAACTATGTGTCCCACTGAGTGTGCCAAAATTGTTGACACAAGAAATTACACTCGGGGCAAGGAGGTCAAACTCCTACATTTTCTCCACAACATTAAAACTCCTCTCTCACCTGTGGGATGGTGAAGTAGGAGAGGAGAGTCTCTATTTAAGGGCTAGCTCCCTTTGATGTATCATTGTTTGTTTCAGGCAGTGCAAAATATAGATAAACTTGGGGGGGAAAGGGAGGAAGAGGCAAAAAACAAACAACCTACTCTAAAAGAGGTGATGCACCAAAATGAAAATGTTGACCTTCACACATCCACTCTCAGAATTAGGCAAATACATACTCTACGCACTTGGTAGAAGGACCAGGCTGCTAAAACTGGTAGGGAGGCTTCAATGGAAAATCTAGAATAGAGATCACCCAAGGTGCTGTGAAACACACACTTATGAATTAATTTTTTTTGCTCCTTCACTCCCAAATATTTCTCTTCTCCTGTCAGCTGCAACAATGGCACTTGTAGACAGCAGGTCTGTTGGTGTGGAACCTGTGAGAGCATCAAAAGACAATGACTGGACACAAGCAAACATTCAACACATACACTAAAATGTCTATCCAAATGGAGGTAAAAAACTACATTTTGTATTGATCTAGGTGAAATTTTGTAGAGATGCACCCTTTACAAAAGTGGAAGATCGATTATAAATGACCAAGTCGCAAATATATGGAAAAAGACAAGGAGACTCATTGGCGCTTTTTCCTTGCAAGTGGGCATGTCGCATCCCATTGGGAAGAAGAAAAAAACATTGTAGTTGATGTCATCCCTCTAGAAGAGGCCTATTAGAACCATACTTTCTTCTTGTCTCTTCTTTATTTTATCTTATATGCTTACTTGGCCCCTGGGGCAACCTTTTTGTGTGGGTCGCTTCAATTTGGCTCTTTTCTGATCAGCGCTCCCCTTTGTCTTTTAAAACAAATAGCTATCTTCCATTTGTAAACTTGACATCCACATAGGACGTCTTCATCCCTGCTGGCTTCTTTGTGGCCTTCCTTTTCTTCTTCATGACCTGCTCCTCTACCTTTGCTTATTTTGACGAGTCCTGCTGGCTGTTTGACTGCTGATAGCTCTTTGTATTCTCACGGGCTATTTCCCCATAGACTTTTGTCTGTGGATGTTTTCCTGTGGAAAAAAGTCCATGGAAATTCCTTTCTCTTGGCCTTGGTAGTGTATATCCCACATACTTTGTCAATGGACATTTCCCACAGACAAAAAGTCCGCAGACATTCCCTTTTTTTCTTTTGTGTGAAGCCGTGGGCTTTGGTTTTGCCACGCCCAGCTTTTGATTCTATGAGCGACCCAGCCCTTTCAATTTGTTGCTGGAGCACCTTTGGATTTGTTTAAATAAATTAAACTTTAAAATATGTTGGGACCTACCCGGTCCTTTCAATTGGAGTGTCTGCCCCTTGCCTTCGCTTTTAAGCCAATCCTTTGCTTGAAGCACCTGCCTTATGCAACCATGCGCGCTAATGAACTAGGCCAATGAACCAATGAACCAAGCCTATCTGGAGTTGAGGAAGAATGAACCAAGAGCTGATAAATCAAGGGGCTAAATGAATGACCAAAATAGATAAAGAACCACTAGCATTGAATTGTATAATCTGGAAATGACTGTTGTCGAATGGCAAAGGGAGAACGTGAACAATTTTGGCCTGTGAGCAAAAATTGGTCAACAATTAGATAAATCACCTAGATCTAAGGTGAAATGGCTTGAAGAAGGGGAATTTAATGTATTTTCAAAACATGATCAGACCAAGATTTAATATATCTAAGCTAATTTACAAATTCAAATCAATGTAGTTTTAGATGGGAATTTTAGATCAAGTGCAATAATGAAGATCTGATTAACAGACTTGGTTAACATCATTGAAGCATTTAGAAAATAAAACTTCACATCTAATAACCTGAATACTAGAGACTAAATTGAAACAAGGTCTCCATATGAGGAATTGAGGATGGGGCATGTTGGACCAAAAAAATGATGACTTTTGTGGGGAAAATACTTTAAAGAATTCATAACCCAAAATATATGGTTAAAGCAGTCCAAAAGTTAGAATGCAAACATTCATATCTAAACACAAATACAAATTACAAACAATTCTCTTCAAAAAAAATAAAAAAGATGAAGGCACTGAAGTCTACTTCAACATGTGGCATACTAAGTTTCAATCTATTAAAGGCCATCAATGTGTGAAAGTGATAAATTCATTTATAGATTTTGAAATCACATAAAATAAATTAGACCTACTTAGATAATTGAAACTTCTGAGAGGGAAGAGATTTGACAATTTGGCATGGGGGGAATGATATAGGCATTGTTCTATTACCAACTAGGTGTCTATATCCCTAACATAGATAGTTCTAGTCCCACTCGAAGCCTTGATCCATTGACATCTAGGCCAAAAAGCTTACGATGGAGATTGCCTAAATCATCATTTTGAGGAAGACTTAGATTTTGCATTTTTATTTCATTTCTTTCAAAAAATTCTTATAAAATGTTTTTATAATTCTGTCCATTGAAGGTTGGGAACCAATCCATGGGTACAATGATAAACTCAAAAAATTTAGATTACTAATATAGATTCAAACTAAATAAATGTTTATTCTTTGTTTAAGATGTTCAATTAAGTGCAATTAATGGCTTTAGACAAGAAAATAAACCTTTATAAAATTCACATGTTCTGTTTAGAATCATAGGCCTCCAAAATTTATAAAATGCAAAAAATAAAACCAAACCAACCTATACAGTTATTCAAGTATGAATCTTCACTTTATAACTTTTAAGGATTAAATGAAATTCATGTTTCTATCAACAATTTGATGTTCCTCAGCTCATAACATAAGGAAAAGGGAATTTTATAGGGTTGTTCCTTCTACCCAATGCTTTTATTTTTAGAATAGGGCTCATTATTGTAATGGGATGCCAAGGATAACAAATATGCTAGAATACTGAAGTAAAATAGGGCCAAAATAGGCCCACATGAAACAAAACCAAACCAAAGTAAGGAAAGATGAAAAACATGGAACCTAGTCTAAAAAATAGGGAGACTATGCTAAAAAAAAGAAAAGAAATTAGGGAAGGCTAAATAAGACAAAAAATAAGCTATCTACACTAATATAAAATAAAAAACATGCTCAACAGAGTTAAGAGGGTGGGTTTAGAAACTCAACGCAACATAATTTCTAGTTACTGGCAGTAGAAAGGTTTTTCCAATCATCGTCCTTAGAAAGGCAAGGACATCCTTGTACTTGCTAAAAAATTCTGAAGTTTCTTCCATATGAAGCCAAAGCAAATGATAAGTACACATTCAAAATAATCACTTAAATTAGTTCTAAAATTATAGTAAGGATAAGCATTAGAAATATTTACCTCAAAATCTTACCAAACAAAAATAAGAGGTTCAATTACCTCAAGCTTGGTGGTTATGAATGTTTGAACAAAGGGTTCAAGGCATGCCAACTCTTTAGTAGATGGATCATCTAATGGTTGAATAACTTCTTCCTCTCCCTCTTGGATAGGATAAGTGGGCTCTTCTAAATCTAAAATTTGAATGACTTCATCATCATTAGAGATATTGTCATCCTCCATAACCATATCATAGTTATGGAGGGAAGCCTGATTATTAACTAAATGAATTTGGAAGGCTTATATTGGAGTTGTGGCATAAAGATCATTTTTTTGAATTGTTATTAAGGTCTTTTGGAAAGTAAACAAATATTCTATTTGTCTTAGATGGAGGTAAGACATATGATTTTCTACCTAGATGGATTCTACCAAAGCCATGGCCAAAGAACTTGTTGCATCTGACATCCTTACAAATGTGGTAATTAAAGGATCCAAAGAATGCAAATCTAAATCTAAAATAACTATTATAGGTGGTCTAATATTGATTGAGACTTTGTTATGACACTTCTAAAAACTAAAATTGAAATCTTGAATTATCTCATGAGTTTCCTTTATGATCATAACAAACTCTTACAATAAAATAAGAGAATTAATCTCTTAACCAAACTGAAGTAAAAATATATGCTTAGAGTCATTCTAATTGTTAAGAGAATTAGGTTTCAAACACAAAAACCAGTTAGATGCTTCACCCTCCAAAGTAAAAGGAAATGATTTACATGCAACATCCTCATATTTGATATTCAAAACATGCGTGGCAGATTTTTAAGCCGCAAGATGCTCTTCAACAGTCTTTATGATTTCATTCTAAAATCTAGGAAGAAACACAAAGGGATCCTCAGGGAATTCATGCTAAATTCTTGGGATGTTTATCACCGACTCACCAAGCCAAAGCATGGTGATATCCATACAACTCAATGAATCATAGACATGCTAAAAGATGGAATCACATGTATAACAAGCCTATCTCTAATGGTTCTATTCTTCCTATGCCTCAACAAGTCAAACAAGAAGGGTACGAACCTAAATTTGGGCCTTGTGATCCTTGTAATGGGGTCCAAGTTGCTTTTAAATAAACAATAATAAAAAAAAAAACTAACAAGCAATAAAGTGCCCTCCTTCTAGCACCAATTTTTGTTAGTTACATTAAGAAAATAATAAAAATTGGGAGAAGCACAAGGAGAGGGCATCAATTCAAAGTACAGTGAGCAGTTAAAAGGTTGGCTCTCTTTATAGGACCAATTTCTATTGGTATCAATTTATGATCCCCCCAAAATACACCCATGTGGTTGATTAATATAGAGAGGACAATGGGAGGCAACAACACATGGGATGAATGTCTCCCTATTTATTTTAGGAATGATCCTGGTTCAATTCAAGGAATAAATAATTTAAGCTATTTTAATTTGAGAGCAATAAATACTACCACCAGAGGTTCACCTAGTCTTTTGCTTGATAAAATGTCTAAATTATATTATTAGTTTGATTCAACTAACAAAACCCTTAAGTGTTCTTGCACTATAATTCATTTTAATATCTAATATAAGGTAAGACATAATATAAAAGAAAGGAAAAAGGATAGAGGGTAGGGTAGAAAAGAGAGGGGGTTGTCTTAGATCTAAATGATCTTCTTGCTATCATAGAATTGAAAGCATACTTGACCATAGTTATACCACTGCGTGTGTAGTCTAGATACTGTAAAAACATTGGCCACTCAGTGGGAAAGTTTCTAAGAACATTGTTTTATTTGATGAGATAAATGCTTTTGAAACTAGATCTATGAACTAAACAAATGAGGGTTTTGATAACTGGACCCACAACCAGGGAGAGGGTTTTACATGATGGTCCCACAACTAAACATTACAAGTCACAACAAGGGGGTTTTAAGGTTCCCCCAACCATACCAAAAAAAATAAGAGGGTTTGGAGGATCCCCCAACCTTTAACAAGTAAATATAGAGGGTTTTAAGGCTCCCCCAACAAAAATTAGCACAGTAAGAGGGTTTTGAAGTTCCCACAACCTTGGTGAAATAAGAGGGTTTTAAGGATCCTGAAACCTTTAAAAAACATAACTAGATGGTTTTAAGGCTCCCACAACTATAAAAAGAATAACAAGATAGTTTAGAGGCTCCCATAACCTTGGTGAATCAGACATCAAGAGGTTTTTGAGGCTCTAGCAACCATATTATGAGGGTTTTAAAGGTTCCCACAACCTCAACACAATCAAGGATGTTACAAATCAATAAAAATTGAAGAGATAACACCCTTTGGTAAGACTTCCATAAGAATTACACTAAAAAACAAGAGTCTGCCAAGAGCATAAGGTCTTCTACCACTTGGGTCTTTCACACAACTTCCACACAGTTGAGACATAATAAGTGGGGTTTTCCTCCTAATAAAACCAACAAGGTGGATTCTTCTATCATCCACTCTAATAGAATAAGTTTTGGTTGGGATTCCTAAATCCAACCTAAACTAAACCAAATTATATTGAGTAGGGACCTCCATAGATTTGATCTTTAGCATAGTTTTCACCCATCCTTCACATTCCCTACATACATCAGGAGTGTGAACATGTCTAAATGTAACAATAGCCCCCAAGGAGGTCTCATCCATGTTAGATCTTATTCCATAAAATATTATGAGGAATACTAAGAATCATGGGGCTTGTGGAAGACAAAGCTAGAATCCTCTATCATCCACTCTAAAATAATAAATAATGACTTCAAAAAAATAGATCCCTCTTGAGCCTAGAAGCTAGCTTCCCTCAAAACTTAGCACCTCAATATAGAATAATGTACTTATAGTGCTTGGGTGGAAGATATGGATTTATCCCTTATCCATATAAATAGTAGGGACTAAAACATGGACTCCTCTAGTATCTATACCACTCTAAGAACCAAAGGAGTGAGTTCCTCTAATACCCATCCTATCCTGATAAGATTGCATGGGGTGGGATCCTCCATCATCCACCCCATAGAAGGTGAATAGAAGGGATACCATGTAGTGGATAGTAAAGATACAAGGGGAGGGACTATGACATCCCATGATTTGTTTTCTGCCATGCCCACTCAAGGATCTAAACATATTCCATCTCAAGGCCTTGTCTTCTATGCCACTCTATTAGGAAAATACTAGATCTACATAGATGGACAAGACCTTACCATATCCATAAAACCATGGACTACACAATAATTTTATGGAACCAACCACTCTCTACTCTGTACAATTCACTCCATAATAACCTTTTACCCTCCAGTTCAAACTTGGCAACTATATATCCATAGTAGTGATACTATTAGTCTCACCTAATCATTATCTGAAACCATTCATCTATTTCTGGTGCCATGAATATTGGGGATCCACAATCCTTGGGAAGGTTAAAATGTAGCCTAAGTCTTTTACCATGAACATATCATTCCTATTGATGCAGGAACTTTTGCAAAAATCTCCCCACAATTCCTCCTCTAGGTTTGGATTGAGGTCATTGTACTCATCCTCCCCCTAGTTCTATTTAGGGGACTCCCACCCATGGGATGATTTCAAATTTAATTTTTTCTCCTCTCTACCATAATATGAAAGTCATTGATCTATTTCAAGTTTCTAAGGACATTAATATGAAAGTGATTGATCTATTGAATCGATTCTAAATGTAGCTTATATTTCAATCTATAGTTTTTTCACCCAATGAATACAAGAAGTCTAAAATAAATCATGAACAAATTTAATAAACTAGTTAAAATAACTACTACACATCCCAACTCATAAGATCATTTGTAAACAAACATACTAGTAATCCTAGCACCAATTAATCAACTAAATCAAAAGACTAGAGATATTAAACAAAAAAATATAATAAAATATATATTCAACATTCTAAATCATTATGTTACAATCAACATCCCCAGGCAATCAATTAAGACAACAAAGCATATAAGAAAGGTTGGTGTAATCCAAGCCAATTCTAATAGTAGTTTGATACCTAAAATGTTGACCAATGGACAAACAGTGAATGTGAAAACAAAGAGGAAAGTTAGTATACTCCTAATGTAATTACTATAGCATTTTGGCATTAAACCATCGACCCCCCATTTATAATGGCAATGTAAATTCCTTAAATAGGCAATTTAGGGAGATCATGGTCTTCATGCATGATCAAGAAATCATAATCGATTACATGTTGACATAATAAAAACTATGCCTCCATTTGGCCCATTTAGAGAATATTTAGATCTAGAAGCCACTAGCTCACTCCACATGTCCTATTTAACTAGTTTGACTTTGAAAATGACTTTTACTGATCATTCTTTGCATACCATGCTTATGATAGTTTTGATGGGATAGAAAACCTTCAATTTCAAGTGTCTTGTACTTTTGTGTTAACTTGGCATGTTGATCTAGTCATCGATCTTCATTTTTGTCCACTTAGCCAACATTCTTTCCACTAAACACTTCCTTATTTTTTTGCCTGGCCTTCACCACTGTATAGTCTTATCTTACAACTTTTGGTACTGGAGAGTAGTGGGATGTCACCACATGGCACAATCCCACTAAACTAGAGTCTTAGAGGGTCTATTGAACTATATAAATGTCCATAGGTTAGCAGAGTAGTGGGATATTAACATGTGATACAATCTTGATAACTTACTAACCCAAAGGGGAGTTAACTATACAACCACCCCTAGGGTAGCATTATAGGGGATGCCACTACGTGGAAACATCTTACTAACCAACTTACCTAAAGGGTTATCTAACTAAACGATCACCCCTAGGGTAATGAAGTAGTGAAATTTCACCATGTGGTGACATCCCATTAACCCCTTTATGCAGGGCATTATATGCATGTACAAATCTACCTAGGTAATTGAGTCCCTAGGATCATGCCATATGGCATGATCCCACTAACCCATAGCCTGAGGCTTTTCAATACATTCATTTACACCTCTCTAACCTAGCTAATTATTGATAATAGAGCAATATGTTTCAAAATGGGTACAAAGACCCAATATTACACCAAATAAATCACATAACATTAAACAATGGGTTTTAAGAACCACTACACCTTCTACTACACCTCATGACCATGGAGTCCTACATGGCATACAAATAATGTTACAAATTCTTCAATTCTAAATTTGGCACATATACATGATATTTGGTAGCATGACCAATTTATTATATTGTTGGGTCCAACACGCCCCATCCTCAATTCCTCAGATGGGGACCCTCTTGTTTTAGTTTGGTCTCTAGTTTACAAGTTCCTAAATATGAAGTTCTTTTTTTTGAACACTTCATCGATATTAACCAAGTATGTTAATTAGATCATCATTATTTCACTTGGTCTAAAATTCCCATCTCAGACTACATTGATTTAAATTTATAAATTAGCTTCTACCTATTAAGTCTTGGTCTGAATCTTGTTTTGAAAATACATCAAATTCCCCTTATTCAGGCCATTTCACCTTAGATCTAGGTGATTTATCTAACTTTTCAATTTTTTTGGGGGTCTTTCCTTTGGCAATTATGTCAATTTTTGCTTCTTTTCAACTTGAAATGGCTAAGAGTTTATGAAATTGCATTCTTTAACTTAGTCACTTTTATAACCAATGGACAAAATCCACTTTCAATTGGGTAAAGTTTGGTTTTGAGTTTCGTGAAAATGGCTTCATTTTTTATATTAAGTTTTTTTCTTTGAATCCAAAAACTTTATATTTTGAATACTTAGCCATTTTCCCCACTTTTAGACTAACCTATTTAAAATTTGTTTTTGCCTTGGTCTTTTTTTGTAGGTTTTATTTCTTCCCTAGGCCCTCTAGATGGCTAGGACCATGGCATGTGGCACAATCTTTCTCACTCAGGCACCAAGTGGTATCATCCCAAGGACTAGCCTAGGTTTTTTTGAAAAAAATAGCTTTATGTCAGTATGAATGCCTAAATTTACTTGTAGACACTTGTGTTGATGCTAATATTCATGATTCAATTCATATTTCCAATATAGAGTATTTAATATTGACTAAAACTTTCACTAGACCTTTATGACTTTTCTATCACCTTTTAAATTGTGTGTTCGGATCATGCACACATGCTCTTGATATCATAATATAGATCAAACCATAGATCCTCCTCTTAATTCTTGTCACCTTGTCAAAAATGGGTTAATGGGATCATGGAGTCAAACTGACCTCAAAGAAGCTTGTATCAATGAACACTTCTTACATATTCAATACTTTGAAGAGGGCCTCAGGCATATGTAGTTCTCCCCTATGTATTGGCTTATGTTTGAAAAATGGTGTAGAATGTTATATGTAAGTGCATGTAGTGATTTAACTTGTAATTTCATAAATATGGCTCATGGGATAGTCTTTAAATATTTCAGACTTATAATATGAATGCTCCTATGATTGATATGAAAATAGGAAATAATAGGGCATAAAAACTTAGTTGTGTAATTGATTTTCAATAATATAATATAATATTGAGAGGCACTTGCTAGATGAATAACGAGTTGGTTTTAACATGTATTTATAACACCTATTTTGAAAAATTTATCACAAAAAGGTTAATGAAACAAAATGGGCTGACCACTACATATCAAAATATTTACAAAGCTGAGTGTTTAAAAGGTATAAACACTTATATTTGAGAATGGAAAATAACATGAATGCTATTGTCTAAGTTTGAATACAACTGTTTAAGAAAATATAAGGTTTTTGGATCTATGTAACTAATAGTGAAGGATATATATCATAGTTTAAGTGTACAATGGGCTACAAGTGGTTTGGATAATCATAATATTAGGGTTAAACTACAAGATAAGCATTTAGACCTAGTGAGATGGGGAATGTGAGCCTATCGATTGCAAGGAAGGTCAAGAATTAAAGGGTAGAGCCTTGAGTGATATTTGTTAATTGTATAATATTAGTTTAACATATGAATCCATATTTAATCATATATAGATTAAAGGATAAAATAATACCTGAGTGTGTACAACATAATTTGTCTTTGATAGGAAACTTCAATTGTACATGGCACCCAATTTTAAAAAATCATGCAATAACACATGAAGTATTTGTTATCACTCAATTTTGCACCCTTAGAGAGCTAGTTAAATCATTCTACAAATTGAGTGGAACATGGGATTACCCCTAGGCTTGTGGGTTGCCTATAGTAGGGGTAAACCTTTAGATTGAAGGGCTAGATCCCTAGATTTGTCTTGAATACTAATCACTTATACCACTAGCTAATTTGGATGAAAAGGGAGAGAGAAAACATAAATTAAACCTATAATAAAGAGGTGATTCACCAATTGTAACTTGAACACTACCAACCAATTAAAATTACACTTCAAACAAAATTCTAACCTTCACATGACACTACTCCAAATTTGCCTCTTGCATTAGTATTTCTCATGGAGGTTTGTGAAGTAAACTTAAGCTTGGAAGACTATACAGAAGGTCATGAATTGACACTAGTGGAGACAAAACTCACTAAAATCATAATTTTTTTTATTAGAACACTTCAACAGACTTGAAAAATACTTTCAAATCTGAATATGAATGTAAACAAGGACAATATGCTAAGGAAGAGAATTTATCACTTAGCAAAATCAACTAGTCTAACATACACATTGAAAAAACTCATAAATAAAGTGAACTAGATTGTTATTTATTGATCAAAGGCTGAAAATGAGGAGGGATTCACCATACTTAGGTGGAAGATATAAAATTAGCCTAAAATGGCTCAATATATAGAGAAAATGAGAGAGAAGAGAAGAAGGGTGTGGGATATAGAGAGAGTAGACAAGTGTCATATGAGTTAAAAATAAGAGAGGAGTTATAGAACTAACTCAATAGGTATAATATGACATTTTTATCTCCTCTTAATATTCTGTAACTCTCCAAGTGGCATGGGAGTTGAAATGCTTGCTTGGTACCTCGACTAGCTTTTTAAAACTTCCCTTTGTCTTGACATGTTAAAGGACAAGTTGCCTTATTAATGGTAAAATAATTTTCTAATACCTATTTTATCTAATATTGACATCTCTCAACTGACCCCAATAGGTTCTCCTTAACACACAACCTCTTTATATTGCAACGTGTCTAGAGGGCTCTTCATCTCCTTAGGCCTAATTTGCACACAAGTGTCAAAACTTGGATTTGTCTTTTTCATCTCATCCAATATTCATGCATGGCCTATTAAACTCATATCAAACCTGAAATAATCCATTTTGAGGCCTCAAACTAGCCCCAATAAGCCATTCTCTACCAAAATTTCTTAAGTAGGCCTCATTCTTTGTAGCCTTAAGATCATACAAACCTCCTTCTGTATAGAGTTGTATAGATGGTGTTTAGAATATGAGGGTATATTCCATTACCCAATATGGATTTATATCTCTAGGTTCAATTTCATGCTCTGAGAGTGAATGGAGATATCATTTTTTCCCCTTTCTCTCTCATAACTAGGCCTTAATTATGCCTCCCTACCAAGAGACCAAAAAATGGATCTACAAGATCCCCACACATTCAAAACCCAAAAAAAATTAATTATTCACTTAGACAACATCCTCCCCATTCTCTATGCCAAATTTGAAGATTTAACAACTTGTACGAACCTATAAAATATAAAAAACTAGTCTTTTTGGGCTTATTATGTATAGTTTCATATAATATTGTGCCAACCAATGGCATGAGATGATTATTAGGGGAGTCTTAAACATTTTATTGGTGGTTTGTAATTTTATAATTCTCATTTGGAGGCATTAAAGTTGACCTCTCTCTCATTTGGTCCCTATGGCTCTCCTAGGCAACCTGAAGTGCTTCAACTTCTTAACGATGATTCATAAAGCATGGGTCATGAATCCTCCAACCAATTCCAAAAGATGGAAGTATAATATGGTGGATAACTTCCCATAGGAGCCTAAGGTCTCATTAAAATCCTCTGAACCATACCAAGTAAAAGAATATGATCTCTCAGATTGAAATTGGGCATTTTGTGAGGTCTGAGAGAGAATTTAGTTAATGAGAGTTTTCTTGAGTTGGTTTTGAGATTAAATGAACTCACTAAGGTCTAATACATTCATTATAACCTATTAAAATGGTTTTAAAACCACATTTATTCACCAAATCTCTCTACACCCTCACTGATTTGAGTCTAGGGTTCTTATGCCAAACTACCTAAGATACCCTAATGGACTGTATTCTTGCATTTTCTCACTTTTAATATGTCTAAGATCTCATGGAGTGATTTTTAAAGTATTTAAACATCCTATCATGGCTCCAATTTTTATTTTTTTACTTCATTTCATCACCTCTCTAGGTTGTCATCTCTTCAAGACTGCCTAGTAGGCTTGTGTATGCCATTATGTCTTTGCTTGTCTAAACAGGGTTTGATATCATGTTGTATTACTTATTATTGGATGTGAGAATATTTTAGATTGATTTTAACACTTTATAATCCTCTTAAAATTGATTAATCTCCATCATACCTTATTATAGTGTATCTTCAAACAAATTTCTCAATAATGAACAAGCAGTTATGTTCTTACCTTAACTGAGCAAATAGGGTTTCAAAGTTTGTCTTTGATTTGGGTGAGTTAGAGTTATGTGGAGTTATATAAGTTTTTAAAATGATTCATCATGGAAAAATTATCTTATATATCACACAATCCTCAACCTTTCTTGTGAGTAACTTCACCTAACAATACAAGACTGTGTTATGATTAGGCATGTGCTAGGTCTGCCTATGTTTGTCTCTTTTCCTTGTGTCTGAGTTCTTCATGAAGTATTAATAACATGAAACCAATAATTATCCATTAAATAATTATCCTCAGATATTTTACCTCTTTTAACCTTCCAAACAAGCAATTGCCTCAATGAGCAAATATAACTGTGTGTGTATCAAGGATTGTGTGTGACTAGCTTATAATCCTTGTTTTGTATTTTCCTCTGTCACCCTATTTATAAATCCTTTAGTATTTATTATTATTTTTACTTAAAATTATTTATAACCCCCAACTAAATATGCCACTATCCCAAGCTTTAATAGTCCTTAATTACCTAAACAAATCTATAGGTGACTATCAGCCTATGTGTGTTCATTTGAGATAGTCTATCAACTTGGTATTATAAGACCCTTGCATCAAAATTGAAAATATTTAGACATTTGATGATATTTAATGTTTGAGGATAATATTAAACACCTTGAAAACTTAGTGTTTTACTATCATCCATTGTCTTAAGCCTAAATCTCCCATAGGCTAGCTATAGGTGCATATTAGAACACTTTGATTGCATATAAAGCTTATTAGGTCTAAAACCAATCTTAAATATTTTTAAATGGCTCTATATCATTTTTTCATAGTGTCATAAGACATTATCAATTCCCTAAAGCTTAAAATTTTATTAACCTTCATTGTTTAAGGCCAATCTCAATATTAGTTGACTTTAGATGATAACATGAGAGTTGACTCTGTATATTTGGAGTTGACTATGTTATAGGCCTTATTTTAACTACATCATGATAAATTAGTGTTATAAATTCATCAAAATATCATAATTTATACCTTCAAGTCTATTATCCTCTTCAAGGCATCCTCAAACTTTGACTATCTACCTTCACTATTCACATAGTCCTATAGGTGACTGTCTACTTGATTTGACTGTGTATGTCTTTAGTTAGCCTTTTCAGCATAAGTTAGTGACTAATGATTATTATATATATATTATCATTTCATTAAAAACTCCAAAGAGTTTCTCAAAACACCTTACAACCTCTGTATTCATTATCAGTCACCTACACATAGTCCTATACGTTCATCGTAGGCTACTAGCCTTTCATTTAGCCACCATTCCTTTTGGATTCAAATGATTTGAAGATAATTATTGGTCTATAAAACTTAAATTTTAATTCATTACCATGATTCATGTTTAGGCAACATTATTTAAAAATTGACAACATGAACTTCTATGGATTTGTAGACCTATAGGTGGCAAGTGACTATCTATAATCTTTAGTTCTTGAAGCTTTGGAAAGAGAAACATGACTACTAGTGACTAAATATTATTGATTATTATTTCACCAAAATAGTATTAGGGTAATATAACCCTCAATATTCATGGAAATATATATTCAAACCTTTCAAATCAACCTGATTATGTAAACACACAAAACATAGTCTTAAGGAATGAATGAAAGAAGTGACCACTGACCCTTGTAAAAAATGTTTGACTAATCATAAGGCTTATGATGGATTGATAAGATAGTAGAGGGAAATGAATAACCACTTAAATGAATCAAACCACCTGAGGAACTCAAAAATAGAAAAAAATGATAGTCAATTACAGATAATGCATAAGAGAGACTTTGCTGGCCAAAGGACCATCCACACATGCCAAAATGATGGCTGAATGTGTGTGAGGCATCTATAGATATCTAATAATTGACTCCAACTAATTTTAAGTATTCATGAGTTCACATTTTTCACTGGAGTTACACCAAACTCAACCTATGGGGTTTTAAGCTCTCAAAAAGTAGTTTGGATTCTTAGCAATTATTCATAAATCTAATATAACCAATCCAATGACCAATGCCAAAAATTGGAATCCCATAGTGGTCCAAAACTTTGGCCAAAATATCAACCCCCAACTCTACCTATACGGTGTATGATATGTGATTAAAATTGGCCTTCACTATATTATGAATGAAGTGATGGGAGAGAAGAATATTTATGCAATTGTGAGATTTCAAACTTCATTCCAAGCTTTTTTTGACCTATATAATGTGAAAGGATGTTTTGAAGCTATTATCACTTGCACATGACTTCAAAAAGTATGAACAACTTCTTTAACTCCTCAATATGTCATTGAATTTCAAGAATATGACTTTTTTATAATTATTTGATAGGTGTGGTAGTTGTGCAACTAATCTAAGGACCTTGGAAGGTGTGTGGTATGTATTTTTCACTTATTGAATTTGGTCACATACAAATATTAGCCAAAATCACCCTTTTCATTCATTTTCACCACCTTCAAGTTAGCAAATGAACCTTACACATTCCAAAACTTCATGAAATGTTATGAAAAGATATTTAAAACATAAAATGACCTTAATAATCCCCTAATCACCTATGACACAACTTGACCATGCCTTATCTCTCCATGACATGCCTAAACCACTATATGACCATAACATGACTTTACCTTAACTTTTCCAAACTAACCTTAAACCATGCTAATAAGGTTATATGAAGACTCTAGGGACCATATAATCATGAAATGAACACATCAAAAGACCATGAAAAGTTTTAATTTATAAGGGGTGACCAATTTGACTTGTGGTGAAATCTGGGCAACATTCTTGGTGATTCATAGGGGTAGCATGGATGTAATGCTAATAAGATCAGTAGCCTTGCATGTCAATTGGCTAGTGGAGTCTCTTTCACTTAGTTTCATCCTTTAATAGACTTTAAATATGACTCAACAAATTGATTGACCTTTACAAAAAACAAAAACAAAGACAACAAGACATAAAACAAAGCAAGACACACACATGTGCTATCAAACACGTAGGAAACTTAACAACAACATAAAAAAACTAAACTATATACAAAATAACCTAAAATAAACTTTATCCTCCTAGATCAAATGGGAAGATTGTGCAATCTTTTTCTCTATGAGATGAAGGAGGGCATGGAGCAAGTTGTCTATTGAGTTTTGTTCTTGGTGTCTTCAATTCCTTCATGCTTGGTAATATTATTGGTATGGTATCCAATACAATAATGATAACTACAAACATGTCACCTATAAAGGTGAACTCTTCTTGTGACTTAACTATCTTATCATGGTGTTCTTCAATTATAACTCCATCTAATGATGCCTCATTTAAGCATGATTCTTTGACCAGCATGGCATATTGAGTGAGATCAAACTTTTTATTAGCTACTACAAGCTCATCATGATCTTCAAATAACTTAGCATACTCCATCCAATCTTCATCATTGTCCTCAATGAAGACATCTTGAACAATCACTTTATGCACTTGACCTTCAACCTTGCAAAGGCCTTCAAGATCTTGGAGAAGTTCAATATGTTACTGCCAATCATCTTTGTTTTCTCTCTCCAAGAACCAAAACTTATTCAACTTCACTTCTTGGTAATTATGTATTTCATCAACTTCAACTTGTTCAATTGAAGAGTCTTCAACTTCAAGGCTGGATTCAACTTGCACAAGTTTGGATGGCATAGGATATTCTTTTTGGAACACCATCAAGAGGCAAGGCATCTTTAAGAGTCTCTTAAAACTAATTAGCAGAAGGTGTATAATTTTAAAGGGCCTCAAAATCATCACATATGTCCTTGAATTTCTATCATAAGTCACCTTAATCTATGGAGTCAACATTAGCTTCATCTTCTATTCATTTGTCAAAATTAACCTCTTGATCATATTCATGAGTTTCCACCAACTCAGCTAATGTGATGTCCTTCTTCAAAGATTCCTCTTCCATGTCTTGATAAACCTCTTTGTGACTATCTGTAACATCATCAAGGTCATCTCATTATTTACTCAACAAGATTGATTTGTGCTTATCTTCACCAAGGGGATTACTTGTAGTGAACTATTTTTCATAGACACTTGAGTCATCTTCTTTATCAAATACAAATTTAGCTTGATCTTATTCACTTATCTCCCATAGGATGATTTATTATTTAAGAAGGGATGTGGTGGGAGGGTTATAGATAAGTTAATGGATTGGAGAGGGAGTATGAGGTGTGATGGATGGCTAATGTATGGGCTTGGGAATGGAGGTTTCTTGAATGAACTCATATTTTTAGGTAGATGATAAGTTGGGTTGGGTAATGAGAGAGATATCTTATTCAACAAAATTTTCATTTTTTTGATAAAATTTTTGAGGCTCTTTAATATCTGCAAGTTGATCCTCAACCTCTTGACCTTCCCACCTTTCTAATCTATCTATCCACCATTGGATTTAGCATATCATTTCATGTAAATCATCATTGATGACATAGTGGGCTTCCTCTTCTACCAACCTCCACTTACTCACAAATAATTGAACTGACTTCCTCAACTTCTCTATGAGATGAATAGGGATCACATCAAGTTATTTATCCCATTTTCTCATCACTTCTTCATTATATAGTAGATTTAACATGAGTGCCAATAAGGATTTGACATGATATGGGATTAAATTAGGAGGAGGACGTGAGAAGTATGACTATTATAATTCATGGTGAGATTGATATGAATCATAGGTCTGGCAGGAGTCATATTGAGGTTGATAGGAAGACACTTCTTGTTACTCTTCTTAATAGCCTTCCTCATAGGCTTCTTAATAGGGTTGATCAACAACATCATAATCATATGGAGGGGAAATGATCTAACCATAGGAATATAATGACTCATAAGGAGGCTAAAAATATTTATATGGCTACTAAGGCACATAATTGGGGTCATGACAAGGTTCATAGGGGGGTGTATAATATAAATTCTCATCATACCCAACCATCCCAATTTCATTAGTTAAATTAAAACACAAGATATTAACAAATTATTTCATAATAAATACCTAAGCTACTAGAACTGGCTAATTGTATTTAGAATCACCATTGGTGTTTGTTGAATGCCTTCAAACGCTAATAGGTGAAAGAACATACCAAGAATTATTCCACTCTTTTAGACCTTGGTCCCACTGGGCATGCCAAAACTATTGTCACTCAATTTTACACCCTTGGAGAGGTAGTTCAAGCCTTCTACAAATTGAGTGGAACATGGGATTACCCCTAGGCCTGTGGGTTGTCTATAGTAGGAGTAAATCTCTATATTGAAGGATTAACTACATAGATTTGTCCTGAATGATCATCACCTATAAAACTAGCTCATTTGGATGAAAAGGGAAAGAAAAAAAATAAAGTAAACCTATTCTAATGAGGTGATACACCAATTTTAACCTAACCACTACCAAATAATTGAAATTACATTTCAAATAAAAGACTAACATACACATGACACTACTCCAAATTTACCTTTTACATTAGTATTTCTCATGGAGATTTATGAAGTAAACTTAAGCTAGGAGGACTAAACACAAGGTCATGAATTGACACTAGTGGAGATACAACACACTAAATTCATGAAAAATTTCATTAGAACACTTCAAGAGACTCGCCAAAGAATTCTAAATTTGAATATGAATGCAAATAAGGACATGCTAAGGAAGAGAATTTATCACTTAACAAGATCAACTAGTGTAACATACACATTAAAATAACTCATGAATAAAGTAAACTAGATTGTTATTTATTTATCAAAGGCTGAAAATGAGTAGGAATTCACCATACTTAGGTGGAGGATGAAAATTTAGACAAAATTAGCTTAATATATAGATAAAGTGAGAGAGAAGAGAAGAAGGGCATAGGAGAGAGAGAGTAGACAAGTGTTATGTGAGTTGTAATCAAGAGAGGAGATATGGAACTACCTCAATAGGTCCAAAATGACATGTGTAGCTCTTTTAAAGATGCTTTAACTCTCCAAGTGGTGTGGGATTTGAAATACTTGCTTGACACCTTGACTAGCTTCTTGAAACTTTACTTTATCTTGACATGTTGAAAGACAAGTGGCATTCTTGATGATTAGATCAATTTCTCCTACCTCTTTACTATACTCTTGACATAAATCAATTGACCCCAATAAGTTCTCCTTGACACATAACTTCTTTCTCTTACAAGGTGTCTAGAGGTCCTTAGGCTTATTTTGCACACATGTGTCAAAACATGGATTTGTCTTCTTCATCTCATCCAATCTTAATGGATGGCCTATTAAACTCATATTTGACTTAAAACAATCCATTTTGAGGCATCAAATTGGCCCCAACAAGTCATTCCCTACCAAAATCTTTAACTAGGCCTCATTCCTTGTAGCCCTAAAATCATACAAACCTCCTTGTGTAGAGATTTATATAGATGTTTTTTAGAATATGAGGGCATATTTTAGTACCCAGTATGGGTTTACAACTCTAGGTTCAATTTCATGCTCTGAGAGTGAGTGAAGATATCCTTTTTTGCCTTTTATCTCTCCCAACTAGGCCTTAATTAGGCTTCCTTACCAAAAGAATGAAAAATGGCTCTACAAGATCCCCACACATGATAAAACCCAAACAAGTGTGTGATTAACTTTGAAAACATCCTCCCCATTCTCCATGCCAAATTTGAAGATCTGATAACTTGTATGGACCTATAAAGTATTAATTTCAATATTTTTACACCTATTCTATATAGTTCCATATATTACTGTACCAACTAATGGGATGAGATGATGCTCAAGGGAGTATTGAACATGCTATGGGTGGTTTTTAAGTTTTTCATGTTCATCTAGAGGCATGAAAGTTTATTTCTCTCTCATCTGGTCCTTGTGAATCTCTTAGACAACCTAAAAGTGCTTCAAATTATTAAGGAAGATTCATAAAGCTTGGGGCCCAAATACTCTAGCCAATTCCAAAATATTGAATTATACTAGAGTGTCTAACTTAAATTAGGAGCCTAAGGTCCCATGAAAATCCTCTGATCCATACCAAGTAAAGAATATGATCTCTCAGTTTGAAATTGGGCATTTTGTGAGGTCTGAGAGAGAATTGAGTTAGTGAGAGTTTTCCTGAGTTAATTTTGAGCTTCAATGACATAAATGAGGTTTGATAGATTCATTCCAACCTATTCCAATTTTTTTCCAACCACCTTTCTTCATCAAGTCTCTTTGCACCCTTATTTATTTGAGTCTAGGTTTCTTATGCCAAACTACCGAAGGTACCCTAATGGACTGTATTCTCCCATTTTATCACTATTAGGAGGTCTAGGATATCATGGAGTGATTTTTCAAGTCTTTTAACATCCTCTTAGGTCTTCAAGTTTATTTTTTACTTCATTTCATCACCTCTCTAGGTTGTCATATCTTCAAGATTACCTAATAGGCCTATGTATGCCATTAGGTCTCTACTTGTCTAAACAAAGCCTGATATAATGTTGTCCTACTTATTTATATATCTTAGACTCTTGTAGAGTGATGTTCACACTATACCAGAATATTTAAATTACTCTCCCTTAGACCTTCTTTCAGTGTCCTTTCAAACATCTTTCTCAAGAATGAATAAGTAGGCCTATTCTTACCCTAATTGAGCAAACATGGTTTCAAAGTTTATCTTTGATTTGGGTGAGTCATATATTTGTGTGAAATTATCTAAGTTTACACCATTTAGTCATCATGGAAACATTCTCTTATATCTCACATAATCCTCAACCTTTCAAGTGAGCAACTTCACCTAGCAATACAAGATTATGTTTTGATTAGGCCTGTGCTAGGTCTGCCTATGTTGTTTTCTTTTCCTTGAGTTTGAGTTATTCATGAAGTATTCATCACATGAAACCAATAATTATCCATTACCTTATTCTCCTCATATCTCTAAATTCTTTAAACCTTCCAAACAAGTAATTTCCTCAATGAGCCAACATAATTGTGTGTGTATCAAGAACTGTGTATGACTAGATTATAAACCATGTTTGATTTTTTCCTATGTTCCCCTATTTATAAATCCTTTGGTATTAATTATTTAATAACCTTAAAATTATTTTTAACCCCCAACTACATATGCCACTATCTCGAGATTTGAGAGTCCTTAATCACTTAAACAAAACTACAGGTGACTGTTAGCTTGTGTGTGTTTATTTGAGATAGTCTGTCAACTTGGTGTTCTAAGACCCTAATATTAAAATTTAAACTCTTTAAAAATTTTATGCTACTGAATGGATGAGTATCCTCTTCAAAAACTTGAAAATTTAGTGTTTTAATATCATCCACTATCTTAAGACCAAATCTCCCATAAGTTAGTTATAGGTGTATATTAGAACACTTTGACTACATATAAGGCTTCTTAGGTCTAAAACCAATATTTAATATTTTTGAATGGATATATATCATGTTTTCATGTTGTCCTAAGGAATTATCAATACCATGAATCTTCAAATGTGATCAACCTTCATTATTTAAGGCCAATATCAATATTGGCTAACTGTAGATGACAACATGAGACTTGACTATGCATATTTGGAGTTGACTATGTTCTAAGCCTTATTTAAATTGCATCATGATCACTTAGTGTTCAAAATTAATTAAGAGCTAATCCTTTATGATTTCAATTCTGTTAGCCTCTTCAAGGCATCCATAAACTTTGACTTTCTACCTTCACTATTCATATAGTCTTATAGGTGATTGTCTACTTGATTTGACTATATATGTCTTTAGTTGGCCTTCTTAGCATAAGTCAGTGACTAATGCTTATTATATATTTTATCATTTAATTACCAACTCTAAATAGTTTCTCAAATCACCTCACAATCTCTATGTTCATTGTCCTTCACCTATACATAATCTTGTAGGTTCATCTTAGGCTACTAGCCTTTCATTTGGCCACCACTCCCTTTAGATTTAAATGCTTTGAAGATCCTTATTGGTCCAAAAAACTTTAAATTTAATTAATTACCATGCTCCATGACTAGGCAACCTTCTTTGAACCCTGAAAACATGAAATTTCATGGAGTTGCAGACCTATAGGTGGCATGTGACTGTCTACAATTTTAAGTTCTTAAAGTTTTGGAAAGTATAACATGAATGCTAATTACTAAATATTATTTATTATTATATAAAAAAAATATTATCATGGAAATATAATCTTCAATATTCATGAAAATATATATTCAAACCTTTCAAATCATCTTGATTATGCAAACACATAGAACATAGACTCAAGGGGTGAATGAAAAAAGTGACCATTGAAACTTGTACATAATTTATAACTAATAAAAAGGATTTTTATGGATTGAGAATAGATTAGAGGGAAATTAATAACCATTCAAATTCATCAAACCATGAAGATAACTCATAAACATAGAAAAATGATAGTCATTTATAGACAATGCACAATAAAGACTTTACTTGCCAAAGGACCATCCACACATGCCAAAATGATGAGTTAATGTGTGTGAGGAATATATAGACATATTTAAACTCACTCCAACTAGTTTCAATCAACCATGAGCTTAAATTTTCACTAAAGTGACACCAAACTTAGCCTGTGGGGTTTTAATCTCTCAAAAAGTAGTCTAGTTTCTTATCAATTGTTCATAAAGATAATGACATCAATACAATGACCAATGACCCAAATTAAAATCTCATAATGGTCCCAAATTTTGGCCAAAATGTCATCCCCCAACTCTACATGTATGACCTGTACCATCTAATTGAAATTATCCTTCACTAGCTTATGAATGAAGCAATGGGAAAGAGAAGAAGACTTATGTAATTATGAGAGTTCAAACTTCAATCCAAGCTTGTTTCTAACCTATAGAAGATGAAAATACATTTTTAATCTATTTTCACTTGCACATGACTTCAACAAGTCCATACAAATTCTTTAACTCCTCAAGATGGCATTGAATTTCAAGAATTTAACTTTATTCTGATTCTCTAATAGATGTGGCAGTTGTGTAATTGATCCAAGGACCTTGGAAGGTGTGTGGTATGGATTTTACACTTATGATTTTTTTTCATATATAAATATTAGCCAAAATAACCGTTTTCATTCATTTTTACCACCTTCAAGCTAGTAAATGAACCTTAGGCATTCCAAAAATTCATGAAATTATATAAAAAAATGTTTAAGACATAAAATGGCCTCAATAAACCCCTAATCACCCATGACACAACTTGACCATGCCTTATCTCTCCATGACATGACTAAACCACTATATAACCATAACATGACTTTACCTTAATTTATCCAAAATAACCTTAAACCATGCTAAGAAGGTTATATGAAGACTCTAGTGACCATATAAGCATGACATGAACACATCACAAGACCATGACAAGTTTAAATTTATAGGGGGTGACCAATTTAACTTGAGGTAAAATTTGGTCAGTAGTAGTCATTATTGATATTCGAAATTTGAAAATCATAAACTCTAATTTTTTAAAATTGAAAAGAGAGCAAGGAAGGATATCACCCATATGAATATGGAACCACATTGCTATGTAACCTGTAAAATATGGAGAAGTGTGCCCTTTTATTGAAGAACTCGAAAAAATGTTGAACCAATGGTGAATTGAAAGTTATTGAGTTCCTATTTGAAATAACTAATCAATCCCTTAATTTGTAAATATGCATGCTTACAACTCTCATGAATGGGTAAAATCACCTAATGTGCTAATCTAAAAGAAGGTGGAACAATGATGGGTTCACTAGAAGTGATGCCAAGGCCATTGGGTATCACTAGATTATAAAGTACATCACTTGTAACATAGTATGGAACCATGTAATGGGTTCGTTAGAAGTAATGCCAAAATCATTGAGTGTTACAATACTTGAATGTGCATTACCCATAATAGAATGAATCACAACACTATAGACACATCTAGATTATACTTGCATGATCGAAAGATAATGAATAATATTCATGCCCCATCATAACCTCACTACCAAAATATTTGAATTATAGTAAACATATGTCTTTGAATTTGTAAAATGTTTTTATTTGATATGTGCATAACCAATATCATGCCTTTTGAATTTGAATATAGAATATATGTGCATGAAAAAACATCACGCCCCTTTGAATATGTGCCAAATGATATACAATGCTATTATTTATATGCTCAAGTGTAACTATATTTGAAACATATAATTTATTGATTTGTAACAGTTATGCATATGCCCATACATATACATTCAAGTGTGTATAAATATTTAATTTGAGTCTTTGTAAAATGAGTGCATATGCATGTCATATGCCCCCATAATCTATATTTGATGTGACGATATATGTCATATAACTCAATTTTGAATTTATTTAAATCTTTGAACTTGGACTCTATCATAGAATATGTTTTCTTAATTTAATTTGAATCTTTGAAACTGGATTCTATCATAAAAATTTATTTTTGATGTTTACTTGGATTCTTTGAAACTTGTATTATGTCATAAAATATGATAAGTGAATTTACTTTGAAAATTTAAAACCTATGCTAAGTTATAAAATATATTTATGGAGACTTGAATCTCTAAGACAAGCCCACTATAATTCCCCATTTTGAGATGAGGTATGCATCCTACAAGTCACTCATGTCAAAATAATAGTTAACAATATCATGTGATAAAGATATAATCATGTATAATCATGTCAACATGTGGAGAGTATGTAATTATAGTAATGTATTTGTCATTGAAGTATGTATGCTACATATTTAATGTAAGGAATATAAGTGTGATGTGATATTTAATAGAGTAACCATATTTAAATTAGACTATGTAGTAAAAGTGCATGATATGGATTGTGGCACCACTAATCAAACTCAACAAGCACAACACATAATGTCATGTTAAACATAAGGCCAAGGGATGTATTAAAGAGACACATTAAAATGTCACCCATAAAATAAAATATTTCACACATAGGGTAAAGGTCCACAAGCAAATAACATTTTCAAATGTTACACAAGCAATTATTGCACACATAGAGCCAAGGGTCACAAATAATGGACATGTTTAAATGATATTGCACATTTAAGTTTGAGGGCCACATAAAGTTAGTAATTATAACCTATAATGCAATAAATTAAACAAAATTGAAGGAGATTCAATTGAAATCTAATATACACCTTCCACTTGTATCAATGTCATATTATAGCAAAATAAAATATAAATGTATCACAATGTAAGATATCAGTAATTAACAATACACTTGTAAGATTGTTTAACCTTAAATTTAGATTATAGAGGATCTATGGTTAATAAATGTAGAATTATTTATAACATGATGGTGATAAACTAAAATATATCATGCTAATTAATAGAACTCTAATAAATAATATTATGAATTTATACAATTGAGATTGCTAAAAATACTAAAGTACAAGTATTGAAAGATATTATAATAAATAAGAAATAATGGTACTTATTTGGTTTAATGTACACATTTATATATGGATTAGAAACATATATAAAGTATGTAGGATAAATTTTATTTATTAGTCATCAAATTCTATCAAATATAATTTTTTGGTCATGGAAACTACCATTGAATCTAGACACTACCATCGACACTAGTGTTTGACTATGAGATAGGTGTCTAATACCAAATGATGAATAGATATAGATGTGACCAAATTCATTGTTATGAGTTTTATATTTCATTTCTACTGATGTATTTACATATAGGATATAATTTTTTTCTCTTCGTTAATTAATCAAACCCTAATTCTTCACCCTTCTGCCCCCTTGGAATGAGTTTGCTAAAAAATGGATTAGTAAGATAATAGTATTAAGCTACCCCAAAGAGACCTCTATCAATGAGAACTATCTACATATCCAATAATATAAGGAGGGCCTCATACTTATTTAGTTATCAACTATGTGTGGGAAAGTGTGTGCATAAGGGTGCAACATACTATATAAAGATGCATGCAATTATCTACCTTGTAATTTGACAAATATTGTTTATGAGATATTGTTTAAATAATTTATATATATGATATGACTGATACTATGCTTGATATGAAAATATGGATGAATAAATTATAATAGAGTGTTTGTGTAGTTGATTTATTAACTTTAGTAGGTGTTTGTTTCCTATTTATTAGATGTGGAATGAGAAGGCTTATCCTTGTATTTATACCACACCTTTTGAAAATATCTCATGGTAGGGTTTAATTAGAAAAATAGGTTGATCCACGGGTTTTGATATATTTTTAATTTAAATGAATTTTGGCTACTGGACACTAGATAAATATCTAGACACTACGATCGATGGTAGTGTCCCTTAATGGCTAGTAGTGTCTAGAGGGCTAAAAAATAGGTACAGATCTAAAGTTGATAGTGAATGATGTTTATAATTTTTTTAAGCTTCATTTTTAGTATATGAGACCTAGGTAATCTTAATGATGTGATCCCAAAATAATATATAAGCATTTAGGCATAGTGAGATGGTGAATGCGAGCCTTTCGATAATAGGGAGGTCTATAACTAAAAGGTAGAGACCTGCTTGATATTTGTCAAAGGTACAAGATTGAGGGACTATAAATATTAAATTTTAGTATCTACATTTGATCCCATTTAATATATTAATGTATAAGGATGAAATTATTAGTTTCAATGAAAGTAATATGTACTTGGGCATGTATAACACACCTTGCCTTTACTTAAGCCCACTTTGAGTGCTTCGATGGTTTATGACCTATAACCAATAACATGTTATAGTATAAATCAATGCATATAATATAAAGTTTGAAATAATTGAAATGCTTGAAAAGAAAGAAATAAAGGAAGGAGTACACCTGTGTGTTGATGCAACCATGTTGCCTCTTAATGCTTTGACTTCGTAAAGATGCTTCCTTATGAAACCTTGGAGCTAGAAAAGGTTCAAACCTAAATCATGGATATTTTAAGTGGGAGATTTGAAGTTATTATGCCCTTGATCCAATGTAAGGATGAGTTGTGACATGGCCATTGGGATCATTATATCTCAATCACACAACTCAAGTGTGAATATACATATTCTTGTAAGGGCGAGTGATTTAATAAACTCATATTATAACTTTAGTGAGACTAGGTGATTTAATCATTATAATCTACAAATATGGTAAGTTTAATTATTTAATAACTTTAACCTATAAAATGAACCTAATGTTATAGTAAAAAAGTCTTGATAATAATATACCTTGGTGTAATCGGTGTGTTTTGGTTAGTAGTATAATTAATAAGTTTTATAATTTTTAGTGAAATAGAATGGAATATGAAATTATACTATTTTTGAGCTAGATTATTTGTCATAACTTAGAATAAATTTATTTCAAATCTATGCAAAATTGGCACAATGTATAAAATTCTAACCCAAGTGTAAATCTTAATCATGAAACTGAATTAAACTTTGTGCAAGTGTGGAGGTCATGTCCTTATGGCATGCCCTCATTGAAATATAGATATATGGAGTAAATATATAAGTGTGGTCATGACTTTTTGACATTCCCCCACTATAATTTGGAGAATTATGAGAATGTGGAGGTCATGCCTTCACTAAAATGCACCCCCTTTTGATGTGAGGGAAATAGAAACTGGTAGGTACCTTACCTCAAAAGGATAAGGTATATGTATAATATGTGTATGAATCATGTAACATATAGGAATGATATGTCAAAGTATATATATCAATTAGGATTATAGTATGTGATCACATCAAGTCCTAAAATTCATGATATAGATCATGCTAATTTCTAGAGGGTAACAATATAAACTCAAAAAGTAATAAAACACACACGTAAGAACACTCAATGTAATGCAAAATAATGGTCTAGAGACAAATCGTACAAGGATAATGTTAAAATGTAACACAATAGAAATGGATGACATTTAAATTTTTAATCAACATAGAATGACATATTCAAATATCCAATCAACATACAATGGCATAGGGGTTAATAAAGAAGGATCATATTCAAATGTTATAAAAGAAAAAAAAAAGTAATGTAAAACACTCAAGGTAGTGATAATGTGAATAAACAAATTATAATCAATTGAAATAAGTATATTATACTAGTCCCTGCATTTATGTGTTAGCAAAAAAAGTTATGTAACATAGCATATCAAGTACATTGTGAAGGATATGAGCATGAATATAAACTTGTGTAAGTGTTAGTATATAAGATCAAACATGATAATGTATAAATGACCATAAAGTATTTGTAACCTATATCAATCATGATCAAATAAGTAGATGCCCCCAATGTATTATATGACACGAGTAGAGGAAAGGTCTAAAATCTAAAAATGTATAGATTGTGTGTCTAGGTATGATTATATCACAATTAAAGATGCGTGAAACATATGTGTATATAGGAATGAAGTGATATGATATATAATAAAATAAATCAAATAAAATAGATGCCAATGAACTAATAAAATATGGGAATGTTGAATATTTTTATATTTATTAATTATTTGAATGTTTTTGTATTTTTGGAATATTTGATTTTTATGTATTTTTGGAATATTTGAAAGGAAAATGATAACCTATGATCCCATCCAAGGGATGATTATAGGTAGTTCCAAGCTCATAATATGGTATGTGAAACTAGTGGTACTACTAAAGATCATGCATAGGTGTCATATTTAGATACATAGAATTTATGGTTCCTATGTTTGTGTAATAGGACTTGTGGTCATGAAGAAACAATAAAAGGAGTAGGGGTTCATGTAACCCATCATTGAGTGGTATGTGGTATCTTTATAATAGTTGTAATTAGAAGTTTTTTAGTTATTCTAGGTAATTGAGTATGTTGTGTAGGCATATATGAAGATTATGTGGTATCCACTATATGTCTCTAGTGTAAAGGCCTCTCTAGTATGGATTGCCTACAAAAGAGGTTTGCATGTTGCTTATCCTTTCATGAAGGATTGACCTTAATATTTTTGAATATGAGTTGTCTTGGAATAAACTTATCTTTTTCAAGTGGATGTTCATATGGAATTCTAGTAACTGTGACTACCATGTTGGTATGAATGTATTTAATACACCCATGCACTATCAAAGGTACTAGATAAAGTTTATGTATCCAAGGTCATCCCAATAACATATCAAAGAATCTTATAGTTTCTATATTTTAAAAGGTGGAAACCAAATGTGTTATATCAACTTGTAAAAGTAAATTAATATCATTAATAATGTGCTATGATTTCCCATCAAATGTTCTAATAGTTTTGGTCAAAGTATATGAGTCATCATGTGTATATCCCAAATATGTAAATAGTGTCATGGTACATAAATTATCACTATCACCATTATCAATCATAACACTATATAATTCTAATGGTCTAGGTATGCTCAAATAAGTAATGAATGAAAAACTAAGTCATCATCCATGATTTCATTATCATCAAATGTAATATAAGGTCTCTAAACCATATGTGATAATGTGTGTATATAAGTACCAATAATATCATGTAATGGGTGCCCATAATGTGATGGAGGAAGATGTGCATTATATGCCATTTTCACTTCTAGATATTTCTTATAATGATCTTGAAAAGGATTTTTAAATATCTTTTGATTCTAGTGATCACTAGGTTGTGAACCTAAATCCCTTAGAGGATCATCAAAGTGAATATTTTGGTCATCAATAAGGTCTTGAATTTTATGATTTAAGTTATAACATATGTTCATAGAATTCCTAGGGCATTGGTGATAGTAAAAATATGCTTTAATATCATATCCTTTTGGTAGAGGTTGACTCATGTCAACCTTTATGAGGGGAGGGTGAGATATGAGATGACACTCTAAAAAATTTTGAAGTAAAGAAGCTAGATACTCAGGTAATCATGTAAATTATCTCTTAGGTGCATTGGATAAGATGAGTAGATTACATTGTTTCGACATTAAGTTAACCATTGTGGTTGTTTCTTTTTTAGGTTATGTAGGTTTCACCTTGTAACTTGGTTTAATACAAAACTTGGAATTAGATGTAGTTAGTGTGTTATAGTTATGAATAGTAAAATTTAAGAGTAATATCCAACCAAAACTACCAAAGACCTATTTTTTTACCAAAATTACCAAAGAGAGATGAGATGAAACATGCATATACATAACTTTTAAAAATCATTAGTAGGCTAGTCCCAAAAGATAAAAAGGTACGTTCATATGTCTTATGAATAACAAAGTTAGAAAAATAATTAAGTCCTTCCTTTTAAAATGACTTTTCAAATTGGGCTAGAGGCCAATTCTAAAAGATAATGGGTCCATATTCTAATAAAAAAGGAATGGAGGTATGTTGAGTATAACATATTGTAGGTTGAATACCTTGAATGGCTATATGAACACTTAGATATCCTTAGTTAGGATCTCCCAATTACTGTTATTGAGCATCAATGACACCAAAAGACAAGAATTCTAAGATAAGGTTCTATTCCACTAAATATATAAAATTCTCATTGGGGTATAAATGAAATCAAAAATAGGGTGTATGAATGTGATATATTTTTTTAGGAATGAAATATGAACCCTATATATATGGCTCCAATAACAAATACTAAACCTTAATTATACGTCGATATAGGTTTAAGATTTTATCTAGAATAATATAATATCAGCCATGAAGATATAGTAATAATGTCATAAAAAAACTCAAAATTATGTTGGGATAGACAATACAACACAATAAGGATAAAGTCATAAAACAAGTAATATCAAATAGGTTGATACCATAGGATATAAGTAATTTAGTAAATTTGGATAGGAAATAAATGGAAAGGATAGACAAATAGAAACTTGCAAGAATTTATATTGATGGTAGTAAAAGTGTAACATGATATAATTCCAACATCTCTCAAAAAGTATCATTAGTTGTTCCCACCCCATTCTCAGTGCACCCTTTATGGCATGAAGTCATAGATATTGATACATTAACAAGATGTTGTCATATAAAGCATCAATAAAGTGATAAAGCTAAAAATATTAGGTGTATACGCTTACACTAAACAATATATCTAAACATAGTTTTCATGCAACACTAGATTATTTTAAAAATACTACAATTCCTTGTTGGACCCAAATTTTTGCTAAGTATGGAAACACACACTTTTAATGATAGCATAGAATAAAAAATGCATACATTTTAAAGACCACATATAAATATCTATATATGTGTACCTAAAGACCCAAATATCACTCAATAATAAATTGACTAATTCATCGAGAGTTCACATGGTGACCCATTGGTCAACACTAGATAAGGAGCAAAAATATCAAGAATGAGGTTATCAAAATAGGAGAGTGCAAGAAAAATAATAATAGGTAAACAAAGTAGAGGTAGTGTATCAAATGAATACTTTAATACATAACTTATTTTTGATAAAATATAGCATAGTAACATGAATCTACATTTTTTTGAGAGATTATTGTGCACCATTTACAGTGTACATCAATGTAATGTAACTTCAAGGTAGTGTTTTAGGTTTATAAAACCCAAATTGCCTTACTAATGAAGATAAATATAATAGAATTTGTTTTATGTTTTTGGAATGCCAAAATATTACTTACTATTAGTTGAGAATTAATAGTACAGATAATTAGAATCATGTATTGGATTAGTTGCTATGTGTTCCATCTTGGTATCAATATTTTGATCCTTATCTTAGGATCATTATCAATACATGAATGATGCAAAATATTATCAAATATTACCAAAACAAAATAATGGAAGAATGTGTTTGTTTTAGGGATAATGTATTGATGTGTTTATTTTTATATTTTTACTTGTAGTAGTACATAAATAATTTATGATTATTTGTATGTTTGGAAACATGATGTTGAAATATTTTGATTAATTCATGTTATACATATATACTAGAAATGGGTTAAGTGATGGTTTGGCTCACAATGTATTGGGTAATAGATGTTAGGTGAAACAACACCATTATGAAACTAACCCAACTATGAATCTAAGGTCTATCTATTTGTGTCTTATGTGAGAGTGTTATTATTAGTGTGATATTCCAATATGGTGAGGTATCTAATGTTTAGATAATCACTAGTGGTAAATAACCCATGAAGTGTATAGGTTTTTGACTAACATATTGGTTCTATTTTTGGTACTAGTGGAATGAGTTACTCAGATGGTGAAAATAGGTTTATTAGTGAATTTAGTTTTATATTTAATTGTCTATATCATTTATTGGTTATTATAGTGTTACACATCTCTATAATATAACCCACTTCTTAGGATAGCTATTTCCAAGGCTAGGATTATGCAACACAATTTTCAAATCTAATTTTTATTAAATTAGTTTATTAGTGGTTTTTGAGTATCAAATCTATATTTTATCTTTTTATTAATATTTAGTTTTTCATTTACTATTTATAAAATATTTCATGTGTGTGATCTCTATGTATGGGAATCTTTGTGTGAAGGATAATGATGGAAAACATAAGGATATAAATTTTTTAATTCAATGGTCAAAATTTTCAGTTATGGAAGCTCAAGATGGAAGATCTTATTATGGAAAAATATCATTGGGTTGTTATATCAAGATTACAACCTATGGGTATGAAGGCATAATAATGGGTAATATTAATATAAAGTAAAATATTTCAATCAGATTATGTCTATTAGATTCCATTTTGATGAATGCATCAAAAGATAAAACTTTTATGGAAGTATGGGGGAAGTTGGATAATTTTTATTATACAAAGTCTCTAGTGACAAATAATTCTCTAAAATAAGTTTTATTCATTAAGAATAAATGATAGTGACTTTGTATATAAACATATGAATGAATTTAATACTATGATAAGTGAGTAAATTTCTATTGAAATTAAAATAGATGAAAAATAAAAGTGTATTAATTTTCTTGTTTATTTTATTAATTATTGGGATAATTAGTTATGGAAATAAATAGTATTGTGTTGACATTAAAAGGTGATGATATAAAAGGATCTTTATTATCAAAATAAATAAGGTGATAAAAATTTGAGGATTATCAAACAAAGGGTGCTTTAAATGTGAGAGGTTATTTTATTACCAAAATAATCCAACTTGTCTTTAAAATTGGGGACCCTCCCTTTTCCTTGACAATATAAAATCCACAAGTATAATTGGAGTAGAATTTTATTAATGGTGCTTTAGGAAGATAAAATTTTGGTAAGGTTCGCATGAGCTCTGAAAATTATGTTTAATGTATTTTAATTTTATTTTTTTTAAGTTGTTTCCTATGGATTTGAACATTTCAATTGCACAACATAGGTACTATGAATGTTTTTTAATCTCATTTTCCATTATAATGTGGTTGATTTTTCTCTATTTTCACCTAGATCCATTTTATAATTCATTTAAATGCTTAGTGATAGTTCTATCTAAATTCTAAACTCTATTAGCTCTATTTTAAACTTGCACTTCTATTTTTGTATTTTTTTATGCTTGTGATTACTCCTTCACACCATATTTTATTTATTTTTATTTCTTTTCATACGATAGATTTATCTTGTGTATTTTAGGACTCCAATCCAATCATAAGGTGTCATGTGGCACAAGTTGATTTATCTATAACCCCACAAAGTGTAGAGTTAAATTTTTCATTCTAGGACCCTCGGATAATTAAAAATTGTGATGTGGTATAATTTTATCAAGCAACATCTCCCTAGAGTGAAAGGTTAAAATTTTCACTTTGATAACCCAATCTAATTAGAGGGCATTATGTGGCATAATATGATTCACTTGTGTCCCTACATATCACATAATTAACTTAAAAATTATGTGACCTCAGTATAATAGAAGGGTACCACATGGAAAAATCCAAATGACCTATGGCCCAACATAACATATATTGAAATTTTTCATTCTAAGACCCTAGGCCAATCAAAAGGTGCCACATGGAATAATATAATTAAATTATTGCCTTGTAAAGCAAACATCAAACTTTTTAATTCTATGAACCTTAGGATAATTATATGTCACCATATAGCATAATTTTATTCACATGTTTCCTCACATAGTGTAAAACTAATTGTGTCACTATGGAACCATAGGGATGATATCACATGGATAGAATAAAGTGCACTAGAGCATAAATATAATATTTGATTTTTTTAATTAATGTATAAATCGATCAAATAAAATATAAAATATGAAAAAGGTAACTTCCATAATCATTACATGTGATTGACATAGTGATAGTTATCCTCTGCATTTACAATTATAAATTCAAGAAGCCAATGAATCCAAGAGCTAAGACTAATTATACAGAGACTAAAATTATTCATTCACATATAGAGAATAAAATCACTTGATAAATAAACTCAAGGAAATTTTGGTTGACTTGAAAAACTTACTATCATAAATCATCAACCATGTATACATCATCTTCTTCCTCTAGAACTACATATGAATTAATAGATATCACTTTCATGCATGGGGTTTACAACAATATATACAAATAAAAGGAATAGGATTATAAATTCATATATGCTAAACATAAGTAGTAGTATTATGTGGAGTATGTCCATGAGATGGTTTCCATTCAAAAGTAAGGACTACATAAGGCCCAACTAATCCCAATGTATTCACGTCCATTGATTTGATGTATAACATATTCATGAATTCACAATACCATAATGATTGAATCCATACCCCCATGGTAATTATAAAATATCCATCATATCCAACCTCACCTTTGATAAATACTATCACCTATTATCCCCCATTATCATTTATAATTAAGAGGTTATTCAACATTGGTTAGATACCCATGACCTTAAAGAATCCCTCAATAACTAAACCAAAGACATAGACAATTGTGTTGGCAAGAGTGATGTGGATTTATATCCCATATAGTTACTAATTAAATGTATTCAAGTTGGCATGATACTAATTAACAAGCTATACGTAACATATAATGTGATGTAGATAAATAAGTTATGGGTGCCCTTGCTTTTTATTATTTTTTATTATAGGGAGGTACCAACTCTGGGATAATTATATTTTATAACTTAAATTAGCATGAAATGAGAGAGAGGAATATTAGAATATTATAAATGATGCCATATTTGGTGGATTATTTCTATGTAATTGTTCATTTTTGGCACCCAAACTTCCCTTATTGGACACTTTATTTCTCTTTAGTGCACCTTTAATATGATAGATTGTATGAACACCACTATAAAGGTCATATTCACTAAATATGTGATTTTTTATATCCCCCACTATACCAATCTATAAATTATTTAAACATACCAATATTATAAGATATGATAAGGAACTCAAGTCTATATATTAGGGCATATTAGTTTTATGAATATAACATGATGGTGATAAAAGGAGTCATGGTTGCTCCATTAAAATATCCAATTTTCCCACTAATAATTTATCTATTAATTTATTTAGGGGATAACCATAATTTTTAGATCAATGATAAAAATAACATACCCCTATTTTATTTGGTAATTAGAAGCAAACAATTAATAACTTTTCCTCAATATAGGGTTTGGCAGCACAAATAAACTCATTCAATATGTAGAATCATGATTTTAGGTAATGAGATTTCTAGGGGAATTTCAGGAGATGAATTCAAACTCTTAATTATATAATTAATGTCTTATACACTCATAAGTTCTATGATGATGTCAAATTCCATCTAAATATATTAAATAATGTAGAAGTTGTTTCAAAATTGATAACAAATAGATGGAAGAATATCTGGGATAAAGTAACTCAAATGAAACTAGTACTAGAATATATACCTAGTGCACACTATCCACTTAAAAACACCAAATATTCACCTATGTATCGAGGGAAAAGTGTTTCAAGGATTACTTCTACTCCCTCACCATAATTTTTAGGAATAACCTCCATTGGTCAAATAAGAGTACCATTGTTATCATCCCTTATTTTTTCAGCACTCACTTCTACTTATCCACTACCTATATTATCCGCATTGGAACTATCTTCATCAATAAATTCCATTCCCCCTTCCATGAACATTCATATGGACCATCCACTAGATCTTCTAATTCCACAACACCACCACCTTTCACCTATGTTTATAGTTGATAGATCACTTCATCATCTATCACCCTAGGCCATCCAATTTGTATTGATTTTAGATTACTATAAGTAGCTTCCACTTTTCCTCCTTCAACATATAGATGACTAGAAGTATCTTCCAATTTGCCTCCTTTAACATATATTTTTATGATTTCACCTTCTTTTTGTAAAATGATGAGACCCATTATATGTAGGCCCCAACTCCACAACTATAATTTTCCATCAATTTATTCATTAAATGTATTTCCTAATATCCATATGGTCATTCCCATTTTAATTCACGTGAGTAAATATTAGTTTCATGAATACTTATCTCCATTTTTTACCACCCCATGCCATAATTTTATATGTTAATACTTATTTAAAATCCACTCATTTCCATGCTCATTCTTTACCCATTACCACAATATTTCCCATTTCCATCCACCTTAAAAAGTAACCTAGTACCTTCCACCTCCATGTCCACTACCCAATAGGGACAAATTATCCAAGGTGAGTGGGTAGATGAGTTTCAAGAATAAAAGTCCCAATGGCCTAAAATGATATACCATGGGGACCTTAATATCAAGATGAAGTTTGAATAATCCAATAACAAGATGAAGATGATAACCATTAGGATATTCACTCAAGGTGGAAACCTTGTGCAGTTATGTACTAAGGATGAATTATTCTCCTTAACCAAAATTATAAGTTAAGAAGCTTTGATGATTTATAAGAGTTTGTGAAAGACATAGAATCAATATTAAGGACCAAATACCAAATGTATACATATCTAATTATAATAATGGATGAGAAGTTAATAGTTATTGAAATACAAATAAATATAACCTTCCCTAGGGATATGGTAATCATAATTTAGTATTCTCTCAATTCATTATTGACTAGTCGAACAAGGACTGAATTTTAAGAAAAAATATGACATTTTAAGTTAGAGTGTGCAACAATATCTTTATATAATTGTCAAATTTGATAATAAGATAAATAATATGGTTGTGGTTTTGAAAATTAACCTAGTTTCTAAGTTGAGGGTCATGAAACTATATGATGTGAATCTCAACAAATCATTTTAGGTGCACATGAAAACATCCCTATAATATTTTTTGAGGGATATGGATTCTATTTTTTCACTAATACAAGAGTGCATGAAGAAGATATTAGATTATTTTAGATAATTTACCATCACTTCACTAATCACTCAAGAAAACAAACTCATCACCCCTATGAAATTCATAGATCTCATGGGCAAGTTGAAGATAAATTTTAGATGCAAAATAGCAAAGCCTAACAAGGATAGATCCCAAAATTTTCTTATCCCAATCACACAAACCATAGAGAACATTGAAAAGGTTAATAAAATCAAGTCTAGGTTAAATTCAACACTGGTAAATAATTATACACTTGTGGCATGAGTGGATATTCCATTCAAAATATTCATCATTTACATGGCCACAATTGTTCAAGAATCACAACTTATTTCATGTGCCCTTTAGGCACACGAAGGATAAAAGTGGTTAGCTAGTTCTAGCTTATGAATAATTAGGAATTGAACATTGATCTAGGTATCTTATTATAGGCAATATTTAAGAATATTTTTAGTTATGCTTTTTGTCTTAGTTGGTGGTTAGTTTTAATTATGTTATGAATGGAATTTTCTAGGTTTATGGGGAATTTTATCTTTTTAAAATGGGATGGTTACCCAACCCCTATATATACTCTTTGTAAAAAATATTTTTAGGAGGAATATTTTAATGGAAACATCAACATATTTGGAATATATTATATGTTTATGATTCCTATAATATTTTCTATTTATTATATTTTGGTACCTTTGTCTTGGATGTTTTAAGATTATTGTGATCATCAAATGATTTCAAATGTTCATGCAAATTTGGTTAATATGTGCTCGATAACAAAATTGTGTTAGGATAGGATGAATAACATATGAAATTATATTTGGTGTAAGCCAAATTTATTTTAAATTTAATTAATAAAAAATAAAGATTTTAATATTATTTACAACCAAGAAATTGACTATTCCTTTAATATTCCATGAAGACACTTCATTACTACTTAAAACTAATCTCTAGCTACATATATCAGATAAAATATATCCTATGATTATTCCTAGGATTTAAAATATTATATTAAAATAATATTACATCTCCCCTTCATCTACATGGGTTATTATGAGACCAAGTATGCCACTAAAATTTTTAATTTTTTATCATCCAATTGTTTTTGTTAATAGGTTTGTTGGTTTATTTGTAGGAGGACAATGTATTAATTTTACACTACCATATTTCACATAATTCTAAATTAGCTAATTTTTTTTAATTTTATTTGTTCAATCATGAAAGGTTGGATTTTTTTCCATTTGAAATGCATATGTGTTATCAACCATGAGAGGTGTTGATGAGACCAATTATTTTTGTAAATATGAAATAACCTTTCTGATACATAAAATATCTTTGATTACCTCTAAATATTTCATGCATTTTTATTCTACTAAATAAATTATCAAATTTATTTATTTTTTGAATTTTAGATGATAATTATTGTTCCAAAATTATTTAGGAAACCTAAAGTAGATTTCCCATCTTCAAAATCACTAGCATAGTCATAATATGAGTATATGAGCAATTGAAAGTCCCCTACCCTCAATTATGTGAGCCCAAAATTATGGTCATTTTACATATCAAAGGAATATTTTTAATAATACCTAATGAATTTTTATAGTTTGTTGCATGAATCAAGAAAGAACACCAAAAAATCTAGTATATTTGTGGTTAAATAGATCAGACTTCTAATGAGCTACCTATATTTAATAGCATCTATTAAATTTGTGTTATCTTTTAATGTTAATTTTATATTTTGTATCATTAGCATACTGAGAGGCTTGTAATATATCATTCTAAATTTCATCAATGTATTTATATTGAGTAATGAATATATTCTTAAATTTTTAAATCACTTAAATACACAAATAGTAATGAAGATAACTCAAATTTATCATTTTAAAGCCTTTCATCAGCTACGATTTGAATTTTGTAGTGTATCTCTAATTATTTCTTAGGATGAGTAAATCATCAACATACGCCACTAGAAATAGAACTATTTTATAAATATAATTGACAAAATGAGTTGCATATTCAAACTTTAAAAAAATTAAATTCATGTTCAGGAGGTGCTAAGTTATTTTTTAGTACCATGCTCTTGGACCTTGTCTCAAATGATACTAGAATTTTTATAATTTCAACACCTTGTGATTTTGTTTTTTTACTGACAAATATTTTAGTTGATTATGTACACTATCTCTTTGTTACCAACATTTGTAAATTTAGTTTTAATATCCATTTGGTGAAATTTCCATCCATTGTGAGTTACCATAGCCAACATGGTTCAAATGGTAATCCATTTTGTTATTAGTGAAAAGGTTTCATCATTGTTAATTCCTTATTTTTGATCAAATAAATTTATGGAAATCCTTGGTTTTTACTTGTCAATTCAACCATATGCTTTGTAATTATTTCAAAATATCCACTTGTAGCCAATAGGTTTATTGTCAATTAGAGGAACAACCAATTTCCATGTTCCATTTTTTATCAATGCATCATACTCACTTCACATTACATTTTTCCATGCTTCAAGGTTTTCAAAAACTTTCAAGGAATTGGATTTAGAGAAAAAATCAACACTAAATTCTTATTTAGGAGGATCTTCCAAGATAATATTTTTAATCATTTCTTTAAGTTCATTTAAGAACTTAATTGATTTTGTTATGGTTGTGCATGATTTTATTATAACAGGTATGACATATTTCAATGCTTTTTGGCCCATTTTAGAATATTTTTCTTTGTATCTTTTTATATCATAGGTGCCTCAATTTTTGGATTTGAAGTTCCTTAAGTTATATGTCATCAAACAATCCACTTATGAAATTTAAATTTTTCTTGTAGGGGGAGTGTATTTTTTAGTTATAGGAGTCAATATATATGTAATTATTTCCAAATTATAGGTTCCCCATTCATAGTTTGTAACCTCAATATCAACCTCCTTTAAAAAATCAAATTTGGCATATTTACTTAGTTAATTCAATTATAGATTAATATTAGCTATTTCCTTTGTAGTTTCACAAAAATGACATCCCTTGTGATGATTTTTTTTGGTTATTATCATAGAATATCTTGTATATTTTTTAATACTTAGAGTGTACCAAAATCATGAATTTCCAAATCCAACATTCCCATTTATTCTTTTTCTCCTTGGGAATCAATGTGTAGCATGTGGATATAAAAATCTAAACATTTTACACTAAAGGAAGATGACCACACCAAACCTAATATGAATTATTAATTTATAGAGTTGATGATGGTGACCTATTATGGAGGTATACTATTTTTTCATCTAATTTTTCTTAGTAGTAGACATTTAGCCCTTTGAAGAACAATATTGCCTAAACCATGTTCATGATAGTTTAATTCATCTATTCAACTACTCTATTTTATTAAGTGTAAGGTATTGTGGGATGACAGTTGATTAAATTTTACTTGAGATAGGATTAGAACACATTTTAAGTGAAATCACCATAATTATCCATCCTGATTGTCTGAATATGGGATTTGCATTCATAATCAACCATAGTTTGAATTTTTTGAAGGATTATAATTTCTTGTTTGGAAAATATATACAAGTGATCCTTCTCTAGTGAATAATGAACAACATCAACATATAGAATTGGTAAACAACATGGATAAGAAGGATCTAGATACAACTTCTTGTTGGATTTCCATTTTAAATTTTGAAATAGTTCTCTTTCATGTTTGGCCAATATGTAAGCTTCACACTTTCATTAGGTAGATTCAAAAATAATATAATGTCATTTTTATACATTAGGAATATTTTTAATATTACATGTTCCTAAGTATATAATTATAGATAATAATTTTTCACATTATTTTTTTCCACAAGATGAGAAAAATTTCTTAGCACTGAGTGATCGTCCCTAACTTTCAGTAAATTTCCTTCCTCATATCCAGTCAAAATGACTATATTGTTACATTTTATTATAAATTTTATCTCTCCATCATCAAGTAGAATGTATTTTACTTGTTTTTGAATTATAAAAAGAGGATTTTTTTATGAAGAAAGTGTAGTATATTTTAGAGAATGAAGTCTAGAACTCTTGGTGACTTAATTCAGATTGTACCTTTACCTTGAGGTCATAGACTTATTTTATCTTCCTAATACACTAGACCATAACTTTTTTTAGTGAATACTCATCAAATAATTCCCTTAAAAAATCATATACTAAGTGGAACTAGTGTCTAAAACCCATGTATTATCCCATGTTGAATTGTCTCATACATTAATTACTTTTTTAGAGATGAAAAGTACACATTCACAAAAAAATGAGTTGAATTTGGTTCTAATTTTTTCATCCTTTCCTTTTTTAGGCTTGATTTTTCTCCCATGATGTCTTGAATTCATGGATCTCATGACTCCCTTTTCTATCATAGTGTTTTCAATACATTTGTTATTTGTCATTATACTTTCATTGATTGTTGGTTATTTTTAATGGATTTTCCACCTCACCCTTTGTTATTCCCTTTAACTCTATAATTTTATGCATATTTGGAATAATTTCCCTTTTTATTTTCATAGAAAATTATTTCTCCACTAGACTCTATTTTTATTTTGAATGATTTTTTATTTTAGCCATCTTCTCCATAAGATGATTAAATGTTAGAGTATTCAATATATTTATTGATTGAAATGACTCCAAGTAGGTTAAGTGTGTAGGAAAAATACTATTTATGAAGGTTTTCATATACACATACATTTTTATACCACACACATCAAAATCATGCTTGATTATATAGATTTTAGAAGCTAAACTCATGACATCTCCATTTTTCAACTCAAAACGTAATAGTTTTAAATATAAATATATGAATTCAAATTCTAAGTGGGAATCATACAGTTTATTATTATTATTTTCAAATAAGTGTTTTACCCTTGAATATTAAAAAACACGTCTACATTAATTAAGGCCCTCATCATGGCCAATGATTTTAATTTTTTTACTTCCATGATGGTAAATCCTTTACATATTTTGGTTCAATAGGTCAATAATACATGCCACATATTTTGATCCATAAGCCATTGAAGATAAGTGTGTTATCCAACTATCTTGACCATTATAAATAAGAATATTTCCTAATTAGGGTGTCAAAAATAGTTTTAATCAAATGCATGTTTATTGTATCAAGAGATGGAATGGTTATTTGTCACTCCAAAAAGATCACATTTTATATATAAAATTTGAAAGATATACCAAACCTCTTTATATGGTTTCCCTTCCTATATACCGATCAATATATGTAAGAAGACTTTATTTTTTGTATACCTAGCAGTACATGAAAAAAATTTAATGCACATGAGACCATAATGTTAATGGTACCTAGATAGTAAATGAAAATAATTTTATCTATTTATGACACCCACTTAATTATAATTATTTACATGTAAACATGATAACCCGATATACTCAAAGTTTTCTTACATGTTTTTCAAGATTTATGTATAGTGATAGTCCTAAATGGGTAATGAAGGGAATAGGAAAATGATTTTTTTCATGATTTATCCCTAGTGGTTTATAGGGACTATGTTATAGACACCATTGATGAGAATATTTTAGGCTATAATTATTGTAGTTTAATTGTGATGAATTGACTTGTAAACATGAACCATAGGCACTATTGATACTAAATGTTGAAAATTGGTTTTATGTTTACATAATTTGATTTTTTTTTCTTTTTTTTTTTAATTTAATAAAAAATAATTATTCTATTGTGTAAATTAAATTAATTTTGTCTTTTATAATTCAAAAATAAATAAATAATTACTATTTATTATTCCCTTATGGGAATGTTCTCCATTCAATTTGTCTTATAAAGGAAATCAAGGGGAAAAAATTAATGAAAGGAACTTATTTTAGTCTTTTTGGTGGCATGTAGATGATGGATAAGTAATTAAATGCCTTGGTTGGACCTCCACACATTTTATTAATCACAAAAAATATAAATATTTTTTTCCACACCCTCTTAAAATCTATCAACAATAATGAATGCACCAAAAATGATTTTATATTAGCTAGTTTTAAGTATAACATAGTCAAAAATATACCAAAATAAAATAATGTGCCTTACTTATTAATAATACATAGTTAAAGATCATAAAATACTCCATATCATAGTCTAAAGTCTAACAAATTTATACAAAGTACAATTTTCTCAATAAAAAACAATCAAAAGTATGTAATACACAATTAAAGCACCACGTAGCCCATGAAACACACTTCTTAATTATAAAAAAAATCCTTTATGTAGTCTAAATGAATATAAACCATATAAATTTAGGGAAAATGACTCGAAGTTCATATTTGAACAACTAAAAATTCTCTTTATCAGTTGAAACACCTTGAATTAGATATGAGATCGAGTAGATGTGCCATCTTATTATATAAAATTAGAAAAAATGCCTTAAATACAACCAACATGCAGTGATATGTAGTCTTTAGCAATAAAATATTGATTTTTGAGTGAATATGATTATCTATGAAGTATGAAAATAAAAATACTAGATAATAAATAAGATAAAATAAGTTCTCTGATGCCAATTTCAAGCAAGAATGGATGACATATGAGACAATATTTTGTACAAATCAAAGATATTGAAAATTTCATTAATGAAAAATAGTGAAATATTATTTATTATTAAGCAAGTGACTATTCTTCTCATGTTACATAAAGACCCTTAATCTAACTAAAAAGACTCTCTAACTACCACTATATGTATCCTAAAATTACTCATAAGATTTACAATAATATTATCAGTTGTCCATTTCTCATAATTACCCTTGTTTCATAATTGATTCTCGTAGAAGAATGTGTTATCATATAACTATTCTTTGTGAATGATATATATTAATTAAGCATTATTATAAGTATATTTTATTTTCAATCAATCATTCCTTAAATTTTTTTACCATGTTTAATTTAGTTTTAGTATGTGATAAGCTAAGTAAACTTTAGTCAAAGTATAATTAAAACTTTGAGGGTGATCAATATAAGAGAGAAACATATTTACAGAGTGTTGGATGAATTTATTCTCACCATACCCTTTTATTCCTTTTATCTCTATTTTAAAAGTCAATTTTGGTTTAGATACATCTTTGGAAATAATAAGCTACCATCACATAACCTTATGTATTTAAGGTGAAATGCAAAGACTATATATCTTAGTGTGGTAACATTGGTGTTATTTTACTGAGCTATTTAAAATACACTAAATAAGATAGTCAAATACCAAACCTCTTGTGTTGGACTACCCATAATAGTTATAAAATGATAGGGATATCATCCCATCACATTTTTGATAGTTTGTGTTTAAAACACACATCAATAGAAGGGACATAAAGTTGGACTGAGAAGGAGGGATTACCATATCACCTAAAACAAAAATCCAAAAATATAACTTTGAATCATGAAATATAAATATAATGATAGTTATTTTTAAAATATTATAAAAATATAGAATTCAAATCATGTCACACCATGTTTAAATATGATTCAGGCTCCCTTTTATCACACCTCTAGAAACCTATAGGAGACCAAAAAGACCTAGAGTCTCTAGGACCCAAACTAGTTAACTTAGCAATTTAACTTTAATTCATTCATCAAATGGCATGGTTGGCATAATCATCCATAAATATCAATGGGAATGTCTATTACTTACCTTTAAATCCTAAAATAGTCCTTCCTATTGAGGTTAACATACCCCTATCTCTCAAAATGGGGACCCTTGTTTTAAAATTTTGTAAATTTATGCTTTGAATTGAAAAATGCCACTTGATCTGAGTTGTATATTTGAAGATCATCCACACCTAATTCTCATTCATCTTGATTTACATGTCTCCATTTGATCCTTGTCTTATTTTATTTAATTTTGCCAATGGTTACTTCATGTATTTTCAAGATGCAGGTTTAATGGAGTCTAAAGTGGGTCAATAATGCTTAATGGAGTTTCATACTTCAAATGATAATTTTAACCATTGATTAATAATTGGTCTTTAATTTTTTAATTAGATTCATGTTTAAGCATCTAAAAAACCTGAGTCTAATGTATTTAATCTAGGACCTTTTTAATTTGAATTCAAATTTACATGGGTTCTTTTTATTCAAAATTGTCTGGGAACACTTTATATTTGTTTAAAACTTAGCTTATATTTTATCCTAAGATTTTGATCATGTTTATTAACATTAATAAAACCTTAATCTAAAATTTTTAATGCTAATTTCTTTATGTCCTAAGAGCCTTTATCTATTTCAATTATTGACAAGGACTAACTAAATGCAAGGTCCTTTTATTATGTTGCACACTTAGTATAAAATCCTATCCTAAGGTATCTAATCAGGTTTGTTAATGTGACCAAAACCTTAGGTTAAAGACTTTATACTAAGTTTTTTATGTTCCTAAATCTTATTTAGTTTATTATCCATAGATCTAATGGATCACACTTAATCAAGAAAGATCCAATGATTTATGAAGACTCTTTGAAGTCAATAAGTTAATAACCCAGATCAACGGTTCATTTTTAATCAAGAAAAACAAATATATGGTGTGAGATGAGATTTGAAAATTTAAAATCCTATGAGCAAGTGTGGAGATGACAAGTCTCATGCCTATAATGGATAGCTAAAACTTGATCACTATCCTGAATATCAATAGTATATGACTAAGTGTATATATTATGATCAATGATGAGCATTAAGTAAAAACTTCAACAAAGCCCCAAGAAGAGAGAGAAGGTGACAAGTGTCATCATCATGAAAATTGAGTTAGAAAATCAATGGTGCATGGAGCAAAGGATAAAAATCATAGGATCAAGATCGATAGCACATGTTGATCTATTTAACCAAGATCCAATGGTAAAAAATGAAATTTAACTTGTTAAAGAAACTAGAAAAAGTGTGGTAGTGACACATGTTGTGACCATGATTAATGAAATAAAGATTGATAAATAGTGTTCAATCTTTCAAATCCAAATTTATGGTGCAAAATAAGTTAGATTTTTCAACAAACTGAGACCCAATGAGATGTTGACACATTTCTTAAAGGATAAATAGTCAATTTTTAAATATTAATGAGTTGTGTGACATGGAGGAGCCATGTAAACACTAAGTCAGATTAAAATATCTTATGGACCTAAAAAGGCAAAGGTATAAATATGAGATCTAAATGTAAATCTAAGTCACGAAGCTTTCAATTTGAACTCCACTACCACCATCAAATCTCTATATGAACCTAATTGAACTCCAAAAAACTCTATCATGTATAAAATCCCTAATTTGACTCTATGTTCATTAAAATCAAGCTAAAAAATAATAACTTATCACCTATTCAAGGATAATTCAATCCAAAATTGAATTGTAATCCACTTGTGAGCAAGTTAAAAAAATTCATAGCAATAGTAGCTCAAATGGGTGTTTTTAAGGAGGATGTCTAATTATACTTTACTATAAATGTTGAGGTAAGGGTTTTCAAGGACACTAAATTTTATGTTTTAGCTCTACAAACTATAGATACTAACTGGTTGAAGTTGTTTTAAACCATCAAAAATCAACATGTCATCACATGAGAAGAAGAGAAGATATTCTTAGCCAAGAGACTGTATGAAGACATTATTGCAATCCATATGGTGGGTCTTCATGATGTAGATGCAAAGCTTGAGGTACTTCACTACATTGACATTATTTCTCCTATTTTTATATAAAATAATGTAGATAAAGGCATTATTGTTAATGAACATAATTTAAGAAAGCTATTTATATCTCTATTATGGCATCTAAATATTATTACAAATTACCAAGACCCCAAATAGACCTTGCCTCAATCAATTTTTGGGCCAAGGAGTATGATTTTAATAACATATTAGCCATGTTTTTAAATTCTAGAAACTAAGTCTATTAAGACTTCAGCAAAAACATCCCCATCAACCAATTTAAACCTGGGATTAAGATGATTATGACAATGTTGAACAAGCTATGTGTAAATGCCACCACAACATATGTTGATCCTATCTAGGTGCCAATTGTCTATTTCATGGTTGAAAAACATATTACCCCTCCTCTAAGGGAGAGAATTAGCATCTTAATAAGTAGATAGATCTTCATAATCAGAAACAAGAAGAAATCTCAATTCTATATGATGTCATATCTCTTAGATGGTCTTTGTGCTACTACCAAGATCCCAAACTAGAGGGAATGGTCACATAATGGGACATAAACTATCTCTTAGTATTATTCAAAACTACACATAGTCAAATATAGGGACCACATTTATTCATTTTTGACTATGTCTAACTAGCCTTGATTGAGGCCATAACCATCATTCCAATGCCAAGAGTTAGCCCACTGATTAAAAAGTATATTGAAATAATAGGTGATATATGGTTATACCTAGACTGTATGGTCATAATAATTGAATGGACACAAATTTCCCCTCGTAGACTACCCATTCATGTCCTTGATAAGCTAGCTAAGCAAAAAGTTGTATATCAAATATTTCATGATATGGATGGTCTTTATAAGACTAAAATTAAATGACTGCTTCACAACTTCCTAATAATTATTGTCAAAAACATATTTAATCAATGGGATAATAATGAAGTAGCATTAAGGCATAGGACATCCTTTAATATATAGCTCGATGGGCTTAGATATTGGGACCCTTACCTAAGAGTTAAATAACATTTGAAGATCAAGGGAATGTCAAATGTACCTTATGATCATGAACCTATAGACTTTGACCACATTTCCACTAAATCAACTTCATACTTTGAGGTTACCAAGAGATTGAAGGGTCACAATCTTAGGCCTAAATCTAGGCTTGAAAGAAATCAAAAGGGGAATGATAGATGGTAGCTAGGGCCCAAGAATTATAATTTATTAAGTAGTACATCTAATAGAGATCCATCAGCCCAATCATAAGTAGAGCATAAACCTGAGGCATAGATTGAGTAGAGACTAGAGGAAAGAAGGCCTGATGAGATTGCTTCTTCTTTAGCTCAAGTGGAGGGATAAGGATCACCTTCAGAGGAAATTCATAAGGTAGCCTTAGACCCTAATGAATCTTTAGAGGGTGCATTTAAAATGATATCCATGGAATATGAATCAAATGATGATGAAATAAAGGCTGAAGAGACCAAATAATAGAATGGGGAGGTAGTATTAGACCTAGTTCCTATGGATACCCCCAAAAGAAAGGCTGAGCTAGCTATTATACCTAGAGCCAAGAAACCCAAAGTGACTTTCACTCCTCCTTTAGGTGAAATAAATCTATTTAGTGAATAAAACATCATTTATGGTCTAGCTATTCTAGAATGGTTCATATATAGACCTAAATTACATAGAGTGTCTATTGACCATCATCTTTGGGCCATGGTGAAGGCTACAATTATTCCCTTGTAATAATAAATGAACTCATGGTTTATGGATTTACAAGAGGAAGATGAGAGAATATTGGTTTCTCTAGGTCAATCAAGTGGAGCACAAGTAGAGATCTCAACTCCTCAAGTAACTCAATCAAAAGTTGGATTCAAGTTTGACCCAAAATCTACTTGCTTAATGAGAGTAATAGAGAAGGTAATGGCAGGTGGTAAAGAGATGACATACTAGAAAGTGGAACCCTTGGCTGTTCAAACCCAAATAAAAACACCAAAGCTTGGAGAAAATACTCTATTTGAAGAGGATCTAGTAGAGTTAGTTAAAGATCAAACTAAACAATTAAAAGTTATCCTCAAAGCTATATACCAATACAAGAAGAAATTGTAAGAATAATTTATCTTATCAGCTCCAAATTCAATGATCAAGATGTTTGAAGATACTTTATTTGACATGTTTAATTATTTAAATTCAATAAAGTGTAGATAGAGTGTATTGAGCTAGTAGGATACTACAACCATGAACCTAGTTCACTAATGGTAGAATTCAAAAGTTAAATTAAAGGATTTGATCAACATCCTAATAAAGGATCAAATTATTGATTTAAAAATAAAATCATCTTAGCTCATTTGAACATAGCCTTGGGGTTATTGATAGATAAAATCAAGGTTCTAAACAAATGGTCCAAGGACCTAAAAAATCTTTACAAGGATGACAAGTGGTTGTAAAATAGGATAGGGCATATATTAGGGAGTATAATCAAGGATCCCACTACACTCAACTCAATTGTCTTGATAAATAATGATGAATTCAAACATAGATCCACCCAAATCATGCATGAATTAAGAAATCAAAGCCAAGGGAAAATAGGATTTCATAACACAAAGATCATGAACATGATCTTTACTACAGGGGAAAAGATTGTAGAGGTTATGAGCATAAAATAAGCATTATAAAGGGCTAACAAACATCTTATAATCTTGGAAGATCAAGAGGATGAACTCTTCATAGAGCCTATTGTCAACTTAAAGCTCATAAATGATCAAAATGAAAGGGAAATGAAGATCCTCTAGAAAAAATAGGGGACTTCAATAGTAGGAAGGCCTTAAAGTTGAAATTGTTGACTAAAGCATATTATTTTTTTAATTAATCATGTACATTTTTAAAAAGGAATATTCTTTTGTAAAGGCATGTGTAACTTGTAAAAGCACATTGCCTATAGGTCAGTGATTTAGAAAGTGTCTTTCTCTAGAACGTTGTAAAGGATAGTTGTATAATTATAATTTGTCATAAATGATCGCCATACCTCCTTAGGTTTCTATATAAGGGGTATTGTCCATTATAAAAGGGGTGAGTTTTGAGAAAGAATATTATGTACTAATTTTGGAGCAATTATTGCAAATAGGGAATTTTGAAAAGATTGTCTCATTTATTTGAGAGATTTGTTATCATGGCTTCTCTCTCACTTGTATGATTTAGAATATAGATTTGAATGGTTATTATGAATTCTTAATATTAACTTTTAAAATGTAAAGCTATTAAATTTTCCAAATGCTAGATTGATTGAAAGTTCTTAGGTTCATTCATTTTATATATCCTTCTTATATATGTGTTTATGTTGTTTGCATGCAGGAGTAAATATTCAAGTGAACCTAGTTCTTATTTGCATTCTTTCACTTCCTTAGATGCTTGCCTAATGTGTGATGTGATTTGAGATCATGTTGTTTCACTTCATATATTGGTTTCAAGTGCATATTTGGATGATATTTTAACTTTGTCATAATATAAATGTTAAAAATCAGCAATATCATCATGTTCCTTCTCTACCCTACCCTTCATTTTGCTTATTTTTTTAACCAATTCACTTTAGATTAGTTTTCATTATAAATATCCATTTTATCTTAGATTTTATATTTAGTCCTTTGATTATAATTCACTCCACTTATTCAATATTACTTCATTTTCATAAGGTTAACTATCAGGCCATGATTGCTCCCAACAACCAAACTTCATAAATATTTTGAATTAGTTCACTTATTCTATTGTTAGTCAACCAAAGATAACAAGATTATGACAACTTGTAACTCATGCATTGGATTCTCTAAGTTTAAAAAATTATTATTGTTTATTAAACACTTAAAACTACCTATGATACACTTACATGCATCAACAGTTGAATGCATTATGTTGGTGCTAGAAGGAGGGCCTTAGTTAAATATTGGTAAATTTGTGGGATCTTTGCTAATATTAATAAATTATGTTCAAATATCAATGAATTATTTTCATACTTGTGTTTCTTTTATAATAATTGTGTAAATATCATTAATGTGTATGGTTTTAGACTAATCTTTAGGCTCATTTAGATGAATATTGTCAGTATTTGAAGATTCATGGTAAATATTTGTAATGGTAGCTTAGATTTGGTAAATATTCCTCATTTGAAATTAATAACAAAAAATTTATTCAAAGATCAATTGAATATTAAAAAATTTAGGTTTATTTGAATTTAGATGTGTAAAGATCATTGATATTCTGAAGTTTAGATATATATTTGAGATTATTCATTCAAATATGGTTTTCCTTTGAAGATATTTACATAAATTTATGTAAAGCTTATCTAATTTAGGGATATCAAAAGTGAAAATCTACTCATAGGTAAGAATTGAATTATCATTTACAAGAATTGAGTTAAAGATCATTCATCTTTGTGAAGATAAGGTTTTTGAGTCATATTTTAGATAGGATTCAAGGTTGTCAAGTTATAACTACTAAGGATTAGGACTAGGTCACATTCTAAGTCAATATTACCTCTCCTTTCATTAGAATATCATAAGAAAGCAAGATAAGAGGAAGGTAAGTGAAGGGTTTCTAAATCTTAGCCTACTTCACTCGTTTAAAGTGCTCTTATGTTAAATCCTCATCAAGGTATGGCTTGGTTAGGTGGATCTTCCATCAATGTGCCTGGTTAGGTATATGATCTACCTAGAAACCCTAAGAAATATTTTCCATCTTTTAGTCCTAATGGTATTATCATAGCTGTAAAACATATTAAATATTTCAAAGCTACTTTAAGACTATTAAATGTAGTTCATGAAGAAATAACATGTAGATTATTTCCATTTACTTTCAAAGATGTTGCATATGAGTGGTTCCTCAATTTTTTAAATAATTATATCACTAGCTAGAATTATTTTAATAGAATATTTATTGATCAATTTGGTAAAATCATTAGTCCTTACATTCTATATTAGCAATTCATGATTGTTAAAAGATATTCTAGTGAGACCATTAGAGCCTTTAATGTTAGATTCTAGAAGATGTTTCATATAAAAATAGATCCTTATAGACCTGATGAAGCCTTGAATTTAGAAGTATATGAGGATGCTTTGTACCCCATGACTTTTATGTTTCTTAAAAGGTCTATTAGAGTAATAAACACATTAGCCCTAGCCTATGCTGAAGTTGTAATAATTAATGATCAAATGCAACTTTAAGGCCAACTTGCATATGCCATCCCTAATGTTAACCCCAATTTTCCTATACTAAATGTCATTCCTAATTCCAATCAGAATGTGCCTTCCCTAAATCAGACACCAATCTTGAACCAATTTCCCTTAAGCCATGCTTATCTTAGCTAAAACCTAGGATTCTTGAATAATGCTACAAATGGATTTCATCAATAAGGACAAAGAGGTTCAAAATTTGAGTACTTACTTCCTTCAATTACAAAAGAAAGTAGGCAATACTAGGGAGAAATCTAATAGGAATTATTCATATCAAATGTTCAATAAACCTAAAAACCATTTTCACAATGGTAACAATAACAAAAATAAAAATAATGAGTCATCATCAAGTAATACAAATCCTGAGATTAACATTTGTGATGTTGCCCTAACTAAATATTTTAGGGTTCACAATACTTCAAAACATGGTGAGTTAGACTGCATTAAATTATGTAATGCTTTTGAATTATTTTAGGATGAGTTGAATACATATGAAGGTGTGCCTAATAAAGATAATTCTAAAGGTACTTCCAATTCTTCAAAGTCTTCCAAGTTTGTTGATTGGTAGAGACATTTGAATTTTCATTCTAAGAGGAAAATGAGCCTAAAGATACTCTTGAAGAGGTGCATGCTTTTCATCAGTATTTGAAGAAAACCTATCCTCTAACAAATAATAATATAAATTAACCTTCGATAACTTCAACTCCACCAATAATTTTGACACTCCTCCTAATCCTAAGGTTGACAAAATTCTTGAGCCTCTAAAGGGAATTACTTTTAAACCTAATTTTGATTCATCTAGTACTTCTAATATAGGTGGGTATGATATAATTGAGGACATGAAGAAGATTAAGGCTAACATCACACTACATGAACTTACTCAAATAACTAACCAAAGGGATTTGTCACTTGAATCTCTATCCAAAATTTTTTGTAAGTCACCCAAGGCTACAAATTCTAATGTTACTATGTACAAGAACAAAGTAGATGTTCCACCTTTCTTTCTTACAGTCATGATTTTTGGTAAGAATTTACATAATTGTTTGCTAGATTTAGGTGCCTCTACTAACATCATGCCTAAAGTTATTTGTGAGAAACTAGGTTTGACTCCAATTAAGTTTGATAAGGTTTTTACTTAATTAGCTAAATATAGGGTAAAATTAATTAGAGAATTGTTAAATGCTCACATGCATCTTACAACTAAGCCAAGGATATAATAATTTATAGACATCCACGTAGTGGATACTCTTGATGCTTATGGAATTTTGTTGATCAGAGACTAGATAAGGTCCTTGAATGGTTACATGTCCACTGATTATTCCCACATGTGGATTCCATGGAAGGGAGTTCCAAATTAGATTCAAATTGAAAGAGAACCCAAGATGAAAGGTATGATCATTGAGTATAATGTTGTACATAAAAGGGTCAACATGGCCAATTTTGAGTTAAGAATTTATACTCTTGACACCTCTAAGGTATGTGACTCTAAAGATACTCATGCTATGTTTATAATATGGAAAAAAAATTTGATGGTGTAAGGTGTAAGTCTATTTATAGTGTAGGAATTGTCTTAATTAACCCTATTGGAAAATAATTCAGTACTTCTTATAGACTTAAATTTTCATGCACTAACAACTTGGTACAGTATGAGGCTCTAATCTTAGGTTTACAATTTTTTATCAAGCATAAGGTCAATGAACTATTGGTTCATGGTGAATCATAACTAGTAGTTAATAAAGTTAGAAGTAGGTACCATTGAAAATTATCTTACCTTAAGAAATATAAGTTTAGAGTTTGGGCCCTGATGAATATTTTGATGCTTTTAACATTGTCTCAATTCCTAGGGAAGAAAACAAGCTTGATGATGAGCTAGCCTCAACTACAACTAATCTTGTGCCCAACCAATACTTTAAAATAGGAAACCTTAGTTTTTAATTGGTTCTTTTCCCCTCAGTCCCTGATAATATCAACTATTTGAAGGTATTTAGTGATGACCAATAGATTTTAGAACTCATGAATAGCTCAGGAGCATTTGAGTCTTGCATCACTAATGAAGCTAATGAAAATGCTCTTGATAAAGGAAACAAGAGACAATAAAATTATCAAGGGAATGATTACTCTAAAAAGATTATTTGATATGGATAAATTACTTGAAAATGTCAAGATTCCCAAGGTGAATGGGAAAGATTATAAAGTAATTAACCTAGGAATAAAAGGTCAACCCCAACTAGTTAATATTGATATAGCCACCACTAATGAAGAGATGATGAAAGATAGAAAGTTTCTATCTAAATATAAAGATGTTATAACATGGACATATGAGGATTTAAATATATTTTATCCTAAAGTCATAGATCATAGCATACCTTTAAAATAAGACTAAAAGCCTTTTAGGTAGAAACAAAGACCTATTAAACCTATGTTGGAACCCTTGATATATAAAGATTTCAAGAAGATGTTAGATTTAAAGATAGTTTTTCCCATTATACACTCCACTTGGGTAGATAACTTGGTAGCAGTTAGGAAGAAAAATGGGGAAATAAGCTTGTGTGCATACTTTAAAAATCTAAATAGAGCATCTGAAAAAGACAATTATCCTTTGCCTTATCTTGATCAAGTTATTAAAATTATTAGTGGTTTTGTAATTATGTATTTTCTTGATGTATTTTCAAGTTATAACCAACTTCTTATGAATAAGGAAGATAGATTAAAGACTACATTCACTACTAAGTGGGGCACTTTTGCCTAAAAAATAATTCCCTTTGGACTAATAAATGCAAGCACAACCTTTTAAAGAGCAATGGATTATGCTTTCCAATGGATGATAGGTAAGTGAATTATCATTTGCATGGATGACCTAACTATATTCAAAAAATAGGGATGATCACATCATGCACTTGCAACAGGTATTTGAAAGGTGTAGAAGGTATGGAATTTCTCTCAATCTTAAGAAAAGCATTTTTTGTGTCACTAAGGGAAAATTGTTAGGACATGTTATATCTAAAGAGGGGATTTCTATAAACCTTGATAGAGTATATATATCTAAGATAGAGCCCCATAATAGTAGAAAAGACTCAAAATATTTATTTGGAAAGATCAACTTTGTAAGAAAGTTTGTTTTTGGTTTTGCAAAAATAGTGAGACCATTGAATGATATGTTGAAGAAGGATGGAAAGATTACATGGAAAGAAGAAACCAAAAAGGCATTTAAGGACATAAAAGAAGCAATAATTTAGGCACCAATATTAATAAGCCCTGATTTTTGGAAATATTTTTACCTTTATTCTTTTTCTTTTGACCATGCAATTGTAGTTATCCTAACTTTGAATATATATGGATGTGATCATCCTATCACATTCATGAGTACCAATTTTTAAAATTCCAAGTTAAACTATTCCATGATTGACAAGTAGGCATGTGCTTTAGTCAAGGTAGTAAATAAATTTAGGCATTATATTCTCAAAAATAAGGTATATGCAATACTACCAGACCTTGCCACTAAGCTCATGCTTAGCCAATGTGAATTAGGGGAAAGAAGAGGTAAATGGATGTCTATACTCCAAGAATATGATCAATAAATTAATATTTATAAATTGGTAAGGTACCAATGGTTAATTTAGTTAATTTTCAATACTAATCCCAAGTTAAGTTTCATGCAGGTGGAGGAACAAAGTTTTCAACCTAATCATTGGTACAATTCAATTGTTCACTTTTTAATCAATGGAACTTGTCCTGAAGGATTAAATAGGGAGCAAAGGATAGATTTAAAGCTCAAGGAAATGCATTTAATAATCAAATATGGAGTAATTTTTAAGAATAATTATGAATAATATATCTAAAGTGTGTTGCCAAAGAGGAAGCTAATGAGATCCTGAGTACTTTCCATGAGAAGCTTAGAAGTGGAAACCCATTCAAAAGGACAACAATACATAAGATCCTTAGGGATGGTTATTATTGGCCCACTATATTCAAAGATGCTCACAAGCATGTGAGAGAGTGTGATCAGTACCATATATTTAATGCTAAAGAACCCAAGGTAGTCGTGCCATTAAATCCAGTGATAATTGATAAACCCTTTGCTCAATGGGGATTAGATTTTATGCGGGTCATCAACCCTAATTATTTAAAAGGACACAAATATGTGTTCACTTATATTTACTACTACATGAGATGGATATAAGCAATAGAAACCAAGCAATGTAGGACTAAAGAAGTGATAAATTTCTTGGAAGAGAGCATATGCACTAGATTTGTAACACTGATGTCTCTAGTTTGTGATAATGGATCTGCTTTTATGTCCATTAAGATGACTAAGTGGGCATATGAAAAAAACATTATTCTCAAGTTTTCATCAAACCATTACCCTCAAGGAAATGGGGTTTTTGAGTCAACTAACAAAAATTTGATGAAGGCTATCAGAGAAATCTCTTATTAACAAACTAAGAACCTGGCACAAGTTACTCAAGTATGCCCTTTGTGCTGATAGAATAAGACTCAAGTAACCTCTAAAGGAATCACCATTCATACTATTATATGGCCAAGAACCTATATTTCCTATCACTCTCAAGCTACCAACCTACAATTTTATGCAAGAGTACATGGAAGAGGATCAAGAGTTTGTAATTTCAAGATTACTTGACATTATTAAAATGGAAGATACAAGAGAGAAAGATTTTGCCAATTTTAGTGGACATCAAAGCATATTGAAGAGATGGTTTGATAAACATTCCAAAATTAAGGTGTTCATGCAAGAAGACCTAGTTTTTATTTGAGACAGAGCATTTAAATCTAAGGGAAATCATGGTAAGTTCACTCCCTTATGGATTGGTCCCTATCAGATTATTGAGACACTAGGAGACAACACCTTCAAGCTTAAGGACTTAAAAGGAGAAAATTTTACATTGCCAAAAAATGGGAAATATCTCAACCACTACTTCTCTATTGCTTCACCACAAATCTACATGGAGTAATCTACAATACTAGTTAGAGTTAGTGTAGGTAGGCTTAGATTAGTTTCTTTCTTGTTGCTTTCCTTCTTGTTTCTTTCCTTCTTGTTCCTTGTTCATAAATAGTGCATGTAAATATTTATTTATTTACTACTTGATTGTTGTGTGTTTCTTTCCTTTTAATTGTTCCCTACTTTCAATAAGTATTTTTCAAGACAATCCTCAAGCTCTAATGCATGTATTTTCTCAAAAGTTCAAAAAATCAAGAATGTATGTATGAACCTTAACCACTAGTTGATCATGGCTTCTAAAAATTTGATCTTGATGTTATGATTTGGAGAAAGTGGTAAGGGTTGGTATCTAGATTGGTTGTTCCTAAAAGTCTTAAACCTTGTTCTTGATCCAAGTTTGATTCTGATAAGTATCTCTTATGTAGGATGAATGTTTGAACTATTAAGACAAAGTCATGTTTGCACTTAAAAAACATTAATTGTCTGGGACAAAGTTTACAACCAAGGGTGAGTGTCTGAAGATAAAACATTTGACCAAATCCCAAAACCAGGCTATATTGGTTCCCAAAAATTGTTAGAAAGCAAAAATACATCTAAAATATAAAAATAAGAGGTTTATTACAAAATTCAAAAGTTTCCAAACAAATGTGATTTTGGTAATCTCCAATAGGGATATGGATGCATAATTGGTATTTGAGTAAGGGCTTGAATGGATCCAAAGGTATCTCTATCAAGGTTATAGATGCTTGATTAGTAACAAAGTAATGCCCAAGCCTTCCCTGAGCTAAAGCAGGATTCTTAATAAAAATATAAATATGTTATACATCAATTTTATTGGTCAAGGTCATGAATATATAAGTTGTTCTCTAAATCCCATGGAAATAAATAAGTGGATTCAAATCACACACAACATGGATATGTTTTTATGTTTGATCCTAGTTTTGTATATGTGAGATTTGTTTTAATTATGGCTTGATCTTAACAATAGTACATGATCATGTGGGATTATTTGTCTAGTTAATAGTATAAACCAGAGTCTTTAAATTCTAACATATTGCTATGTTTCCCCATAAGTCACCATATATTAAGGTCAACATACCCCCATTTCTTAAAATGGGGACCCTTGTTTCAAGATTTTGCATATTTGTGCTTTGAATTCAAAAATGCCACTTGATCTGAGTTCTTTATTTGAAGATCATCCACACCTAGTTCTCATTCATCTTGAATGACATGCTTCCATTTTATCTTTGTCTTATTTTGTATAATTTTCCTAATGGTTGCTTCATGTATTTTCAAGATGTAATTTTAGTGAAGTCTCAAGTGGGTAAACAATGCTCAAGCTTTCTTACTTTAAATGATAATTTGACCCTTTGATTAATAATTGGTCTTTACTTATTTAATAGGATTCATGTTTAAGCATCTAGAAAACCTAAACCAAATATCTTTAATCTAGGACCTTTTTAATTTGAATTCAAATTTATGTAGGTTCTTTTTATTTAAAATTATGTGGGAACATTTTATATTTATTTAAAAATTAGCTTATATTTTATCCTAATATTTTGATCATGTTTATTAACATGAATAAAACCTTCGTCTAAAATTTTTAATGCTAAGTTATTTATGTCTTGAGACCCCTTAGCATTTTCATTATTCATAAGGACTAACTAAATGTGGGGTCTCGTTTATTATGTTGCAAACTTAGTCTAAAATACTATCCTAAGGTATCTAATCACATTTATTAATGTGATGAAAACCTTAGGTTAAAGACTTTATACTAATTTCTTTATGCTCCTAAATCTTACTTAGTTTATTATCCACAGATCTAAAATAACACACTAAATCAAGAAATATCCAATAGTTTTTGAAGACTCTTTGAAGTCAATAATTCAAGAACCCAAATCAATGGTTCATATTTAATCAATCAAAACAAATCAATGGTTTAAGATGAAAGTTGAAAATTCAAAATATTTTAACAAAGTGTGGAGATGATGTGTCATGCCTATAATGGATAGTTAAAACTCAAACACTATCCCAAAGATCTATGGTATGCAATCAATCATACACATTTTGATTAATGGTGAGCATTAAGTAAAAACTTTAATGAATCCCCAAAAAGAGTGAGAAGGTGACAAGTATCATCATCATGAAAAGTGAGTTAGGAAATCAATGGCACATGGAGCAAAGGATAAAACCCAAAGGATCTAGATCAATTGCATGCATTGATCCATGGAACCAAGATCCAATGGTGTAAAATGAATGTTGACTTATCAAAGAAACTAGAATGAATGTGTTAGTGAAACATGTCATGACTGTAATGAATGGAGTAAATATAGACCAATAGAATTCAATCTCAGATCTAAATTAATGGTGCAAGGTGAGGTAGACTTTTCAACAAGCTAAGACTCTATGAGATGTTGACACATGTCTTAAAGGACAAATGGTCAATTTTTCAATATTAATGAGATGTGTGATATGGCATAGCCACATAAGCACCAAGTTAGATTAAAAGATCTCATGGACCTAAAAATTCAAAGGTATAAATGTGAGATTTAAATGCAAATCTAAGTCACAAAGCTCTCAATTTGAACTCTACTACCACTATTACAGCTCTATGTAAACCTAATTAAACTTAAAAAAACTCTATCATGTACATAAGCCATAATTTGACTTTGTTTTTATTATAATCAAGCTAATAAGCATTAATTTATCTCCTATTCAAGGATAATTTGATCTAAAATTGAATTACAATCCAATTGTAAGCAAGTTGACATAATTCATAGCAATGGTAGCTCAAAAGGGTATTTCTAAGGAAGATGTCAAATTATACTTGACCATAGATGCTAAGGGAAGGGTTTTCAAGGACACTAAATTTTATGCTTCATCTCTAAACATTGGAGATTATAACTACTCAAAGTTATTCTAGACCATCAAAAATAAACATGGCATCACATGAGAAAAAGAGAATATTTTCTTGGCCAAGAGACTATATGAAGACATTATTGCAATCCAGATGGTGGGTCTTAATTATGCAATTGTGAAGCTTAAGGTACTTCATTGCATAGACATTATTTCTCCTATTTTCAAAGAAAATAAGGTAGATAAGGGTATGATTTTTGATTAACATAATTTAAGTAATATTACTTATATCTATGTTGTGGCATTTGAATCCTATTACAAATTTCCAAGACCCAAAATAGACATTACCTTAATTAATTCATGGGATAAGGATCATGATTTGAATAACATCTTAGCCATGTGGTTGTATTCTATAAACTAAGTCTTTTAATACTTTATCAAAACCATCCCCATTAGCTAACTCAGATATGGGATTAGGGGGATTATGACAATGTTGAACAAGATACATGTAGATGTTATCATAACCTATGTTGATCCTATCTGGGTGCCAGCTGTCTATTTCATTGTTAAAAAATAGATTACCCCTCCTCTAGGGGAAATAATTAGCATCTCATTGAATAAATATATCTTTTCAATCAAAAATAATTAAAAAACTCAATTCTATATGATGTCATATATCTTAGATGCTCTTTGTGCTACTACCAAGATCCCAAACTAGAGGGAATGGTCACCTAATGTGACACAAATTGTTTCCTAGTATTATTTAAGGATACGCATATTTAAATATAGGGACCACATTCAATTTATTTGTGATTGTGCATACCTAGCCCTGAGTGAGGCCATAACTAACATTCCAATGCTAAGAGTTATCCCACTGATTAAATTTTTTTTTGAAATAATAGGTGATATATGGTTATACCTAGACTGTATGGTCATAATAATTTAATGGACACAAAGCTCCCCTTTTAAACTACCCATTCATGTCCCTAATAAGCTAGTTGAGCAAGAAGTTGCATATCAATTTTTTCATGGTGTGGATGGTTTTTTCAATACCAAAATAAAGGGACTACTTCATAACTTCCCAATAACTATTAGCAAAACCATATTCAAGTAATGGGAGAACATTGAAGCAACATCTAAGCATTAACATCCTTTAGTCTATAGTTGGATGGGCTTAGATAGTGGTACCCTTGCCTAAGAGTTAAAGAGAATTTAAAGATCAATGGAATGTCAAATGTACCTTATAATTATGAACCTATATCTTTTGACCCCATTTACACCAAAGCATCTTCATACTTTTAGGTCACCAAGAGATTGAAGGATCATAATCTTAAGCCTAAATCTAGACTTGAAATAAATTAGAAGGGGATGATAGTAGTACATCTACTAGATCTCCATCATCCCAACCACAAGTAGAACACAAACCGAAGGCATATATTGAGCAAAGACCAAAGGAAAGAAGGCTCAATGAGACTACTTCTTTTTTATCTTAGGTGGAGGGACAAGGATCACCTTTATAGGAAATTTATATGGTAGCCTTAGACCCCAATAAATATATAGAGGATGCATTGAAAATGCTATCCATTACATATGAATTAGATGATGAATAAATAAATGTTAAAGAGACCAAGGAAGAGAAGGAGAAGGTAATATTAGACCTAGTTCCTGTAGACACCCCCAAAAGAAAGGTTGAGCTGGCTATTATACCTAAAACCAAGAAACCCAAAGTTACTTTCACTCCTCTTTTAGGTGAAGTCAATTTATTTAGTGAAGAAAACATATTTTATGGTCCATCTATTCTATAATGGTTCATCTATGGACCTAAATTATAGAGAGTGCCTATTGAGCATCATCCTTGGGCCATGATGAAGGCTACAAATATTCCCTTACAATAAGAAATGAAGCTATAGATTATAGCCTTACAAGATTAAGATGAGAGAATATTGGCTACTCTAGGTCAATCAAGAGCACAAGTAGAGATCCATATCCTTAAGTAACTCAATCCAAATTTGGAGTTGAGTTTGACCCAAAATCTACTAGCTTAATGAGAGTAATAGAGAAGGTAATGGTAGGTGGTGAGGAGATGACATATCAAAAAGTGGAACCCTTTGCTATTCTAACCCAAATAGGAACACCAAATCTTGGATAAAATTGTATATTTAAAGAGGATCGATTAGAGTTATCCTAGGCTAAAACTAAATAGTTACAAGTTATCCTCAAAGGTATACATCAATAGAAGAAGAACTTGGAAGAACAATCTATCTTGTTAGTTCTAGATGAAATGATCAAGATGTTTGAAGATATTTTATTTGACATGTTTAATTATTTGAAGTTAATAAGGTCTTGATAGAGTGTCTTGAGCAAAAAAGGTACTGCATCCATGAACCTAGTTCACCAATGGTAGAACTCAAAAGGCAAAGTAAAGGATTTAATCAGTATCCTAATAGAGGATCAAATTCTTGATTTTAAAACAATCAGATTAGCTCATATAAATACATCCATGGGGTTATTGATAGATAAAATCAAGGGTCTGAATAAATGGTCCAAGGACCTAAAAAATCTTTATAAGTATGACAAGCAATTGTAAAATAGGATAGAGCATATATTGGGGAGTGTAATCAAGGACCCTACTACACTCAGCTCAATTGGATTGATAACTGATGATGAATCTAAACATAGATAAACCCAATTCATGCAAGAATTAAGAGGTCAAAGCCAAGGGAAAATAGGAGTTGATAATACAAATATTATGGACATGATCTTTACTATAGAGGAAATGATTACAAAGGCTAGGAGCAAAAAAGAAACATCAAAAAGGGCTGACAAATATATCAGAAGACTAGAAGATCAAGAGTATGAACTCTTCATAGAGCTTATCATCAACTTAAAACTCATTGATGATCAACATGAAAGGACAATGAAGATCCTCCAGCAAAAATAGGGGACTTCAATAGCAGGAAGGCTGCAAAGTTGAAATTGTTGACTAAAGCATATTCTTTTTGTAATTGAGCATGTACGTTTTGAAAAATTAATATTTTTTTGTAAAGGCATTTATAAATTTTAAAATCACATTGCCTATAGGTCAATTCTTTAGAAAATGTCTTTCTCAAAAAGGTTATAAAGGACAATTGTACAATTATAATTTGACATAATTGATCAACATTCCTCCTTAATTTTCTATATAAGGGGTATTTTCATTATAAAAGGGGGGAGTTTTGAGAAAGAATATTGTGTACTAATTTTGGAGCAATTAATGCAAACATAAAATTCTAAAAAGATTGTCTCATTTATTTGTGTGAATTATTATCATGTCTTCTCTCTCACTTGTATGATTTAGAATTCATATTTTAATGGTTATTATGAATTCTTGATGTGCACTTTGCAAATGTAGAGTTGTTAATTTGTGCAAATGCTAGATTGACTAAAAATTCTTAAGTTCATTCAATTTTTATACCCTTCTTGTCTATGTGCTTATGTTGTTTGCTTGCAGGAGTAAATATTTAAGTGAACTTGGGTCTTATTTGTATTCTTTCACTTCATTAGATTCTTCTTTTATGTATGATGTGATTTTATCTCAAGTTTGTTTCACTTCATATATTGGTTTCAGTGCATATTTGGATGATATTTGAACTTTGTCATAATATTATGTTAAAAATTAGCAATATCATCATGTTCCTTCTCTGCCCTACCCTTCCTTTTGTTAATTTTTAACCAATTAACTTTAGATTCATTTCCATTATAAATATCCATTTTATCTTAGATTTTATATATTATCCTTTGATCATAATTCACTCCACTTATAAAGATTGCTTCATTTTCATAAAGTTAACTATCAGGCCATAGTTGCTCCCAATAACCAAACTTTATAAATATTGTGAAACATTTCACTTGTTCTATTGTTATTCCACCAAATATAACAATATTATCACAACATGTAACTCATTAAATGGATTCTTTGAATTCAAAAATGAGTAGTGTTTCTTAAACACTCAGAACCACCTATGATACACTTACATGCATCAACACTTCCTTAGTTCACACCCAATGGGGGGAAGTATTTTTGAATAACATATATCATTAAAATCTTACTTAAGGCTTATAAATGTATAAAATGAATATGTATCATGCATAATTTTCCAATTTTACCACATATGATTGGTTTCTTAATCTCCATGAAAATTCAATCACTAGATAGACCCAGTTTATTAACTCATTTTTAGTGTAATTTCAATAAGTATTGATCCTAGTGTAATGTACCAATAGTTCTCTAACAGAAATGGGAAACCAAATTTAATAATTATAACTTTTAATGAAAGGTTTAAAAATATGTATAATTTTATCACAACCCTATACATTCCTGACCCTTATTTGGCACTTGAAAATTAAAAAAAAAAAATCATTAGATCATTTTACAGTGGTTTTCATCTAAAAATATTCCTTTAACATTAATTTTCCTCTAGCATAATTTAAAGTAATTAATGTAAATCAACAGTGAAACCCATAAGAAAAAATATTTATAGTTATTCCAAATGTCTTGTTGAATCTCTATTAATTTAATCCCATCCCTCATGCTAACCCCATAAACCCACTACCATTGAGGCATGTAACATTGAACCAACCCATGGGTTTTATTAGTCGACCATCAGTGGCGATTGGAATAAGGAATGAAAATCAATACCTATTTCATACCATTAACAATGCTCAAACATCACACCAAGATTATATAAAAATTGAGTTATGTGTAACATGACAAATAATTAAAAAACTTAGTAATGATTTCCTAGGCTTGAAAAATTAGGTGGGGAATATTAGTGGGTAAAATTATAACCAAAATTTCACCTCTAAAAGTTACAACTGACCATTTAACCATTAAAATAATAATAGGATAGCTAGATTGTTTAAAGTTTTTTTTTTTTTTTTAAATAGTCCAAAAGGAGATGGAGGTGTACCTAAAAAAAATAAGTACCCTCTCTTTTTGGTCATTTATATTTATAAAAAGTGTAATAAATTTATCATACTCTATTAGTTACATTTATATTCATTTAAATTAGACATATCTTATATAATTTGCTTTAGTCTCAATTTTACCTTGTTTAGACCATCAAATCCAAAATATTATAAAAAATATTAGTGAACCATTCTTTTCTTAATCATGATAAACCCTAGGTTTACCTAAGGTTTAATTTCACCGTAGAGTTTCATATTCTTTTATCTATTATTTTAGACCTAATTTATGAGTTCCCCTTTTCATATATGTAAATCTAAAATGTCTCTCATTTACCATAGAGTTTCACACTTATTATCCTATTATGGATTTTTTTTTTAGGGTTTTTAATCTTCTTCATACATGATTGTCTTGTATCTAATTCAAAATAACTCTATTTTTAAATGCCCAATTTTTTTGTCAATCATATTGATTTAATCAAAACCTTTTTTTAATCCCTTAAATTTCATATGAATTATCCAAAATTAGGGTTTCCTAATTTTAGTACCTTCTATGTACTAAAAAAGTACAAACTTATTTTTTTTTAAAATTATATGAATGATTTATCTATTTATATTTAACTAAAACTTGATTTTTTCCCAATTTTATTAATGGTTTTATTGAGGTGGTTAGTTTTTTATTTTAGGTATTATGTAATGGATATAAGGAACATGAATATTTTATATTTTCTTGTTCAAGTTGTGATTTTTATAACTACATGTTGATTTTTTTAACTTATTTAATATATTTAAAAAAATATGTAATAAAATGGGTTAAATTTATATGCAATAAAACTAATTTCCAAATTAATAATGATGAATTCTTAACTCTTCTTAATACAACAAATTTTTTGTGTCAAATCTCAAGGGTTTTCATGTGTCACTTATGTTGTTTCTCCTTGATATGTTGATGTTTACCATCCCTTCCATATTATTTTACAAATTATTATATTAGATAGTTAGTCCCATGTTGTCAAAATATAAAGAGGTAGGTTACATCCACCTAAATAGTATATCTTAAATATTGAATCAAAAGTTTCTAGAGTTTGTGATACAAAATATAATTCTACCCAACTTAACAAAAGCAATGTATCTAAAGTAGTCATTTTGTATCATATAATTAATAGGTGAATTCCATATATGCATTCCAAATAAATCCAATATTTAAATCTGAAATCTACATCGATTGAAAATAAGATTCCACATGCAAAAGATCTTGAATATGCTAATGTAAATTGCATATATAACTCCGCATCCAAAACACATGTGACTCAAAAGAGATAATCTCAAGTATAAGTTAGTAAGAAAATAATATGTAAATAATGAATAAATGAGTTTGTATAAGTGTACTAATAATCCAACTAAAATTCTAAGGCCCATACTTCCAAACAATATAATCACTTTGCCTCCTATGCATCCTATAAAAAGATCAAAATATTATTTTGTTTATCATAGAATTCATGGACATCATATGGTTAATTTTTTATATTTGAATAGAAAATAGAAAATATTAGTGATATTAGTGATATTACATTAGATACATGTATTAAACCATCACTAAATTCAGTCACACCTTCTAAAATTAAACAAACCACTTGAATCATGATTTCATCTTCTACGGTTGAATTACATAAAGAAAAGTTATCAAAATAAAAGCTATCAAAATAAAAATTATAAAAATAATAGTTATCAAAATTAAAGATATCAAAATAAAAATTATAAAAAAAAAAGTTATCAACACAAAAATTACATAAATAAATGTTACAAAAAATAAAAATTTACAAAAAGAAAATGTGCCTAAAAATAAAAGTGTGACTAAAAAACATGATCCTATGAATAAGATTCAAAATTAATATGTATTAAGAGGACTAATGTTACAAGTGCAATTTTCGAGGGGGGGAACTACAAATCCTTCCTCATTTTTAGATCCTTTAATTCTTATCCCTTAAAAATATTTAAAGTAGCACACTGGTGTTGAGATTAATTATGATTATGAAATTAATGAATGTAGTATGACACTTATAAAATTTATTGTATATGACATGGAACACTTGAATAAGGATACTTTAGTGAAAGTCTTCATATGATCTATTGAGTGGTATGAAAACTCTTGGTCTCGAATCATGTCTCATAATATTCCATATTGACCCCACCTTGTCTCAATATAATGTTTTATTATGAATATTAGGGTTCAAATTAATGGATACAAAATTTGGTGAGAACCATGACTATATTGCAGTTTAATTTGGAATCAAGCCTATTACTATTTCAAGAGAGGGAATATCTTTAGAGAAGTTAAATCAAGTGGAGGCAATTTATTCTATCAATCCCCAAGGAATAAAATTAAATTATTATATCGATACATAAAAGGCACATTGTACTAATAAATAAGAACATATTGAACAAAAGGATAAATCCAATAAATCATTTCCACACTATGTTATGGGGCCCTATGATTTAACAAATGAATGGAAAAATATGATTGTAGATAATGTTTTATTGCACTTAGTGATGATAATTATCAACATGTTGATCATGATTCTCCAAATAAATTAAATTACTATAATAGTTATGATTTTAACTTCAAATTTTATGCTAATAATATATCTTTTTCATGGTGAGGTTGATGAATATGAAGATCCACTTATTACTATAAGATAAGAGCTTCTAATTTTTTATGAGGATACACCACATAAATCAACAAAAAATATACTTGAATGGTGTTTTTGAGATAAATTACTTATATATGAGTATCTCATAGATGAGATCATTGGTTAGCTGAAATAAAATCCATTGTACATAGATTATTTATGTTTTCTTGATTTCTCAACCCCATTATTCTTATATCTTGACACACATGTTTACATATTCTTTTTCATTGACCATTATTTTAGCCCTTGCCTTTTTTTTCACTTTTCTCTTGTATTTTGATTATTTATTATAATCGAGGCATCTTTGATATCTATCATATGATTATACATCCTTTAGATTATCTCATCATGATGTACATTCTTTGTGGCATTCTACTTTCTCACCCCTACATATTGATTATATATACTTTTTATGGCCAACATTGAGCTTGCACAATCAAATATATTTATTCCTACATATTATTACATAATCATATAGATTTTTTATTACCCACTGGGTTCATGTTTCCTCTTATCTCCATGTACTCTCTTGAGCTACGATGTTGTGATTCACATATATAATGGAGGCATGTTTCTTGCCTTCACTTTCTCCAAATTGATATGATGCTACACTTGGTGCATAGTATGCCCTAACATATGCTATGGATTGTTTATATACCTTACATTCTTATGTTTTAATAGCCTTTCCCCTTGGATTTACATGACTCTACATATTTCTACTCAAAATTAAAAAATGCAAAAAATAAAAATAAAAATCTATGGATGATATGTGATACTATTTTATATGATTAATTTATGATTTATCACATCTATGATATATTATATAGCTATTTTTTATATACACATGTTTCATTATATACATGAGTGGGATAAAGGACATGCAGTTTATATATGACATGGATTCATAGATGTAGGACATTCCTACACCTAAGGGCTACCTTTCTTACATTATGGGCATAGTAGAATATTGATATATATTAATAGGATACATATTATTATGACCATTCCATTAATTATATTGAGATATTTAAATTTATTACACATGCATTACTCTTATATATACTACTTATAATGCTACATACTATAGATATTATTATTTACTATGTGCAAAGATGACATACATTGATTGTGTATATTAACCTTGCTTATTTTATGCATGAAGGATATTTTTACATGTTATATGGTGTGTGATTTTATATTATATTATTTAAATCTTTATGTGTGTGAAATTAAGTTTTCATTATGTGACTTATTATATGTTTGACTTTCTATTTGTGACTTTACATGACATTGTGTGTTCATTATGAGACTCATTTTGTGTATTGACTATTTATATGTGTGAATCTTCCTCTGTGTGACATTATGTGTTATCATGTTTTATTCTTTGCTTATGTGTTCCATGATCATGAAACTACATGTGAATTTATGTTATATATGTGGATAAATATAGATTTGTATACTAATCTTATAATGTCATGATTCATATCACACGTTATTATACTTTTGTGTGATGCCATGATATATATAATGCACATTTTTTATTATTATTAATTAGTGATTATATTATCATTACTATGATGATTATTAGATAGATAATTCATCATTATATATACTTGAAAACACACTTTTATTCCTTAGGAAACATGTCTCATATATGCTAAGATTTTAGAACCTTAATATGGCAACAAAATATAAGCATGTTAGCACTGATTGACATGATTATATATTTTTATTTATGACATGAAGTGTATAGATATTTTCTATTGACATGAGTAATTCATAGGCTACATTCATCACCTCAAAATTTGATACATACATGGTGGGCTTCTCTTATAAACTAAGACCTTACATTAAAAAAATTAACATCTTGGGCATAGATTATTTCAATTTGGCATAGGTTTACACTTATTATTAAATATTATATGACTCAGATTACACACATTATCCTATTGGGGACATATGTGGGGCATAAGATATATATTCTAAAATATTATGAGTTATAGTTCACATATTTTATTACATGATGTAAATTGCATAGGTTATTATATTGTTATTATATGTAGGCCATATGTTGACATTTCATAAATATTATGATAATTTTTCATAGGTTGGATAACTCAGATTACACATTTTATTAGATTGAGTGAAAAAATATTCCATTCTATTTACTTCTATATTACTCACATTATAATTAATTGTACTCAGGCATACTCAAGTTAAAACATAAAATACATATGTAGTGGATGATTAAAATTTACATAGACTTACTCAATTAGTAATCAAACATGTTTAAGTTTTATTCAAAGTTAATAAAACCAATTTTTTTGGCTCCATTATTATAAAATATAATGATTTTTTTGGTTGATATTCTAAGTGACTTAACTTATAAGTGATTCTCCTTCTCCAATGAGGGTTAAGTAATATTCAACTCAACCCATGGATTTAACATTATCAATTTCATGGTGTATAATCACCTTACTATCCTATAACTTCAAAATGTATCTTGGTTTTGTATCTATATGTGTGATCATTCCTTACTTTTTCAATTTCAAATGTGTTCAATTATTGCTTTAGATTTTATGTAACAACCCCCAAGGGTTAAACTAGAGTTAACTATTTTGTTCATTAACAAATTATCATTACTAATATAAGGTACTAATGATATTTAAATAAATTAATCATTAGTTAAACTATTATTTTAACCATATATTTAATCATATGACTCATTTAGATAATGATCATTGTATATAGATAATAAATTGATTCTATAAGTAAAACATAAAATAGTGTTAGAATACCCAAATTAACAAATTATCCATTGTTTATTTAAATAAAACAATAGATACAAATATAAATAGCCATGTAATATACTTATAAAATTAACATAAAAGACAATATTACATATTTGAATATCATATTACAAATATATAATATTCTACATAATATATGAGTCTAAATGATTTCATTAATATCCAAAAACATTTATGAGTAAAGCCTCTATCATTTGATTTCTAGAGGGGAGGGAGAGTATCATTTGAGTGATTTTAAACACGAACCATGGACCATTGATCACCTACACAATCTCCCAACAATGTAATGGCCCTCCCTTCATAGATGGGTAGATAATGATGGTGTGGGAATTGATAATGTTAATTATAACTTGTGTGTTGTAAGATAACTATCACATGTGACATATCATAAAGAAAATATTCTAACATGATCTTGTGCAAACATGAAAACTAAATCAAATAGGTGAATTGACAATGTTCAAACCATAAACATTACTTTGGCCAAAGTTTTGATATAGTTTCTGATCTCTAAGATCAATCAAATTCACACACACAACTCATTTAGATTTACACAAGTCTATCTATTAGTGGCACTAAGTAAGTATGTGAATTCCATCTCACCTACTTGCTTAGAGTCAATAATATCAGATTAAATCAAACATAAATAATACTAAAACAAAAGATTTAATTAATAGATTTAAATATAAAAATGTAACTTGTAT